>JAOXXN010000446.1:5548348-5570514 GCA_026770055.1 Myrmophylax atrothorax
AAGAATCTCTCTTTCTGCTTGTTTGTCACACAATTATACCCTTCCCCTTAAATGCACAGTGAGTTTACAAACCCTGTTCTTCAAAAATTGCTAATACAGAAGGAAAAAAAAAATTACCCCCACTCACTCCTCATTTCCAAGATAAAAAAACAAAAAACAACCACACACACACACACACAAAACAACCCACAAATAAACAAACAAAAATCCTTTTGGAGCATTATGGATACATTTAGTATCAGAGAATCAGCTCAGGGATCAGATTGATGAAAAACTCTGTGCATCTGTCCCAAAATCTTGCCACGTTCAATCATCAAAATACCTCAGTCTTCAGTTCTCTTCTCCTGTTCATGGGCAGTGTCTCCTGATTAATACAATTCAGCTAAGCTGAATTGTTTGAAGTGGGGCACTTTGGCATTGGGTCCACATATAATTGGAGCAATGGAAAGACAAAAAAACTCTGTGTATAGCAAACAGATTGAGTAAAGACCAGTTACAAACTTAGAGGAAAACGAAAGAGCTGAAATATTACAATTACACAGCCAAGGGAGGCAGTTCTTGAGAGCACAAAGGGGAAAAAGGTTTTATGAAGACTGTGAAGTTCTTGAGTTGTTGAGAGAAGGGTCCTGGTTGGGAGATGATCTTCAAGAGGCTCATGCAATGGAGCATCCTCAGCAGCTGCTTACAGGGGTCTGTCCCTTCAGTACACCCTCTGTCCACAATAAACCTGAGTTATCTACTACTCATTCCACACAAAGTGATGCATGAAGAACATGAAAAAACCCCAAACCCCACAAGATGTATTTTACTCAGAGATCTCAATCTGCATATCACTTTTTTTTAAACTAAGAAACTTTAATTGCTACAAAGTTTTGCTCTAAAGAAAACACCTAAATAAGCATATGCTCCAGCAAGAACTGAGCAAGCTGTTTTAATTCAAAAGAACCTGCTAATACCTTTAAATATAACATTTATACCCTATATAAGGTAAGAAGTGTGGGACTTAGAATGGGAATCAAATGAGACACAGAAACCAGAATGAGCCCAAGGAATAAACCCAGATGTTACTACTTCACAATTTTAAAGTATTTCCTAAACTGGTATCCAAAAGACAATGGCCATTTCTTAGCGTGACGTCGAATGTTATTTATCCCCCAAGAGAATGACTTTATTGAAGAGTTCCCATAACATCAAGTCTGCTCCAAAAAGAAAATTCAGAGAGGGAAAACTTAATATGGGTTAAGAACAGCTGCAGCCCACTGATGTGAGCCAGGACCAACCACAAGGAAAGCAGCTTTGCAGTCCTACCAACACATCACACATCTCTACATCCCCACAGACAAAGTCATTTCTTTTTGTCATATTTATGTCAACCTATAAGGCAGCAAACTTACAGACTGCTGCTGGCAGTGCATGGAAAAATCTTTCAACACATCACATGCTGGCAATCTGCAGGGACTGATAACTGAGGAAAATAATTCCCCCCTTTGGAAAAGAAAAATTTGTTACAGCAGTTTTTGATGGGGGAACATCTATTTTTGAACAGGAAACAAAAACTAAGCAGTGTTTCACATACTTTGACCAGATAAAGGCTGAGAAAAAGAATTACCCTAATTATTCCAGTGGAATTATCCTTTCCATTATCTGAAGTCAGAACCAAACTGTCCTGCAGGTTTAGCAGATCTGTCTTTATAGCCTCAAACTGAAAAATCCTGTAGAAAATTCTAGGACTACACACAAAATGAGTGTACACATTGCTACAGTAACCAAAACTGATTTATATCTTACAATATAAAGTTGTGGGTTCAAATTTATAGTTGCAGTCCCTTGCATAGTGTAACCAACAGCACTAGCCAGGCTTCTGAAAAGGCTGCATTAACATGACTCAAGACACCAACTATAGTGAAAGCCACTTAAATACATTTCCAAATCGTGGACACAAGTTGACGAAAACGTAAATCTGTTTCATTTGCTTAACCATCTCACATTATACATTTAACTGTGTGTGTTAATATACTTGGCAGGTTTCTCACTGAATAACACTAAACCCAAACCAACAGCGACTCCCAAAGAGAATGTTTCAACTCTGCGTTAAAGTCTCCAATACATTTGTTTTAATAACTTCCCTGTAAATAGAGTTTAAATCATTTCACTATCCTCTCCAGTTATGAAGCCTTCTTTGGTAACCTGAAGCTCATTATATTTCAGAGACAAACATTTTGCAGTGACAGACCAAGGCTTCCCTAAGACTTCACACATGAGTGACTCAAATGGAGATGAGTAGCTGGAAAAATTTACT
Organism: Myrmophylax atrothorax; assembly: GCA_026770055.1. Classification (NCBI taxonomy): domain Eukaryota; kingdom Metazoa; phylum Chordata; class Aves; order Passeriformes; family Thamnophilidae; genus Myrmophylax; species Myrmophylax atrothorax. The sequence goes on from JAOXXN010000446.1 coordinate 5,550,648, forward strand.
GGGTTAAATTAGTGCTTCTCACTGAAATAACTGTTTCATATAGCAAACAAATTATTTTCCTAACACAGTAATATTTTGCAAACACTACAGTGACAAAAACACTACTGTTGGAACTGCTGCTGTCCATGTTTGCAGGACTAAATATAATTAACTGGCCTCCTCTGGGATCACTACAGCAAAGGGAGCAAAGTTCCTACAGGAAATGTATACTCTACATAGTTTATTTGGATAAATGATGCCTGACAAATTTGGTGGCCTTCTGCAATGGGGTGGATTAGAGAAGACCAACTGGTGGCATCTACCTGGACTTGTGAAAAGTATTTGACGCTGCCCCACACAACATTCTTGTCTCTACACTGGAGAGACATGGATTTCATGGATGGACCACTTGATGGATAAGGAACTGGCTGCATGTTGTGGTCCGTGCCTTGACGTGGCCACCAGTAATGAGAGGTGTGCCCTGGGGGCTGGTGCTGTTCAAGCTCTTTATCAGAGCCACAGACCGCGATCGAGGGCGCCCTCAGCAGGTTTGCCCAGGTCACGGAGCTGTGGGTGCTGGAGGGAAGGGATCGATCCAGAGGGACCTGGCCAGGCTTGAGAGGTGGGCCCACAAACCTCACGATGTTCAACAAGGCCAAGGGCAAGATCCTGCCCCTGGGTTGGGCAATCCTAAGCACAAACACAGGCTGTGAGGGGAATGGACTGAGAGCAGCCCTGAGGAGAAGGACTTGGCCAGGATGTTCAACATGACCCAGCCACGTGCACTCACAGCCCAGAAACCACCGTGTCCTGGGCTGCATCCAGAGCAGGGTGGGCAGCAGGGCAGGGAGGGGATTCTGCCCCTCTGCTCTGCTCTGGTGAGACCCCACCTGGAATGCTGCCTCCAGCTCTTGGGTTCCCAACACAGGAAGAACATGGATCTGCTGGAACAAGTCCAGAGGAGGCCACAAAGATGCTCAGAGGGATGAAGCACCTCTGCAACAGAGGCAGGCTGAGACAGCTGGGGTCGTTTAGCCTGGAGAAGAGAAGGAGACCTTCTAGCATCTTGCAGTACCTAAAGAGGCTACAAGAAAGCCAGTGAGGGACTTCTGACAAGGACATGTAGTAAGAGGACAGGGGGGAATGGCTTTAAACTGAAGGAGGGTAGATTTAGATTAGTAGGAAATTCTTTGCTGTGAGAAGGGGGAGGCCCTGGCACAGATTGCCCAGGGAAGGTGTGGATGCCCCATCCCTGGAAGTGTTCAAAGCCAGGCTGGATGGGGCTCTGAACAACCTGTTCTAATGGGAGGTGTTCCTGCCCACAGCAGGGAGGTTGGAACAAGATGAACTTCAAGGTCCCTCAAATCCCAAACCATCCTATGATTTTACGAAAAATAAATAAATACATACATGCAAAGACAGATACTTTGATCTAAGTTTCCAGCCTCCTAGGCTAAAGGGAAAGAATGACACAGATTCCTAAATGCTCCAGAGGTATATGGCAACAACAGGCTCCTCTGACAAGGGAAGGAAAGAATGATGAGACTTGACCACACCTTTATTTGGCACTCAAACCAACACAGAATTTTAAAAACAACAAAGAACCCCAAACAAACAAAACTCATCCCAAACAAGATCCCAAACACCTGTCTTTTAACTAGAAGCTTCTGCCCCTGCCTGAAAACTACGTGAAAATCATACAGAAAACCCCCGGTGATCACACAGAAACGTCAGAACTAATTTTCAGAGACACCTATCTTCCTGGATCCTGCCATGGCACAGCCTATAATGCAGTGATTCTTTCAAAGGGGACCAACAATGAAATAGGACTTACTTCTTCTGTAGGTATTGAAATGTGTAATTTTGGAGAACAACATCATTTTTCCTATTTAAATACTACTCATCAATTCCTATGAGATCCCCAAAAGAACACTCTGGGAATCTACAACCTCTTTTTATTTCAGTCTCTTTTTCTTCTATTATCCTACTATAATTAAACAGTTACAGATGCATCAGTAGTCCTCTCAACTTACCAGTTCAGCCAAAAATTTTTAGTGTTTTCTGCATAAACCCGATCACATTAGCAATTAACAAACCTTAGCAAAAGCCAGTTTTAGGAGCACATGAAGCATCAGCCATTGTAGGGCCAGGCCCATTGGCTGCATTTCAATGTGTTTGTCTATAAGCACAGAAATGCATATATGGTTCTAAGCTCTACATCTTTCAGAACATTTTGTTCTGCTGGGCTTGGTGGTAAATGAAACCAATGTAATTCAACAGCATAGGCACCAGAGAGGGATGAGCTGGGTGTGAAAGTGTCAGTTGCTGAACTGAAAGAACAGACAAGCCAGTAACATTTTAAGTTAAAATTTTGTGTTTTTTCCTTTCTAAGCAATTTTTAATAGCTAATAGTTCTTTTCTGTAGTAATTTCCTAGTTAGTCTATGCACAGCTCCCACAAAAAACAAGTTACTAGATGGGGGGATGGTTTGTGAGGTTTTTATATTTATTTTTTAAGAACAACATCTTCAATTTTCAGCTATTGGATACACTGCACACTAATCTAAAGGAAAGGGAAGAAATCTGGGTTCTAATTTTTATATTTTGATATTTCTGTACCCAAGAGTAACTCATACTCAGCTCACACGTTATCCAAACCTTATCTTCCTGTACTTGGGTCTTTCATTTGAGCTTCATTCAAGAAACTAAGGATTAAATCACTGTTTTATCCTCAGCACAGTGACTTCTCAAGTAGATTTCTAATGCTTGAAATAACCACAACAAGAGGAGAAAGAACCCAGCAGAATATAAGCTGCACATCCCATACAATGTGTGCTCTGCATCTTATAATGCTCCTCCAGTGGGCCCAAGATGGCAAAGGAGAGGCAGGTCCTGTGCAGAGCGAGGGCCTCCGAGCAGCGTGTCAGAGAGAAATTGTTGCTCTGCTCCTTTTGATGGCAGATGCTTTCAAGTGAGGAAATGAGAAGCAGGTGTGCCAGAGGGCACACACACAGCCCTGCCCCACACTGCAGAACACGTGGTTCCAATTTGCAGACATGAAAGAGGCTCCTGTTGAATGGAAGGAGGCAGGAAAATGGAGCTTGCTTTCTGGGAGCCATAAGCTGGGAGCTGGTGGAACCCTGACAAGCTGCTGGAGCCCTGGGAGCTGGTGGGACCTCCACACAAAGTGCTGGGGCTTGGCTTCAAGGAGCACAGGATGGAAACTTGCATTACTCACACACAGGCAAGAATGGAAAAATTCATCTGGTTTAGTCCACTGCCAAAGTATGAGTCTTCTCTTTTCAGAAGCTAAAGATACAAGTTACAGGTTATCTGTATTCCATTATCTATTCTATACAGCAGAGTCTGAACCTGGTGCTGTTGTTTCAGCTTTGATATTGTTATTTTCAGTTCAAGAGTAGTACCTAAAGTGTCAGTTAACAAGTTAAAAACTACTACTGCTGCCTTATTTCCTGAATAATTTCTAGTTATGCCTCATGGAAACACAGTGAAACCTGTATTTTATGTCATTTCCAACATCTCTAGAAAGAGCTGACTAAAAACTTGCAAGCCAGTGACTTTAAAAAAACAAAATACAGTACAATAAAAATATTTGTCTGGCAAGACACTGATGCAGTCAGTAACATATTAAAATAAAAATTTAATGTATAATTCTGAAAAGACATAAAATGCTACAGTCTAGCAGCATGCACTGCAGCATTAAATTAAAGTTGCATAACTTTCAGCTTTTTGTACTCCTATCAGCTGCTGCATCTTGTCTTCATACTAGCAGGGGAAATTTTTAACTTACTGACCTGCTGCCAGGAAGAACACCTGCAAACAGAGTCGTGTCCAATTCCTAAAGCATTGATCCTAGAGGGATCAATGGAGCACATTCCTGCTGCAGACAGGATCCTTAGATGATTTACCTATGAAGAATATGCAATGGAAACCTTCCAAAAGGTTGAAACTTTAGTAAATTTGGGTAAGTTTCAAAGATAACAAAAGACAAATTCAACATCCAGACAAACTGTCTCAAAAGTATCTTCTTTAAGGAAAGGTGGGAAAACACTTGCTGTGTCTTTAAGATGGGCAAAATAAACTAAAATCGCTCTGAATAACAATTCATTCAGCCTTGTTGCAATTTTACAGATAAGTAAAAAACAGGTTAAGGAGATTCAATATGCCAAATGCATGAAACCTTTATTTCTAAATAGTGGGAAATGGCAGATAACTCTATTTAAAAAGCTATTAGTAGTTTCAATTATTATGAAGGAGAATTTCAGATGTACCTCCAAGAGAGATCAGAATGAAGGAAAAAAAATCTCTTAAAGAGCATGTGCTTTTTACATTGCTCCTTACATTTAATATATTTTGGAAAATTCATTTCAGTTCAACTAAATAGGAAAAAGCAAACACTTTTTGCCTAGGCCTTCTACAGAAGTTTTGTTGCTACTGATCTCTTAGTAAAAATATTACACCTCTCCAAACTACACCATTTTTGTCATATAAAACTTCCAGGAAAGAACCAAGACAGTAATTATGTGTTAGTTAACTCAACATATTCAACCTTTTACTCCCAATCACTGAACAGTGTTTAAGACATAAAAAGAGTTCAGTTTGCCACTGTCTCCAATTCACTTTATAGCCCTGCACCTAATTCAAGTCCAATTCAAATTTCAAGAGGCAACAGCACTCTTTGATTATTGCATCCATCCAGTTCTGCTTCCCACCACTCCCCAAGGCAATTCAAGCAACCATTCTGCTCACTCTGAGGACAAACCCCTCAGCTTTGGACACTGGCACAGTGTTCAATTGGCTGCTTCTCAACACCACCATTCCCACAAATCACCTCTGCCTGGGGCTTCCTTTCCCTTTTCCCAGCCTCGTGGTGCTGGGGAGTTAGTTCAGACACCACATGCTACAGCACTGAAGCCTCCAAAAGGCATCTGGACACAAAGACTTCAGAGGTAAATACTGATCTGTCTGGAGATAGACCTCTTCTTCCTCTACCCTCTGGTTCACAGGAACAATGACATAACTCTTCTCCAAATGCAGCTGCTTCATCTGTGATGCATTAAATTACCTATTATTCCCCAAACCTTACAGGACCAGACTGATTTTGAGAGATAATATATATTTCTACAAAGAGATTAACTATATCGTAATATCCATCTCACACGGCGTAGCTCAAACAAGCTGTCCAGGATACAAGGGCTGCACATGGAATTCCTCTGGGCATTTGGAGCATGCACTCAGGAGGACACAGCCCAGACACACAGCGCTGCACTTGTCTGTTATCTCAGGGCTAATAACATGTGTGAGGTTGAAACAAGATTCATAATTAACATTTTAAATGTAATTCACTGGCACTGGTTGCCCAGAGAAGCTGTGGATGGCCCATCCTTGGAAGTGTTAAAGGCTAAATTGGATGGGGCTCTGGGCTAGTGGGAGGTGTCCCTGCCCATGTCAGGGAGGTTGGAACAAGATGGGCTTTAAAGACCCTTCCAACACAAACCACTCTATGATTCTACAAAGCAACACTGTCCAGGTATCCCCCACTGGATCCCTGCACAGCCACAACCACTCTAAACACCTGGAGATCACACAGCCAAAGTCCTGTACCATGGGTCGATTTATTTGCATTAAAGATTCCCCGAAAAATATTTACTCCAAGGATTTGCACATCACTGTGGTTTGTGTCAAGAATGAGTTCTCAAGAATCTACAGAGCAGGGGCTACCACAAGCAGAGACCAAAAGGCTGGCTGAGGGCACAGCTCAAGAAGCAATTCACCAAGCACAGGCCATCCATAGGTGTCACTGCCTGCTCCATTTTGCCTCCAAAAGCATCCATGAGGCACACAGTGGACCAGAAAGAACAGATATGAACAAAAGGTTTAAGCAGAAAAGGGTGGGAGAAGGAAGAGTGAATATACTTATTTCCTTACTGATGTGGATTTCAAACCCAAGAGAACCCTCCTTGAGCAGGGGCTGGACTAGATCTCCAGAGGTTCTTTCCAAGTTTAACAATTCCAGGACTCTTCACAACACAAAGAGTGCTATTGGTCCTTCAGCAATGATCCAGCACATATACATATGTAAATCTAACACAGCTTTTAAGCTATTTTGATGTAAACTCTAAAACGCCTTTATGAGAACAGAGGGCAAAGCTTTGGAGCAAAGATCTCAACAGTCCTTTAGGATTTTGGTGAATTCACCAACACAAGACATTGTTAAGGGAGTTGGGCACATCCTCCTTGTTTACCCAGAACAAGCACAGGCTGTAGATGTATTTCTAAAACATTGCTGTTACCTGAGTGTGATCTTCAGTCAGTCAGGAACAGACTCTGGGCACGGGAGAAGAACAAGACATCACTGCAAGGCTTTTCCCAAACTGAATCCTCAAGTACACCTCACAAATAAATCTCCATAAATCTGATATCCCTGTTACCTTCTCAACAAAACACAACTTTGGGCTCAGTCCTGAAGCCCATTTAAATTTGTTAACAGGCTTAGTTTTTCTGAACGAGCTCAATGTACTGCAAGAGTCTAATCCTTCTTTAGGATTATAAACCATAGCTGGGTTCTATTTAAATTCTCCCTAGGACATCCTATGTGCCTTTCCTGTGCCCAATAGTCTCCTCAAATGGATTTGAGTCAAAGCTGGAGAATTTACAGAATTTTTTATTCTGTAAATAATGCAAGACCTCCTGTCTGCCTTCAGAAATGCAGTATTAAAGGTTTGGTACTTAGATACAAAGCACATACCCAAGCACAAGGAATGGATAAGGACATTTCTACAACCTACTGTTGTAAAGCTGGAAAAAGAAATGCAACACATTGTTCTTACTCTCTACACTCCCACTCAAAAATTCCACTTATAGATGCCTTTCAAAGCCTCATGTTACTGTAACTTTTATCTTTATCTTTATAGTTAAGGTTCTGTATATCCAGACAGAACTATTGCTTTTCAACTTATCTCCCAGGGAAGACACAGCCTCCTACCCCAATAGTATTACTTTTGGCACAGTTAGTGGATGAATATTCAACAATCATCACGGATATTCCAACTGGGGAGGAGATTCAATGTCACACTTGAGATTGTTTTGAATGAGAAGAATATGCACAGAGTCTTTGATTCTTATTATGCTCAGGAAAAAATAGGAAATGTTTTCTTAAAGTACAGCCAAAAAATGGACTATTGTTTCTCCTGTGGTTGGGTTTTGTTCACAAATGTTTTCCCTCCAAATAATACCCATCTTCCTGTGTTTACATTCATACACCAACAAAAAACCAGCCACTAAAGAGTTCCAAGTGGCTTTAGAAGTGTGGGTTTGGCCTCTTTTCTGGGGGAGGCAGTGGGGGTGCTCAAAGAGGAGGCTGTTGTGTTTGTGTCTGTGTGCACACACGCATGCTAAAGCTTTGAAACCTCAGAGATTTGGTTTCTACTGTGTTGATCCAAAAACCAGCCTAGCTGTTACTTACATTTATACCAAATAAAGCCCACTGGTCATGCTCATCTCATTTAAGCAGCTTTCACTCAGTGTCTACCATCATTCTTGCACTTGTGTTATGCTGTTACATGTCACAGTTAAGACTTCCCAGGTATCCTGGCAACTGCAAAATTCTCTGGATTTCTTGAATTTTAATCTTGGTTTTGAGACCCTCAGAGAGTATCTGTAATGTTTATGCCAATAAAGTCCCACAATCATCTTTTTCCCCTCAAAAAATATTTTTTATATAATTCAGAGTTTATACGTCAAAATGTCTCCAAAAGCTGATAGAAAAAAAATCAGAAAGGTTTTACTTGTTTACACAAAGACTGAATTTTAGACTGAGAGTTACAGAATAAACCTTGAATTCCAGGCCCTTTATATTCATTCCTAAGTTCCACCATCTCCCCCATCCTGCCTTTACAAAGTCTTCATCTTTTGATTTCATTTGTCTCAGGCCCTGTTAAACTATAACCATAAAATATGAGTTTTACAATATCCTGTGTTTTATAAACCTTGAAGTAACTTTTGAAAAGCCAAAAAAAATAAAACCAAAGACAGTGTGGTTAAACAACAAGGCCAAGTGACTGTTAGAGGTATAAAATTACCGCTCAAGAAGTTGAAGTCATGCCCAAACAAGTTCAGAACCACCACCTTTGGCACATTCAATATAAAATCATGATAAAAATAGCCAAAAATATTTAAGAAACAACTTGCTAAAAGGCATAAGAACTAATACCAAATCCTCCCTGAAGAGGCAGAAGCAGAAGGCTGCCAGCAGCCACAGGGCCAACAGAAGATCCAAGAGGTCCTCAAATAATACACAACCATTGAAAGAAAGTTACAGGAACTTGGAAGGACTTTAAATGAAGTCGCTGTGTGGCAACGTCTTCCCCTCCTTTCCCTTTTTTTAATGAGGCAGGTATTGAAAGACATGTCTCCAAGTGAAGCTTCAACAGAAGGATTTTAGAACAAAATTAATAAAAATTTAGGAATAAAGCCTACTGTGTTTTTACTGCGGCATTTGAACTAACACTTTCCCTTTTCCAAGAAAGCTTCTACAAAGGTAAACCACCACAGAGTAAGAAAAACATTCCCAGCAGAATTTAAATAACTGCAAGCTGTCTCTTAAATAATTGGTCTTCTAAGACCAAAAAGAAGTGAGAAATCTTGAGAAGTCACCCCGACCTGTTAAAAACAAATCCATCTCCAGCTTCTCAAGTCCCAGTAGCACAGATTGCCACAAGTTTGGATAACCCAGAGCAGGTGTTTTTCCCAGTCCTGGACCTTTCCTTGGAGACCTGCAAACACCCTCTGTCTGAAACAGGCCACCAAAATACCTGGAGTTCTGGTTTAACCCCAGTGTGTCCATTTCCACAGGGATTTCAATGGGCAAGAGTTTGTACCACTTGGAATTGCTATTCCAAACTCTCCTTTCTCCACACCACAGGTTTCCCCCAACCTGTTCATCAAGCACTTGCTGATCATTTTATCTCCAGGACCCAAAGAAATGAGCAACTTCATAAGTGAGGAATTAAAACAGTTTACAAAGCCTGGCCCTTAAAAATAGTGTACAGGAGACTGAAGCCAAAGGACATCCCTTTCAAGACTGAATATAGAGCTTGAGATAATAAGTTCTCAAAGCTTCAATTTCTATCCACATCTAACACTAAAAAGTGTGAAAATTTTTATTTCCCAAAGAACACTGAAGTTAAATTATTTGGTTTAATTAAAAGGAAGATACATGGGAAATTAAAACAGTATTACATTGTGAAAGCCCCAGAAATCCAAACTGACTGTAATTTTTTGTGGCTTTATGTGCACGTTTTAATTGCTTTTACATACAGGTGTAAAATGAAACATGACATGAATGAGCACAGAGAAAGCACAGGAAGTTTTTATTTATACATAACATGCAAGTTTCACTAGTTGCTTTTATTAAAAAAATGTATGTCCAAACAAAGCCCATTTAGAACCCTGAGGAGGAGGGTGGAACCACTACTACAAATAAAGCCTAGTCTGATGTGAGCTACACCAGGTGACAATGGTGACCTTCCCTAAGGAAGCACCCTTGACCTCAGAGCTTTCCAAAAAGAGGCACCAGGACCTTTATTTTCTAAAAATATCATTTAATGGTGATGTATGTATTATCTTCTTGCTGAGCCATGGCAGTTTCACCTGAATATTTGCAGATGTTTACACTCCCATTCCCATTCCCTCTTGTGATCCAGCCAAGTTCTAGGTTTCATTCTTTCAACTTCTCCTATAACTTAATTTTTCCATCCCTTTACTCCTTAATTAAATTCATGGTTCACATTGTTGGATGTTCATATTTTAAACAAGAGTCAGGCATCACTATATTTTAAAACTGCACTAAACATAAAGTACATTATAAAATAAAACATTATGAGCTTCTGAAAATGGAAAAAAGAATGGTATTGATTACTGAAGAGTTCTCACTTCCTGTAAACATTTCTATCTCCCTCTCTCTCACAGACATACACACATTTACTTTAAAGGGAAACCAGAAACAAGAGTTTAATTAAACACCACTAGTCTGAATTTCAAATCAGGGAATAAACAGATGGCCACGCTCCATAGACTGCCAGGCCACTGCAATTAACTGGGATTGGGAGCAGGGGAATGTCATGGAAGCTGGAAGAGCTGCATATATATATATATGTGTGTGGGGGTGATAGTTATAAACAGTATAACATTAAAGTATTTACCACTATATAAAACCAGTACCAGCAAAAAGGGAGGAGGCTTCTATTTAAGGCCATCATTAAACACAGAGATCTCCCCTAAGTGCACCAGGATCCTTGTCAGTATTTGCATAGACTTCAAATCCAGCTGAATTTGTAAAGAACAGCTTAAAAAAAACCAAAGGTGTCCTTCTCAGCTGTAATATTGCACTTACACTTTCTACTTAATATAGTCCCAACTATTCAAATGTATTTACTTACATAGGTAAGGATTTATTCAACTAAAACCAGTATTACACTAAAATCAATTCCATGAGTAGAATCATCTCCTGACACTTGTGCATTCAGTAACTTTCCCTTGAGTAAGTGCTGAAAAGGACATTCTGTGACTGACTCTGTGGGACAGTTGGCTGACAGGCATCAAACAAACATTTCTGCATGTCCCAAAGAGAAGGGAAACTACCCTAATTCTTACGTTTCTTCCCAATTTCTGAACAAATATTTTCTGATACACTTATTCTAGTAATTTGGTTTCCTTTCAAAAGGAAAGTGAAAAGGCAAAAAGAGAGAAGAATGAGTTCACTTAAGATTTTTTGTAATAGGAATTAAATATTTTGGAGGGGAAAATGTTGTTTGCAGCATTTCTGTATCCAAAGGACCCTCAAATTATCTTAGTCCCTCACAGAAGGCTGTGATAAATCAGAATTTCTCTGCCAGTCACAGAGAAATTCTGCATTTATCACAATATTGGGCTTCTTCACAGTCCTGCATCCTAAATACATAACAAATAGAGCACATCCTGGATTTAAAGACAGTACTGACACATATATATGTATATATAAACAAATAAATGCTACAAATGTAGAATATAGTCTGGAAATAATGTTGGTGTTTAAATCCACCATCCATAGAAATATTTTATTTGGAATTTGCAAACTAATTCCATTAGAGAAAGACAGCAATTTTGTTAAATATTTATAAAAGTAGTAAATACCTGAAGTACTCACAGCAGTGGAGTAAGGGGTATGAGCTCCTGTATTTTCAGCCCAGCAGCCACAACCATAAAGAGCTGCCTAAGGAAAGAAGTGCAGCATTTGTAAATTTTAATTATAAAAGATTTTTGGTTTGTTTCCTTTTTTTAAAAAAAAAAATCTCAGACCAACAAGAAGGAAAAAAAAGAAACCCAAGAAAAATCCAAGTATTAATACAAAAGATAAATAAGAGTATCATTGTATTGCAATTCCAATCCATTTTGCTACATCCTCCTGTGCTGTTCTTCAGATCTGAGTGTCTGTCATAGATCTGTGTATTCTAACCTAACTTACCAGAAAAGGAGGGTACAGATATCCCTGTTAATATAAAATCTCTTTCACTCTGCTATTCAAAAAACCCCCCAAAACTCTTAAATAAACTGCTTTTAGGACAGTGGCAAAAGTCAACCAAAAATGCAGCTGTACAAGAACAACAACAACATTTCTGATGCACCTCCAAATTCCCTCACCCAATAACAATGAGGTGACACACCAGAAATAGAAATATTATAAATATTAATGACATTAATAATAAATAGAAATCATTCATAAACATAATAATAAATTAAAATATCACATCACAAATACCTGAAGTGTTCTTTTAATACCTTTGTCACTTCCACCAGTTCACAAGATCATTTAAAAATGGATTAGGACAACTTTCCTAAATATTGAGGGAAATCTTATTTTAAAATACTTTAGGCATTTAAGAGACCATTTGTGGTATTAAGGAGGTATTTAAACCCAAGAAATCAACTTATTAATATCTCTGTCAAAAGGTAATTAATTAGAGAACCACCTCTTAGCTATCAGTGTTTCACTACACCAATGCAGGACAGTGAGAACAAAACCTGCATTTCAATGAAGCAAAAACGCCTCCAGTGGAGAGAACAACAGTTTGCTGCCACTGAATGGTCATTCCCAGCACCAAATCTGTGCCACAATCACCTGGCCAACTCTTCCAGGATGCTTCAGTGCTAAACCTCCACTGGAAACAGCAGCAGCCACATTTCCTTCCTGGTCAACAACAACGGCCCCAACTGTATCCAACGTTCCTGAGTCGTTCTCCTGCAGGACACACAAACAGAAACAAGTAGTAAAAACAGTGTATTAAAAGCAGATTATACTTGTTAGAGGAGTGTGCAAACTACACAAAACCAAGAGACAGGCCTAGCAACAAAATGGAGTTATCATCATGCATGTTGTACCCACGGTGCTGCCATAAGTCCTCCCAAAATGCTCTCTTGCCTCAGACAGGACTCAAAGATAACTTCTCTGGAAACAAGAATGTAAGAAACATCTCAGAACTCATTCTGTGCTTAAATCACTTGCCTTTACTCACAAAAGTGCCAAAAATACTCTTTCCTTAGTGGTGGCCACTTATCCACTAAGAAGTGATTCAGCAACTTATTCCAACGATGCCACATCCAAAGGCCTTTCCCAAAAGCTGCAAGGTGGAAGTTTCACAGGCTCTGATCTTTAAAGATGTATGATTGAAAAAAGCAAACAAACAAAACAACAGCAAGAAAAACCAAAACAAAACCAAGAAGCAGCTTACCCTGTAAAGAGAAAATTCTGATAGAACAGAAGCCTTGAGAAGAAATCTCCCCTAGGACAGACTCTTTCAACCAGATTTTTTCTCAGTTCAGGAACATTTAGTGGGTGAAAAAAAAATAAATTTTGCTCACTAGAAAAGTGTCCTTACTTCCATCACTTCTGAGGTAGATTTGCCCTCCTAAGAGAAGGGTTTTCCAGCATTCATTCCTGACTCAAGTTCTGCCTGCTGTTCCACTAACTCTTCCGCTCTCTCACCTTGCATTAATACATCATGTTCAATCACTCTTAGAGCAAGAGCAGTTTTCCCCTCTCTGCCTGGGCCTACACTGATGATACCCTGGCCACACTTAAGAGATAACACTTGAGTTAATACTGTGCCAGTCTTAAAAGGAAAAATCTGCAATGCAGCTCCACAGTATGTCCAAGTACCTGGAATTCCTAAGCAGGAGTGCCATCCTTGGCTTTTATCCAGAGTAACAGGAAGTTTTTTCTCTGCACTTACATCTGTCTTCCTTAGCAAGTTCTACACTCAGAAGCTGGCACTGACCATATTTAGTATTAAATTAAAATTAAAGCAGATGGATGCCCTAAAAGCAAAGCAGAGAAACTGCTTAAAGAAAGAGGGTGGAAAAGTTACAGCCCCAGGGTCTCAACTGGCACTGGGAAGAAGAGCAAGTTGAAAAGCAGAGGAATTAAAAAACCAGGATCAGGGAAGGTAGGAGAAGAAGAGGCAAAAGGAATTCTGAGGTCTGGAACAAAGAGGATAAGAGATGAGCAAGCTCCCCTGTAGTTGTAAAGATGAAAAAAAGTTAAGGAACCCTTCCTTAACATCTCATGAGCAAGTGTATTCCACACTCCCAGGACTTGCAGACACAGCCTGAGGCAATATTAACCAGTCTGACCAAAACTAATCAGTGGGTTGAAAAGGGCTTAACCAGCAGAGCAGGCTGCTCTTTGGAGGTGCAGATTCCCAGCCCTGCAGGTTTTCAAGGTCAGACTGGACAAAGCTCTTCCCAACATGAATCCTCCTGTAATTTTAATATAGAGAAGAACTACTAATATTCTATAGGTTTTGTTGTCCATCCCCTGCCCCCTTTTATCAAAGCAATTGTGCCCACAACAAGAAATCTGATAAACAGACAACTACAGATACGAAAACCAAGACTGTCAAAGCCAGGAAACACCAGAATTAAGGCTACCTGTGCAATCGTAATTCCCATCAAATCAAACATTTGGGGCTCCTATAATGAACAGAAATACAACTTAGAAGGATGATCAGTGAGCTTTTTGTATCATCTGACAGCCTAGAAAAAATGTTTGCAGCCTTCTTTGCAGCATCTGTAAAACCACCTGCTCAATCTGCCATCCAACTCCTGCCTCAGCTCCACATGCAGCAAATATTGCCTTCAGTACCACTGTCACTAATTGCTTTTTTTAAAGGTATTTTAATCAAAGACCCACGAGCATTTGCTAGATGGAAACTTTCTTCACCATTATTTCATTTCAAACGACCTATTTCCCATCAGTATGTGCTACCAGTGCAGTGGTAGTTTCCTTACTTTGGCTTATTTTATTTTTAATGGGGCAACTTAGGAGGCCGGAAAGCTTTTTTGAAGGGCAGAATTACTAAGGGAAGGTTGTGTTGGCCCACAGAATCTGCATCACTGAAGCAAAGGAATTCCATATTCTCCTTCTCAGTAATAGTTTGGTTGTTTTCCCTTTTCCTGTGATCAGAGAAAGATGCACTGATATACAGGTCATGTTGTATTTATCCTTACTCAGCAAACTGAAAAGCTGTGAGGATCAGTTCCAGTTCATATCCAGAGGGGAAAACACATTGTGAGATCTATTCTAATTATTCTGTTTGCTTCCATTTCAACATTACTGGCTTCACACACTTCCAAGTGACACCATGAATCAATTCTACAGTTTAGAACTAAAAATCTTTTACATGAGACAACCCTGTGACTTCTGAACCAGTAAATGAAGAGCTCCAATTTAACACAGGAAATTTCTGTGGATCCCCATGCAAAAAGGCCTGAGGAGTTCCAGGAAGAACACACCTGGTGAGGAGACTTTCAGTATCACACATTTCATCTCTTCAAACCATATGAATGTTGAAAAATACAGGATCCTGTCAAGCCACCATCAGGATAACCAAAACAAGTGTGTTAAACAACTCACAAAGTCTAAAAAAAGCCCAAACATTGTATGGGTCCAACAGGGACTCAACAATACCCAGCTTGCTTGTCTGTATCTTTTTATGTATTTGATTTATTAATTTAGCACCTTAGATTTAAAATTTCTTTGAGTTCCCTAAGGAAATGTGATTATTACTTGTTGATATCTGCTAACAAATTCCATATCTGACTTCAGCTAATAATTTATACTACCAGGTCCACCGCAAAAGCAGTTTGGGGGTTTTAACAATGTAATATTGCAACCTAAAAATAATCTGTTACATAGTTAATATTTGGCATGGAAACAACCAAAGGTCAATGTGCAAAGTAGGACCTCACATCACTTAATTGGTTTTCACTTTGTGACAGGAGAGGAAGTTAATTGCATGAAACCAGTGTCCAAATACTCAAGCTTAGTTAAGATGCACATGAAGCAGAAAGATGCTCATCTGCACAAATGCAGTTCTACCAAGTGTTTTAGAAATCTCATCCTTGCCTTCTTCTGCACATAAACCCCCACAAACAGTCATCATTGGACAACTCCTAAAGAAGGAATTAACAGCTCAGCAGAGCTCTACCCAGTGCCACTGAAAGATTCTACACACAGGGCCTTTTCTCTCTCAGTCTGAGATTCCTTCTCACAGAACTTCAGAACAATCACCATCAACTCTTATCTGTGAGTATCATGACTGACAAAATACAAAATTAATCAGACTGAAGCAATTAACATCTGTATGATATCACCCAAACATTAGATCTGGACAACCTCAGCCTTCCCAGTTTAACAGGAGTTTGATGTGTAAAGAGAACATTTTGTCTTGAATTCCATATGCAAGATGAGGGACTTATTCCATACCACATTTCCATAGATGAGTTTGGTTGGTTTGGTTTTATTTTAACTAGAATGAACGAAAAGTATTTAGGTTTCTTTTCCCATATTAAATGGATTTTGAAGTATACTTTTGAAGTCTATGAACTATTATTACTATCAAAGGCCATTTAAGCATCAATGGGGCATGGAAAATTTCTTTCTTTTTTAAGGAATAGGAAATACATAAAATTCGAATTTCTGTTCAAACTGCAACACTAAATAAGACAGAGTAGGATTGCCATAGTTGACTCTGCTACACTTACTGTTACCTGCACATAAACATTTTCTAAATATGTTCAGTCTTAATTACAGTAGCTGAAGAAGAGGAAACTATTGATTTCACACATACAATAAAAAAATTTTAAGAACCCAGTTTTAATAAAAGTCAAGCTATATAATGTTATTTATGGAGTTAAATAACTAGCCTATAAAACACTAACTTATAAACACTAATCTATACAACAAAATTTATGTGTACTGGAAGTTCTTAGTGCCACTTATTGAAATAAAGAAGAGGACAACTCCTCTTGCAAGTAACTTCAGCACAGCTGCAAAAGAAGTTTGTGACAGCAAAGACAAATTAAAATTAGGGCTTTTAGCCAAATTCTACTAAGTTATTTTCAATGACAATTTCCTCTGGCAAAAGACAGGCTGAGAGTAAGAAGACAAATATTTACTTCTGGTATTTACTGGTGCTTGGGGGCAAGAACCTGAGAATGGCATCTGGCTGGCTGATCACATCAGTCATTCCCCATAAGAGTATGTTTAGTTAATTCACACACAACAATTATTTCTTAGCTGTGTCAATCAGTAAGACTCTACAACTTAAAAAGGTCTAAATATTTGCACCTCCAGAATTTGGAGAAGTTATTAAGATCTTCTCCCTGTGTGCAGTTGTGTGACCCCATGCAAATCTGACGTTGGGTCAACAGTGAAACCCACAGCAAACACAAAATTGCATTTACTCAGGAAATAAAAGCCCTTTAGTAAGTTCCACTGCCAAATTTTCATTACAAACTTTAACAAATTTAAACAGCCTCTCATTTCAATTTTATTGAAAACTAATTTTTCAAAGTGTATTTTTCTTTTGAGGCAATGACATTGATCATCTAAAACCTCCAAATAATTTCAGTCTTTTTGCTCTGTGATACCACCTCTTCACACCAGCCTTTCAGTTATGATTCCCACTCAGCTTCACCTTTGTTAACATCCTTTCTACCCTGCTCTCCTCCCAGCTTGCAGTGCTGGCAACAGAGGCACATCAGCTCAGCTGAAGCTGAGCCAGACCAGGTAATAAAGCAGCTCTGAAGTCCTGCCCAAAAGGACAGCCTGAAAAGGCTGGAAAGGACAGTCTGCAGCTCCACAAAGATACAGCAAATAAAAAAAAGTTACATGAGTATCTATGAACTAAAGCCTAGCTTTGACTTTTTATTATTCATGTATTTAACTGGTTCTAAACCAATCACTTTTAAACCATTTGGGCGAGCTCAGCTTTGCCAGTGTGAGTTTTGTGCCTCACCCTCTTCCACCAGCTTGGAGAGAATTACTCTATTTTTATTTTTTTAAATTTGCTTTTCTGAAGGGGAAAACAGGCTGTGCCCAGCAAGCTGACAAATGCAGTGTGGTGTGTTACTGGATTACTTACCAGCAAGTGGAGCTCTATTTGATCACCTCCTTTACCTACCATCCCTGGGGATCTCCCCCAAGTGCTGCACAGGGCTCTGGAGCCCTTGAAATTCCAAACTGCAGGTAGGTAAGCTCATGCACTGGCATTTGTTTCAAGCATTGACTTGCCCCTTATTCCATGAACATCAGCACTGCACAGAGAGCCCTCCTCCCTCAGCTACACTCCAACATTTATTTTCACAGGGAGGTGTGTGAAGTCCTGCAAACAGGAAATGTTCCAAAACAAAGGACTGATTTTCCCCATCCCTCACAATCCTGACTTTCTTTACAGGTCTTATCTCCTTGAAAATAGAAAAATCAGCACCATACTAGGGGAAACTTCTTGTCTAAAAACACAGAAGAAAATTGCCTAATTAATATAGCACTTGCACAGACTAATTCATCACTTGCACAGACTACAGAGAATAAAGTTTTTTGCCAATTCTCTGGGATTTATGTGTTATTTATACCAATATATGCAACTACACAGTGGTCAGACAGCTTATCAAAGCAAAGAGAAGTGGCCAATCTGAAAAGCCCATAGGCCCCAATTAAAGCACAGGCATTTAATTCAGTGAGCTACACTTTGATATTCAGCTGCACATACAAACATTGTGACTGACAGTCTCACAGGTAACAAAGGCTCTACATTCCAGCCAGGAGGGGAACAGAGGGAATCCTGGCAGTTTTGGGGCACAAATAAATGTGGGCCAGGTCAATGCCAGGTTCATGCACAGATGCACATGGTTACCTACCCGATATTTCAAATTTCACCAATTCCAGCTCCAGAATGCAGTGCCCTCAGGAAACATTAAAAAGGGGGAAACACTGACCGAGATCCCAAGCTGAAGAAAATGTTTCGGTAAATAATTATCTGTTTGTGTTTACACTTGTCATATTTCCAGTTCAAAATGAGCAAAATATTTTTCTTAGCGTAAACAAGACCCAAAGTGATGGTTTGGTTTTCAAAGAGCAAGGCAGAAGTTTCAATTGCACTGAGTTATCACTGTATCATCCAAACACTGGGATGGTGAAGGAGAAGTGGATTCTGAGGCTACATTAATCTTATCACATATGACATGAAATTTATTAGCAATCAACTACAAGTTTAGGATGACACAACAGAATCTGAAACAGGAGCTGACCTTTTCATTTGATTGTCTTCTTTTCTTTAGTTGAATGAGATCTGTTTCCACCTTTTCGGCCAACTCCAGCTTCCTCTTGTTCCTCTTAAAAGCTGCTAAACTAAACCCTATAAAAATAGTTCAAAAGCATGTAACTAAGTAACATTTACTTAATTTAAGCAAATATTGCTAAGTTGACATTTTGAAGGACACATCCCCCACTTCTTCACTGATGTAAAAAGCATCAATAAAAAAGCCAACAACTAAGTATTTAATTTTCAGGACAAGATGGTTACATCTTTTCCCAAATGAAGAAGTTCTACTATTATTCAGCAACAGTAATAAGTGAAACATGTTGTAGAAACACATTGGTGAACACATGGAAGTTATGTTGGTCTAAATATCTGTTTGGAAAAGAAGCAGCACTGCACAGAAAGGAACAGAGTAAGTGGCTTGTGTTAAAATTATTGTTTTTGACTGCTGACAAGTAAATAGATACCATGTGAGCTCACTCTGATATCCATAAACTTAGGCTACTATTCTATTACCTTAATTGCATATGTGTATGTTTACCCATATATTTAAAGCCACACAATAGTCCAGCAATAGTTTTATGTTCCATAATCCAGCACAGTCTAAAGACCACCTAGGTCTTGAAAAGGCAAACATGTATTTTCCATATCTAAGTCCCACATTCAGAAAGGAAGTGTTCTCTATAGTAGAGTAAAAAATAAAATTGTTATGCTTAAGAGACCAAAATGACATGTTCCCATTTTAGAAGTTTCAGTTCCTGAAAAAATTGCAGATATTGACATGTTTAGTTTAAATTAGTTTCGACTCAATATTATCCACAGTTTTAACATCCTCTGTAAAATGTAAAGAGGTGGGGGACAAATGTCTTTTGTCACTTGTTTAATCACACCAAATCAAGCTATTGGGAGAGCAGAGTAATTTGAATTTGTGACTTACACAAGTAAGGTTTTCTATTTAATCTATAAACTTAAAAAAATGGCATTTTAAATGAAATTCTGAATATAGCTACATCACTATTATTCAGAAGACTGGAACAGCTGCATGAGCAGTCTAGGAATAAAGTCAATATTGCAGAGCCAGTGGAACACAAAGCTTTCATTTACAATTCTCTAAGTAACAGACAGTGAGCATTTTACTTCTTTGAAACTTCTCCATGCAGGTGCCAAATTCACCCAGTGAACTCTCCTTTAAACCTGTTTTTAAGTATATAAAACTGGACCTTAAACTAC
>JAOXXN010000446.1:5570569-5592952 GCA_026770055.1 Myrmophylax atrothorax
TTAAAACTGCAAACATATTAATCTGCCATCACCAAGAAAGGAACTTGTTCTAATCTACAGAGCTGATTAATGCAGCTACTTTGGACAACACATTTCTGTGTTTGAAATGAGGTCCAAGAGGTAAAATCCAAACACTTGATAAGGGGGAGGAGGCAAAGAATCATTTTAGTCAGGTACTAATTGGGGGTGGGGAGAAATAAAACAACAAACCTCACCCAGATCAAGAGCCTTTTAAACAGAAGAGCCCCAAAAGAACCAAGCCAGGACACTGTTAAAGAGAACTTTTAAACAGGAGAATTTCTAAGTCACTCTGATGTGAGATCACCAAGAACAGCAAATCCCTGTGGGCAGAGCCACGTGGGTGAGCAGGAATGGTGTGTGGCCCTGGTACTCCTCAAAAGCAGGGATTGCACAGGGCTAAACACATCTGAGCCTTCACCTGCTCCTGCCAAGTCATAAACAAGGTGACCCTGGAAAGGCAAAACAAACAGGAGGGCACAGGAGCCCACAGAAGCAAACCTGAACAGGAGCAGCTTTCCCTGCACTCCTGAATCCAATATCAGCAGTGTCCTGGAACCTCCTGCAGTATTTGCATGTTCACCAGTTCAAAACACAGAGCACACAAGGGGTAGTGCCAAGCTGCCCTCCCAGCAGTGCTCCTGTATGGCCTCTGGGCACCTGCACTCCAACTGCACCTTGGCAGCACATCTGTCCTGGTTCAGTCACCTCAGTCCTGGCTGAGCAATTCATTTTCACAGTTCTGGTTTTCACATTCGGTTTGTTTTGTCAGAGCAAGAAAAAAACCTGAAGATTTGTTTTGAAGGATCTAACTGTGAACAGTAACTTCTTATCTGTATTGTTGCTTCAAAGTGGTATCAGTAAGTTGGGAAATAAGGGCAGAAAACGTGTATTTAGTAACAAAGTACACCTATTTTGGACCATGTGAGACAGATGAAAAGGGTTTTCTAGTAATATACAATGATGTAGGCTGGAAGGGATATGAAGAGGTTGTGTAGTCCAGTCTCCTAAAAAAAACCCCAAATCCAAGTTAAAAGAGCTGCTCAAGTTTGAATATCTTCAATGATGGGGATTTCATGACTCCTCAGGGCCTCTGCTCCAGTATTTGATCAACCTCAGGTTTAAACAAATAATATATGAATTCATACTCTTCAGTTTTATTCAGTTGATCATGAAACATCATCCCTTTCCACTCTGTCAGGGAAAATCAGTCTAATAAGACACCCCTACAAGGGAATTCTTGTGCCCATAATACATTCAGCTCCAGAATGGTCACTGGGTCAACTTTCTTCTGAAAGGTGAGGATTTTTTTTTAACAAGGGCTGATAATAACAGGCTTTCAGTATTAAAGGAAAACAATTATTATCAGTAATTATTAACTCCTCTTAACAGGATGCACCAGCTAATACCTCCAAAGTGCCCAAAGAACTGTGAAATAAAGGATCAGTTCATAAATCACAACTGAGCAATTTTTTCCTCTCACATAATTTTATACCCAACCTCAATCCAAAAATAAAGTATCTTGCATCTTAAATTTGAATTTTTTTCTCTCCAGAATCAGGGAATAAATACCAAAGCAAGTGAAAGGCTGCCTGCCCTCAGCTTATTCCTGTCTTGTGATGTTCTACCTATATAAACCACTCCAAATGCCATTAAAATGAATAGTACTCTGGTTGCTTTGTCTTGCTTTGCTTGTGACAAAAGAAACTGAAAAACCCAAGCAAGCTTCAAACTAAACAAATCAAAGATGAAATTAGTTTTCTGAAAACATCCTCTAAGTTTGGTCCTTGACAAAGAATATTATTATGGCATTTTAAGCTCACGAAAACTAAAATACAATCCAGGATTCAAATGTGCTTGGGTAACAATGCACACACAACATGGAGAAATAACCCACTGAAAATTTATTCTGAAAACAGGCAAGCACTACACAGAGAAGAAAAATTCCTATGCACAGTTTGAGTTCGTAATTCACATTAAATGTGAAACAAAACCTCAACTTTGTGGTGCAAGGATGCTAAGAAATTTCACTTGTCCCTAATGACAGTATAAAAACCACTCTCACCTTCTCCAACAAGACAGCATATTCCAAGCTTGAGAAGAGGAAAGGGACACAATACAGTGAGGAAGACAGGGATGCTTTCCTAAAACAAATGCAATTTAACTACACCAGCCTGAAGTCACCTGGGCCAAGGAGAAAGGGAATTAAGCCAAGCAGAGCATACTGACTGGGGAGGAAACTAGAGAGGTAAGGGAGCAGATGGGATTTTAGTTTGAAAAATTTTTGGATTACAACAGCCCAGAGGTACAGTTGTTGGAATCTATGGAAAGGTATTTAGTAAAGCACGCTTTGATTTTGCTCAAGAATTTAAAAGTTAAGTTGTAAATCAAATTAAGTGCTGTCAGGTAAAACCCCTGGCAATTACTACCCTGCCCAGTAAGAGTTGGATGTTCCAACTCATGCTTAGAAGAGTTGAGACTTGGGAGTCACAGAATACACCCAGCTGTTCTTCTCTGCTCCCTCATTTCTGCACCTACTGGCATAAAGAAAACCACTTCAGAGCTGCTGGGAGAGGAAAGGAAAAAAAAGGAAAGAACCCCCCACAACTTTACAAAATGACTGCCTGCTCATGTGTAAGTGCCATGCCCAGGCCTCATCCAGACTGAAGACTTAACAACTGACAGGAGCAGCATATCAGAACTAAAATGTTATTAACAACTCAGAACCTCAGCCTCATATTTACGGCATTTATCACATGTCCCTACAATGCAGCAGGGGGGCCTCTTTAAGAATGAATGAATAAATGAGTGAATGAATAATCACCAAGGACCTGAAAACACCTTCCCAGTCCTCCACATTCTCTCCTGTGGAGAAGGATCAGTGGCTGAACCCAGAACAGGAGGAAGCAGCTCCAGCCCAACACCACTGGCCTGCAGGAGAGGTTGGTATTAGTGACATGGTGTCAGAATGTGCACTTGAGAGTATGATGTATTATCCACAGATGCAGAAGAAAATTGTGCTCATAGTTAAGACTGGTATAGATGTTGTTCTGGTGTTCCTGGGTACCCTGATGAGAAATGATCCGA
This sequence comes from Myrmophylax atrothorax, assembly GCA_026770055.1. Taxonomy (NCBI): domain Eukaryota; kingdom Metazoa; phylum Chordata; class Aves; order Passeriformes; family Thamnophilidae; genus Myrmophylax; species Myrmophylax atrothorax. Next base: position 5,573,675 of record JAOXXN010000446.1, read on the forward strand.
AGGCCTTCATTACATAATTAATTAGTAGAAGATTCATCTGAACTATCACAGGTAGACAATAAATGCAGCTTTTTTCACAGACTTTTTTAATTGTTATCACCATCTAGCAGAAGGAGATGAGAAAGGAATTTTTACCAAGCAGGTCAGTGGGAGAAACACAACGAGATGATTAGTCTGAGTCAGTTCAGAATGCCATCTGTGTGCCACTTGCTTGCCATAAAACTTGCACATCATTTACTCATCTTTTGCACTGATGCTGTTGGCATCTGATCATTCCCTCAACTCCTTCTACCATTACACTACGTGCAAGTAAAAATTTAATCAAAAGTCTTGATAGTTCTATTGGATAATGATGCAGTGACTAAGTAAATGAAAGACAACTGTAATTCCCCATGACAGAACTTTTTCTTAGTCACCTTTCACAGTCCATTAGAAATGATCCAGAAAAGGGAGGAAAAATTATTGAAGAGAAAATGAGACTTGTCCTATTCTTGGAGTCCTTGAAACTATTGAACTGTACATAGAGAACAAAATGCAAGACTAAAGCACCTTTTTTTAACTAATAATGGTACAACTGGTACACATCTACTAATTAATTCTAGCCCTGTGTGCTCTAAATAGGCCTGATGCTGATAGAGTTTATTATACTACCATTTTATTATCACTCACATTTCTTCAAAGTTCATGCACACCATGTTTCCTTAAAAACCCCATGTTTTCATTCACCACACTTATTCCTCTACATATTTTCTGTCTAGCTTAAAAATCCAGAAAACATTTAAGTGAGACAATTAAGTTTTGAAATAGAAGTAGCAAATGCAAATTTCTAGCACCACAAAACTGCAGATCAAGTTCAGGACAACACTCAAACCTTCCTGGTTACAGTGATGGAACAACAAGCTGGGAACACAAACACCAAATCCAATGTTTCTATTACAGGCATTACAAATTATTATGCAACCTGTAAGCTGTTCCACAGTCCTTGTTTAAAAGCAAACTGTAAACTGAAAATACTAAGAAAAGCCCAAGAATATTTTTGAATCTTTGAGGTACAGACCAATCATATAGCACCCCCTGGCAGACAGTTCTTAGAGTCAGCTGAAAGAGCCAGAGAGCAAAGCTTTCTGCATTTTATCTTTCTATTCCCTATTAAAGGAGAATACAACTACTGGAGAGAAGAAAATGAAAAAGGAATATACTAGCAAATTAGTTAACCCACAGGCATTCAAAGGATCCTGTGAATAATTCTGTTGAGCAGTTGCTAAAATAAATGGCACAAATGAAAACAGACAGATGAAAATAAATTTCAGTTTAACAAAGCTATTTTAAATGACAAATTAACACCACTTAGGCTTGTGTTGGGACTAACAGACTAGTGGTGCTACTTCCCATGTTGCCACACTTTGACAGAGACGGCAACATGAATAGGACAAAAAGGCACTTAGCATCAAAAGGATATTAAAAAAAACAACCTCTCAGAGCACTACTCTACTTCAGAACAAGAACTCAGGATAAACTGTTGCTGGACACACCATTTTTTCCTATTTCCTGGAAGAAATCTCTTTTTTATTCATCAAGCAGCCTTTTCTGCACCCTGAAAATTTTCATTCAAAGTATCCTCTGGGTACTTTAGCCCCACTTTTTTTTCCTGGGTGACTCACAGCATTCTCTGGCTGTTCAGATTGGCAAGTGAAAGTACATTATGTACAAATCCAGGGAGGATTTACATCATGTATTCAGATTAACCAAGCTTCCTAATCAAATCCCCTAAACCCCTGAGTTTCTCCTCAGATCATTTTTGCTCTCCCCCTAAAGACAAAGGAACAAAACATGCTCTGAACCACTGACTCTTAGCACAGTTCCAGCAATATGGGACACGTTTTTCTTAATGCAATAATAATGAAGTGAGGAGAGAACTGGGAGTGGGGGTGAGTCTTGGGGGTTTGGAGGAGAGCTTGGCAATCCTGGTGGGCAGGAAGATGTACAGTGTCACCAGAAGTGTACCAGTCTGCATGACACTCATCTAGAAAGGGCTCCAAACTGTAACATAAAAGAGAATTTTCTTGCATGCACACAACTGGTTCACAATGAAAATATAGAGTAAAAAATGGCCTGTTCCAAGTGGAATTCCAAACCAGACAAGAGTGGCACTGACTGTGGTCAACAACAAGAAGGGATTTTACTGAGGACTCTGAGTTATCTGAGCTACTAAGAGGACATACAGAAGGATTCTGAGTAGAGACCTGACAATAATGCAGTAGCTTTTATTCAGCAAGTCTCAAAGTAATTAAAATTATGTAGTTTTTCCAACAACTTATAGTTGCAAGGGGTTTCGGAGGTGCTGGAAACTAATACGGGTTCAACAGGAAGCAATGATTTCATGGCAGGAAGTGCCAGTGTTTACTTCCATGTATGCAAGAATCCCTCAGGAGTCACGACTCTGGGTTAACACAAAGGATAAGGGAAGGGGAGTATGCATTTGTTCTATTCTTACATTCTTCCTTAAGCACCATTTGTGGCTCCTCTTGGATTCCAGTTATCGAGTTTCATGGATCCACTGCAGCTATTTTTGTTCTTATATTTTTGTTCTTACTTACTGAAGTGCTTATGGTCATTTCCACAGCTCCAAGTTTGCTGCATGAGTACTCACCTTCCTCCTATTTCCCTCTGAAGACTTCCCATTGGAAGCAACTGAAAGGTGCTGTCTCACCCCACACTGTATTTCTCAAACCAATTAACTGGCACCTACTATAGGCTGAATGGGTAATTTCAGACAGAAGTGGTTTGGTTATTACTAGTGCAGGCACAGATACTGGCAGCTGAAGATGCACCTCAAATAAAGGTTGCATATTTAAAATATCTTCAATATTTATAAGAGACTGCATTATGCAGCGATTCAGCATTTCTAAATTGTAATTCCACTCTTAACACTCAGATTACACTTTCAAAGCAGCCCCTCTAGCACAGGGTGACAGAGCACTGGGATAAGCCAGCATGGGCTCCTTATTGGCAAGCCTTAAGCTCTAGTATAGTCAGGAATTAATAAATCCAGCTTCCTTGCAGGCTGTGGGCAGTACAGGCAGCTCACATTCCAGGGGCTGGAGGTTTTTTAAACCACCCACTCCATACACCGGAAAGCCACCACATTTCTACAGACAGCAGAAATCCCATTTCCTCACATACTTGGCAAACCAAAGAAGACAAAGCAGGTGAGCCTTGACATGACCTTGATGTAGTTGAACAAGCAACATGGTTTAAAACATGTTGCCAGTCTGGTGCTGAGTACTTGGATAGTTCTGAGGGAACTGTGGAGCGTGATGGCAAAGCTGATTGGTGCTGATCACAGGGAGAGCCCCATCCATGCAGAGCAACCACCCATCCCCAGCCTCACTGCATGTAGAACATTGCTCTTCCCACCTCCAGGAAAAGGGAGACAGAACAATACAACTCGAAGAATATGTTTTGCATGTGTAGCACAGAGAAGCCAAAACATGCACCTGATTCTCCCTGTTAATACTTATTTTAAGTACATGTCTAAGTCTGGATTAGGGTTTTTTGGGGGGGTTGGGATTGGTTTCTTTGTAAGTCAGTTAGTACATATATTCTTCTGATGTCTGGCAATTAGTTCAGCTCTTCATTTTACTGAGCTGTCCATCAGTCAAGGAATTTCAAGTTAATTTACCTCCAATTCCCCATGCAAACTCCACCATCACAGCTGTAGAAAGCACAATCAAAAGGCCTCCCTTTCCTTGAAGTTTGTTACATTATTTAACACAACAGCTTCCTTCAGATGATATCTCTTTGTGGTTGCTTGGAAACAACATTCTCTTTTAATTGTTTCTTAAGCATATGAAACTTTCCTATCCATGGTAACATTGGATAAATCTATTTTGGCTTTCTTACATGTTACCTGTGAGGTAATTTCCAATTTCTTTTCAGCTCTAACAATCCAGTGTTGTCACACATGGTGTTAATGGTTATTTTCTAGCCCCACTGACCAGAGGTCAATGTGGTACAAGACTAGCTTTGCTGTGGACTGCAATGAAAATCAGCATAACATTTTCTGGAACTGATTTTTCAGGTTTTTGTTTGCTCTCTCTTGCTGTTCTGTTGTTTTTACCAAAGGAAAAAAAAAATCATATATACTACCATTAATGATTATACTGCAGAATTCACTTGTCAGTCCTGGATGTTTCAACTGTTCTAATGCAAATTGTTTTGCTAACTAGAAATGTACTGAGGAGATAAAAAGAAATCAGCGGTGTTTTGGAGCAGGATTATTCTTCTCATGTTTCTCCAGTCTGGGTTAGACAAATCAAACCAGCAGTGTTCACCCTCATTCTTAAGCTGTAACATGTAGTTTTGCTCTGACCAGGGTACATTGTAAGTAGTAAAGGCATCATCTGGCAATCAATGTCACAATCCCATCATCTCTGTCACAACAGGAACACTCTGGTACTACAAACAGTGGAGACTCGTGCATGCAAACAGAATTAGGCAGGGTATCTCCCTTCTGAAGTATATCCTATACATAAGTAGCAACTACTTTCTAAACAACAAAAAAAAACCCACAAAAATCCCCCACAAAAAATGCCAGAGCTTAAAGTCTTTTTACTATTTCTAGAGCCACAGAAATAAAGATGTTCTGCTTAACTGAGCCCAACAGTTCTTCTGCAAATGCTGTTTTGGGCAGCAGGTGGATGGGGCAAAAGTTCAGTCATGTGGAGCTAGAAATGAAAACTTTCTGTTGAAAATTAAATGTGCTATGAATACGCATGAAAATTGTAATGATCAAGGAAAGCTATGCCACTCTTTCAGGGGTTACACTTAAGCATTGAGTTGAACTGTCATTTCTACATACTTGGACATTCAGAATTACCCAATAAGGTACTTAATGGGATCCCTGGGCTTCATCCTCTGATTCAGGCACTACTCAAATATTTTAAGCAGTAATAATGTCTACTGTAAAATAAGGAAACATTCTGTAATCTTCTGTGTCCTCCTTCTTTGGGTAATGGCCTCTGATTTCTTTCATTCATATCCTCAACAGGCATTTACAACAAACTACAGAGTAATAATAACAGCACTTTCCAAAAGGGAGTGGGGCTGAAGAAGGGGAGCCACATCCTCCTTTCCATGGGTAAGTGCACTAATTTTTAGCCTAGTGTTTAGATGGTGTATCAATATTTAGGGAAAAAAGTAAGTCCATCACTGGATTCACTTGAACTAGATGTTGCTACAATGCAGATGAAGTAATAGTTTATATTTTTTTCTATTTAGATACTTAAATTAGTAAACTTAAACCACCCTTAGAAACCACAACACCATAAGCTAGTTGAATGTTAGGAACAGTGAAGTGCTGTGCACCTCAAAAGATGAGGCACCATTAAAATTACTCTGCCCTGTTCTTCCTACTGACACCACCAGTTTACTCACTTGTAGCCATGATACCTGGAGGACATGCTGGTATCCCGTGATCAACTGCCCATCTGTAAGCTCCTTCACCAACTAAAAAGCTAGGAGACACAGAAGAGGGAGTTTAAACAAAACCATATAACAAAATCCCCCTTTTCTTGCAATTATTTTCTCTATTTGGTTTGGTCATTTTTCTGTATTTCACAGAACTGACAGCTGGAATTACACTTGGCAATCTCATGTAGTTTCATTAAGACTATGCAGCTCTGACATAATTATTGGACAAAAACAAGTGCTATTAAATTTGAAATTCATTACCAAATAGCACCAGCTTTCAACTGCAGCTAAAACAGGACAAAGCCTGTCTAAGAGTCTTGCTCCCTGTAACAACTTGGCAAGATCCCGAAGACCAACAACATGGGATGAATGAGGTGAGAGTGGTGAGGTACTTCCAGGAAAGTCAGCCAGTGCCACAGGGATATCAAGAAGTATTTCAGGAAGCGCAACAAAAGCTAAAAGTACACCTTATTTAGAAGGATTAAGGTCTATTTCATGGGGTTTTATCAAGTATTTGCAAATGAGAGTAGTCTACTGAATTTCTAATACGTTTGTAACAAACCCCACACCATCTGAGAAGTCCTTTTCCAGTCAGCACTGAGCACTCTGCAGTAGTGAGGCAGCACACACTGCCCTGGCAATGAAGGAGAGCAGGAAATATACAGGGACATGGAACTTTCAGGGAGAGGAAAAAAAGCAAGCCTCGATTATCTATGCTGTTTCCCCTTAAAGAAATTCCCCCTCCTGCCTGAGAAGGGCAATGTAGTAGCTGGAAACCAGACACTCCAGAAAGCTGCTGCACAACACAATAAAAAGGACAACTATTTCCAATCTTACTTCAAAAGTGGGCTATGGAGTTAAGAATCACACAACTGCCTGATGGACACAAGAAGTAAAGACTAGGGATTTATAGCAATTAGAAAAAGTTTAACAGAAATGCCAGACTTATAAACATGAAGCTAAAGGAGCTATTCTAGCTACAAAATAGTCCCTGGGGCCACACAGTTCTCAAATTTCTGAGAATATTTTTCATACAGCAAATTCATTGGCATTAATGCTGTTGGAAGTTTTCTTGACCGTGCTCTATCTGAAACCTGCAGCTTCCAGTATGTGATGTTTTGTGGTGGTACTTTCTATCTTCTCTATGATTTAACCACTACAAGAGGTGTGTCCAGTCTTTTCTTCCAAAACTCTCAAAAAAAAAGGCTTATCCAGACGAGAATTTGGATTGTTAAATGCCCACTTCTTACCACTGTTAGTGCAGCTCCAGATAAGAATTATTCACGTTGCTGTAAAATAAGTTACTGGGTACCTTGGGAGAACTCAAGTATCTCCTGTTAGGTGAGTGAGTGCTCAAGAAACAACCTGGCACTTTCATTAACACAAGAGGCAAATGGTAGCCAAACTAATTAATTAGTATTCTCCACTGACTAAAAGAAGGTGGGTTTGGGCTTTAGAATAAAAGTTTTCTATCAACAATACATTCTTGGGAAGTAAATAAGCCCTTCCAGCTCAGTAAAGCAATTTACACAGAGGGGAAGGTTAGGTGGAGAAATAATCAAGCTCAAACATTAGGAGTTTTATAAATGGTAACTTGAATAGCACAGGACACTGAAACACTGTGTTTTACAAGCAGTCTCAATTGCCTTTTTAATACTTAAAACACAGAGAAAGTCACTGGTATTTATGACAGTGCAAAAAAAGTACCCAAGAATGTTTTATAATTTAAGTGATGGGACTTTTACTTTGTTCACATTTCAGCTCTTATTTTCTAGATTCCTTCTTTAAGACAGGCACAAAGTATTTGCAGTTTTGGTCCTAAAGAAGAGTTATTAGTTGAAGCAGAAAACTATTTGAGACTCTGTAACACCACAGAGGATCATCCAGCTTTTTTTAAACTATTCGGTTCAGATGTCATGAAAGGACAGTGTAATCATAGAAAAGTTAAAATAAACTGTTTACAAGACAAATAACATCAGGATCTCAGTGCTTTGTTGTCTGTACATAAAAACAAATGTACAGACAAGCTTAATTTATTGGGGGAGAGGGAAAAGAGGGAATAAAGCCAGTGCACCATAGAAAGTAGTCAAAGCCACCCCAAACTTCCAAAGCCTTCAGGCTAATTCAAAATATAATATTCCAAAGTGGGGGGAAAACCAAAAACATAAACAAAGGGTAAATGAGCTTGTTCTCTGCTACTCTGAAAGCTGGTTCTGCACAAACAAGGTACAAAGATCTTCCTTGCAAATATATCAGAGCACTCTGTAGTTGTCACAGGCTCAGAACACACAGAGGATGGAAACACCCTCCCAGCAAGGAGCCAGTGCTTGGACTTGCCTTCCAGTTCCAGGCACACTGGACCACATTAATAGAAAATGCAAGTCAAGATCTTTAAAATGGCCTTTTTAGAGAATCTTCTCCAAGGACTTGGTTGTCCTGGTGCTGATTACTCCAAACAGCACCATTTAACATGGACTGTGGGAGACAGGCCAGGCCAAGCTGAGCTGAAGTGGCAGAAGGAGGTGATTTGGTTCATTAACTGTGGTCAAGGAATCCTGGGTTTAACAAACTCACTTTGTAACATTTTATTATAAGATTAATAATCATTCTGGAATTACTGATACAAAGAAGAAATTGTTCTGAAGAAATACAGAACAGAGGGAGAAACTGGTGCATGTCTTCATTCACTCCAGGCACTTTCTTTATGCACTGCCCTACAAGTTACACCATTTATGTATTCTGTACACAATAGTGTAAAACTGAAACAATTACAAATCCCTGTATATTTAAAGGGGAAAAAAAACAAACTAAGAAGAAATTCCTTCCCATATGGATTACTATTGGGATATGGACATGGATCTCACATCAGTGCTACTGAGGAGTTCTAAGAAAGGAGACATTTAGGTGTGTTTGTGCAAAAGTTACAAATCTACACTTAATAGCAAACAGATGCAAACAAGGCTTTTTCCTTTGAAAGGTCAAGGTTGCAGTGTAAGAAATAGAAAATCTTCAAGCTTATTACTACAAAACATTCTGTGACCAAAGACTACTTGCAAAGTTTCATCCAGTTTGTAACTGTTCAGTTAAAACAGTGCTCTCTTTGGTAAAGTTATAAAACACACAGGAATCTCTTATACGAGAACATGTAATATTTATGTGTATTTTCTGTTGCTGCATGAGAGAAAATCCTGACAATGTCGAGCTGAATAAAACACGACAGAAAGGTGTAAGGACCTTAGAGGTTCCAAGAAATGCAAGCAGGGATTCTCTAAATTTTTTAAATTCTAATTTGGATAGTGTAATACTGTGTTTTAAGCAACACAACAAGAGATTGATCCAGAAGGAGACATTCTACAGAGGAATTCCCAGCAAACTGGATACATCAGTTCAGACACTTGATCATTCCTTGCCATCTCTGAGTAACTTCATTCATACTCATTAGACTTTCCTCTGCTGAAAATTAGAAATACACCACTTTGAATTGGTTTTGAACTGCCACTATAAAAACAGGCCCTGAACAGGTATAAGCAAGGCAAGCAAACAGACTTCATGGGGTTTTTAATAGAGTAAAACCTCCATAATGCCACTTTCACTAACCTCACAGCTCCTGACCTGTTCTTGTGTGGTCACGGATCAAGTATCCTGGCCAGAAAAACATGAAGCCAGCTTAGATCATGCTATAGGAACAGCCTCCACCGCAGGTTTCTTTGACAAACAGTACCTGGTAGGCTGCCCAGGACACTTTGCTGATGACAAACAAGATGAGAATTGCACATCCTCACAAATAAAAAGCAGGTACTGAACCCCTGACACTTGCAAGGAATGCCAAAATAGGGCTGCTCTCTTGTCATTTCACCAGGTGTGTTCCCAGCTCGTGCAGGAATGTACTTCAGTCCCAAAACAAGCCCTGCCAAACAGGCAAGGCATGGAACCATCCATGGGCATCCCCTTAAATGAACATGAGCTCTACCATCTGAATTTGGGATACTCTGTGCACAAAGCAAGTCCAAAGCACAACCCATCATACCCCACTAGTACAGATTGTTTCCAGGATAAAAAATTTCCTCTACTAAAATATGCATTCAAAATCCAGAGTGGGAAAAAGGAAATGAAAATATTTATTAGCTAACCCAGGTGCACAACAGACTGTTGGCTCCAAAGACAGCTCATGTCTCACCTCCGGAGCTTGAGCTCCTCTGTCTTTAAGAGTATTTGATAGCCAAGACCTTGCACAATCTTTGAAGGATTTAGTTTTCTTCTTAGAGGGAAAGAGGGTATAGCTTTTCTTTCCATTCAGTTATTTTTAATATTATAGCAGCATAAATGAGGTCACGAAGTCACAGTAAGCATGTTGAAATGCCCAAGTGCTCTTCCTCACAATAATTCTAGAACACTGTGATGATACAGGCAAAACAATCTCAAGAGTTTGCTCTTGTAGTGACTTCAATACTAATTCTGGAACACCAAAAAAATCACCTCCTTTGACACTCTAATCTAACTCACTTTCCTCTGACAGCCAAAGAAATGAGCTACTAACAGCAAGTGAAATTAGTTCCTATTCCTTAGGAAGCCTTTTTGCAGTTACTCTTTTCTTTCTCCATTAAAGAAAAGAGGTTTAAATGTAAAATCTTTCTGTTGATGGTTTGATTTCAAGGTGGGGTTTTTTTGATCCATGAACTTCCCTTGCAGCATGAGAGAACACTGAGATTGTGCCTTTCCTCCCTGTTTAAACTGGAATTCCACATCCTCCAGCTATGGACTACTTGGCTAATTTTAGTGAATAAAACAGTAAGGAAAAGAAAATCTGTGAACCTAAACATACATATCTTGAACTACATCAATGCTGGTTTAATACTTCTGCCACAGGTATGATGACAGACAAGAGCAGTCAATCATTATGAATGAATTATTCAAGTTCTCTACCTGTCAATTTAAACTGCTAATGAAAATAAGGTGTTTCTTAGAGGAATCAGTTGGGACGTTTCTTGGTTTTTTCCCCAAATAATGCAACAATGTTTAAAGTAAATATGCATTACCTCTTCCATCCAAATATTACCCCCATCTCAATAAGGGAGTGCTTCTGTCCATTGTTGCAAACACTATTAAATCTATTTTTAAAATAAGAAGTTACTAAACACTGCACTTTTCCACACTAGAGCTGTAAAATAAAGCCACAAAGGCAATAAAGGAGGATTCTTTTCTATACTTGTTAAAAACTGTGTTGCCTTTTTTCTTAAAGGTAGTCAGAGGCAAAGACAGTAGAATTTCCCTTTAATCTTGATATATTTTGGGATTGTTCAAAATGCTACACTAACAAGCCTAAGAACTTGTGAAATAATCACACAGACAGAAACTACCACCAAATGATGTTGCCACCTATTCCTAACACTTCCTTCTACCCACAACTTCATCCAATGCACAAGATATTCCAAGGTCAGAGACCAAAGCTTATCTCCTTTTTAAATGCACCCCATCACTGACATGGAAAACAGCACCAGCCTTTCTGGGGTAAGATAAACCCTTCAAATATTGCATGCATGGAGACCAAAGACCAAAGACAAGTCAAGCAGAACAAAGCAATTACCAAGGTGGAATTCTGCCAGCAGAGAGTTTTCCCTTCTGCCCTTCACACAACAATCTATTTGCAACCGAAACTGGATTCTTGATTCCTGAAAAGTTAGCAAAAAAATGGGAACAAAACATTAAAACAGTTTTCCACACAGAACTGCAGTGTTCATTTTGGCAATGGGAGTCCTATTCCTTTAATTTCCAAGGGTTTGTCAAGCCATTAAGAGACACCTTATGTTATGTTTCAACGTAGTAACTACTTTCTCAGTTTTTCCTTCACATTCTGTCAGGAGTGACAAAGCCTTCCAGTCACCACCTCCCCCACATTTAGTTCAAAAAAAGAAAAGAACTATATTGAAATAGTAGGAGTGATCTCCTACCTCAGAAATCTCAAGTTAAATCTATTGTGTTCTAAAGGCTCAAGATGTTTTATGAGCATTAATTTCTCAAGATGGAAAGAGTTTTCATTTGGACCTACCAGGCCAGAATAGGGATTACAGGATTCAGGCTTAGCTTTCTCTTGCTCCCTCATTTCCTCCTTCCCCATGCTTGGAAGGATACATTTTTGAATAAACAGGCCTTGAAACACTTAATTTTACTATTTATTTTAGATTTATATCTACATGAGGAAGCTATTACCACAGTTTAGAACTATTCTAGGATAAAGAACAAAGCTTGAAATCTTGTCAGAAAAGCTATTCCAAAGTTGCAGCAAAGACTGTTCACGTACTTACAACAAAACCTCAACAATCCTTTTTGGGACTGTATATCTATATATGTTTTGTACAGAAAGCTAAAACTATACAAAAAAAAAGAGAAACACATTAGTTCTCAGATTAAATAAGTCCCATATGCTGAATTAAATTAAATGACTGAATTATATACCAGTAAGTTCTTTGAGGAGACAGAACAAAAACAAATATAAAGCCTAATTTAAATGTTTGTAATACTGAATTTTATTATGAAGTTATCATTCTCCAAATTCATCTGAGCAAACTCAGCCCCATTGTGAATACTGTGTGGTATCACATAACTGTTCTGCTTCAAAGGATTGTCAGACAACTACTAAGACAAAATGTTACACAAAGCAAATTAACACAAACCAGCATTTCAGGGAGCAGGAATGCCTTCCCTCTCTTAAAGAGGCAGAATTGATAACAGGGCAGAATTTACTCCATTAAAATAGTAACAAAAAAAGAACAAAATTGATCTTTGCACTTAAATCAGTACTTAGCTTTATAACACAGAGTTAACATACCACTCAGCGCTCCAACTGCTCCAAAGTTTAATGACTTTCCATCCATTATACTGGCATCACATTCTATCTCACCCAGAAGGTTTAGGTTCGATCCCAATCCTGCATTTGTAAAAGGAGAATCCTAAAAACAAGAACAAACACCATAAGGCCACATCCATAACAGGCTGGACAGATCTGTGTCACTGATCTGACAACACTGATCTTGGTGCAAGGCATTTTCTTATTTTAGCAGTTTGATCTTCCTCACCACAAACAAGGGCAATTTGAAATTACTATCTCGGATACATTTCACCCTCTATAGGGTGTGATAACAAACCCAAGGTTCTCAATCCATTTTCCATGCTAGAATTACACTCCATTTTCACCCACCCCTTTCATCAGAGCACCCCCTGACTTTAAAACCACACAATTTCCAAGGAGCACAGCTCAGGAGTCTCACTGTCAGCTCAGGAGAACCCCTTCTTTCTAGATCCAAGCACAAAAGGAATACAGGACAAAGACAACAGCCAAACAGTACAATTTCAGAGAGATGCTGCAGGCTTTCAGTTTTCAGATGTTTAAACTGCACCAGTGTAAAAACCTGGTGTGACAAAGAAAAAGGGCTGTCTAGACCACACATGAACATGTCGTGAAATGAGAGGGTCACACTTCTACAGTATGTGAAATAAAAGCTGAATCAGGAAACAAATTACTGGAAGCAGCTCCAAGTTCTGTCTCAAATGTTAAGTGAACTGGTTTGGTTTTGTGCACACTGATTTGCAATGAATTCAAAGGAACAAACGAGAGATGAGCACACAGAAATGGAAAAAAAATAAATCTGATGTCAGTTAGCTTTTGTTATCTTTCAAATGAGCAACTAGTGAGTAAATTCAAAATCTGTTTTGCAAGACGATTCTAATTTACAGAGACATTTAAAGTGTTCTTAATGTTTGAGTCACCAAAATTCTTCCTGAAGAATCATGAGTACATAATACATGATTAATACATAATCATGAAACTCCTTTATTTTCTGCTTTTTCCTTCTGAAGCAGCACAAGATTTTATCCCATTTCATCCCATCTTATTTTAATCCACAGCAGTTCTTCCAATTCACTGCGTATATTCATTTTGTTGTTCATTTTGACAGCTAAGCCTCCCAGCAGATGCGCAAATTTGAAAAGATTTTAGGATAATGAAACATTTGGAGTTTAGTGTGCAGGAGAAACTCTCCCTAGAATGGGAAGTGAGGGGGAGGATATGTTTAAAAAAGAGATGATGGCCTTAAAAAGGCAGGAAATTCAGAGTAGCCACTGGCTAAAGTGACTTCATTGCTCCCCAGGCTCTAAAAGTACAAAGAAAATCAAGTCAGGAGCAGAGAAGTGGTGGAAGGAATTGCAAGTGAACAGTGAAAGGTACTTGGAGGACACAGTAAAACCAGGAATGCTTAGGATGAACAATGCTTGTCCAAGTTCCTCGCCCTTGGGTAATCACAGTGCAAAGACTTGCCAGCCTGGAGACAAATCTCCAATGTTCTGCTCCAAAGACATTCACTCAGTGTGTTATACTCAAAAAACATCAGTATGGGGAAGAATTCTGTGCTCACAATTTGTCACTGCCACAAAGCAGAGACAGCTGTTACCTGTAGAGATGTCATGGATAAATAAGGGGAATCAGGACCCATCAGAGGAGAAGTCCAGGATCCTTTTGCAGTCAAGACACAAAGCTCTCTAGCACCTGATAAAGGTAAGAATCAAAAGAGAGTAGGGAAGAAATACAGGATATGGAATGGGCCCACTTCACTTTACATCCAAAGATCTAGATGTGCCTCATGCTTTGGCACAGTACCTGCACTGGCACAACATCAAGGATGCACCAAGAGATAATTCATTCAGAGGATCTCAAGAGAAAGGAAACACCACCAGTTTGTCCCTACAGAATATTTACAGGAATACTACAGAACTTTTGATAAATAACCACTCTACACCAAATTGCAGATGTCTCTTTGGTGGCCTGACTCTCACTAGGACTCCCAAGGAATCTTACCAGAGCAAACAGTCACAACATGAGTAACCTCTCCAGTAAAAAGAAATAAAGAGCAAATTCCAAGCACCTGTTCAAAATTTCTGTGGAGTTTCACTGAGCTTTTCAATCAGACTGCACTCAATTAAGAGAGTCCCAGAATTACCAAGGGGAAGATGGTTCAACTTCACACATCAGAAAGACGATCTGAAAACAGCTTTAAAAGTGCAGGAAATGGGTGTGAACCCATGGAATTTTTGCTATCGACCTGAGTGTCTCTGAGGTGAGACAAAAGCCTTTGAAACGAGGTAGGAAAAAACCTTTATAAGAAATGGCAACAAATTCACACCCACTTCTATGAAGAGGCAAGGACATGAAACACACCAAACACAAACGTGAACCTCTGCAAAGTCTGACCAAAAGATTTCAAGGGTCTGATAAACAAATGGAGGAAAATACAACTTGGGAAACTTGAGGTGCATTTTAAAATGAAAATTCAAAGCCCTCAAGGAATGCAGAAACATTAAAGAGAAGCATGAGTGCTTTCAAAGGGGGAAGAGACAAACTGAGCTACCTGAAGCAGCCTCTTCATACCCTCAGAGAGAAAAATGCAGCACTGCAAGAGTTGACTACCATAAAACTGGGAAGATTTAAGCAAACCATGTGTCTAAGAAGAAGGAGAAAAAGGTTTAGCACAAAAGGCATCTTCAGGAATACACTTTCAGTTAAAACTACACGCAGAGATCAGCCTTTGCATTTCTAAGGACATCATTTTCCTGAATTACCCATCTTACAAAACCTCTCAAGCTACCGAGGATGTAATTTTTACTTTTAGAATCCTTTTTATTTCAAGATGCATTTATGAATGTTCTGGCAGCAAGGACAGGCATCCAGAAGTTTCCAGCTGTGGTCCAAGCTGGAATGCTTGAAGAAGTCACTCAACTCTACCACTTGTATCTCGGCAAATAGTTAAAGTGCTCTGTTTTCAACAGACATTAAAGAACATTCCACCCATCTTGGATACAGTTTGGGCCATGGTTTATTTGTGATTTTAAAAACAATTTCAAAGTCTGCAGGCATTTCTTTTTACACACTAGAGTTTTAAAATTTATTTTCCTGTGGGAATTTAGTGACAACAACAATCAATAGCCTACAAGGATGAGTCACCTCCCTTTCAATTACATCAGCTAAAATGTTTTTAAAGAACACTTTTGTCACAGGTTACTGTCAGTCACTGCTGCAAAACATGACAGTACTGCTTTTAACTCCAATTAACAACTTCCAGTTTATTACCCATTAAAAGTTCCTCTTTTGTGGCTGCCTTAATGCAACAAGGCTGCTGCTTCTTCCAAGAGAAGTCCTTGGAACTAAGACTGTAAACTCAAAAACCTAAATCACTATAAAAATAGTAAATAAACAAAAAAATCCCAAAGAAAGTAAATTCATCAAGAAACCAGTTCTTTCAGTGCACAATCCTGCTGGCAGTCACACCAACCCACTGCCTGAGTTTAACAACAGGTACAGAATACCCTTTGCATTGATCCACAACAACTAAAACATGCAAAATAAACTGAGCCATTTCAGTAGCCAGGAGACTGAAACCCCAAATGTGACACCTCCTTCCCCAATCATAGTAATTTCCAACCTAAATTATGTTCATGAAGAACGTTCTACCGAAGTCAGGAAAAGAAACAAGTGATTTACACACATATGAATAAAGGGTTAGACAAAATTTAGGAAAAATTTGAAATCTTCACCCATCTTTACAACCAGCTGATGTTGCTGTCTCCAGTACCTGATCAGTACCTTCTGAAGTGCTCAGGAAAAGATGGCAATTGGACATTTTTTTCATATTTTCTTATGCAAATCAGCACGTGGTTTTCCTGAAAACAGCAAGTTTTAAGTGGGGTGTGTGGAGAGGGACCTTCTCCCCCCCAAAAAACCCTACCCAAATAACCCCTTGGTGTTTCCAGAGAAACTCGGGCTTCATATGGTGGCTGACAACAAGGGTGCTAAAATTAATGGTACTGCAATAATGTCTCTGCAGCAGCACCCAGTGCAAATGATGAGTCTTAACAAGCACCTTGTCCAGACCCATTTTATTACCAGAAACTGGAAAAGGTAAAATGTTCATTTGTTTCTCTGCAATGACAGAGTTTATATATTAGAAAACATAACTGCCTTAAATCAACTTATCAAATAGAGCTGATGGTTATGAAGGCCAATACATTTATTTTAAGAGTATTCTGGGTCATTCTTGCTACTTTGCAAAACAACCCTTTTCTCTAGTTAATTATTAGCACTATTATCTTAATCACAGAACACCATTTCGCTTGAGATTCACACAGTCCAACAAAGCAAGGCTGTTCCTTCTCCACTTGGAGCCTGAAAAAGAAATCAAACAAAACACAGACAGCAAATCACAAGCAAACTGTCAGCTTGCTCATAAAAGATCAAGAGCAAATCTTGAGCCTCCTCAAGTCTTTGAAGTGATGCCTCTTGGATCAGCTGAAATTCTGTGTAACAGGAGTTGTGTCACTGAGCAGAACCGAGGAAAGAAATTCATCTTTTGTGAAACTTCCACAAAAAAGATATTTGTGCCTTGCAAAGGCTACAAACTTTTGGACTACAGCATTAAAAGCCTGAGAGAAGTGTAAAAGTGATTAAATATTTCAGATAAACTCGTGGCAGTGTGTTCTACAGAAACCCAAATATCAAGAAGTTACAAACAATGGGATCTGTTATCATGTTATACAAACTCTTGTTGTTCTGTATCTTAATCTGTATTACAGGGACACAAGTAAACAAACACTGTTTCATGCAGATTTTTTGTTATGTATTTGCCAACTTAAAATGCTAAAGCATAAACAAAAGACAGGGATAGCTCATTAGAGAGTGTGTTGAAATAAACCTTTATATTTACCAATACCATGAGAAAAACGATTCTGTTTGCTTTGCTGACTTGCCTTGTGCAGCTTCTGTTTTCCATAAAGCAACAGAAAAACCACCAGAACTAAACAAGATGCAGCTCCACAAATGACAGAGATGTCTGGAGGTGATGTTCAGAATGAGATGAGATGATAGACAGAAACCTTTCCATATTTTGGAAGATGACACTCTGATATTTTGGGGGTTCCCATACCAATGCAAAGATTGTCACTGCAAGTCAGTCCCTTTTCTGTTTTGAGTATAAATTTCATTTTTCCTCAATCTAACTGCATAGTTACAAACTTCAATCCAAAAGAAGCCCAAATCCCAAACTCAATATACTCTATTCCAGTAACAGACAGAACAACCCCTAATTAAGGTTATATAAATCTCTTAATGAAAGCAAAAAATTTCATTAACGACAGCAGTACAACCTGAACAAACTAGCATTTAATCTTAAAAACAGGAAAAAGGGAAAAAAGAGGGTTTGTGCAACAAGACACATAAAAATACTCCCAAAGACAATTGTAAAACCAGAAAGTGGAATGATGGCAGGCATCAGAACAACAGCAGCAAGACAGATAAGCAGGAAAAGGTTTCTGATTGCAGTCATTTCATAAATTTCATCTTAAAGCCATAACTTCGTCCACAGATGTTACTTCAGAGTATTTAAATACAGTCAAGTAAAAGAAAAGTCTCTTGGGGATAACAAAAACAGATAAAATATTTACCCCAGGCACAGCTGCAAATAGATACATAACTGCTAAGTAAAGCTTCTTAAAATATGTTTTCTTCTGTGTAGCTCAGATAAAAATCACAACACAAAGTAGCTTTTCATTTTTGTTTTCCACTGAGGAGGGAGCTGAGACACGAAACAGCCTCAGCCAGCTCAGGGAAGTGCCTTGGAAATAATTCCATGAGGGACATACCTGTTGTTTTCACTACTTTCTGGTGTGTGAGATGACACATGGAAGCATCTTTGAACAGCTCACTGGGGACCAACAGAGGTGCTGAAAGCCAAGAACTCTGCCAAGTGAACAGAGACTGAAGCCTTGGCTCCCAGTCAGCCTGTCCAACACAGACTAAGTGTGTGCTCTGCCTGTCCACTGACCCCACCAAGGACACCAATGAACCCCTGCCCAACACAGGGGGAAGCAAATCCACTGCTAATCCTCTTGGAATACTACCATGAATTCCAAACCCAGGAAATTAGTTTTACAGCAGTACACTCACCTTGCCTTCCTCCTTTACCAATAAAAGGAACTACTGCTTACAGAAGAGGAGTACCTGTTTGCATCATTACTGTCCTGAGGGATCAGTGGCCCTGGGACAATAATCAAACTGCCTCATTTATATCCCAGAAATGTTTAGCTTTCCTCACTTCCACATTATTTCATAGGCACCTTCACTGGAGTCAGATGCTATAAAAATCTCACCACTCCAGAAAGATATTTTTCTAAAATCCTCACAAACAGCTGCTCATCAAGACTTTCTGCCTTAATTAACAAATGCAATTTTGAAATAAAAGCATTACTTGTCCTATTCTGCTGCACATATTTTGTCATAAAAATCAGAACCAGTAGCATGATTTTTTTTTCCCCTCTCTAAGAAGCAGAGCCAGAACTGTCCATCTGTAGCTCAGAAAATCAAAGTTCCCTACAAAGTGCTGAATAAATCTTTAATTACTGCATTCATTCTTAAAGACTATCTAAGATGCCAAGCACATTGCACCAACCAGACAAGTTTTATTCAGTTTGCATTTTTAGAAAGTATTTAAATACGTTTACTCCAAAATACAGTGGAAAAAGCAAAATATGAAATCAGTGCAGCACAAAAATGGAAATCTCAGTAAGTTTCCCACTCTTAACACCTTCCTACAGAAAAATCTGGCAATGTACCCAGGAGACATATTTACTACTAGTCAGAAATTCATACCTCTAATTCTATAAGTGCTGCAGTCACTGCATCTGTGGCAAGAGCACCAGCCTGTAGCTTTTCAATTGCCTGGAAAACAGAATTTTCAGTTGATGATTAGGAAATTCTAACATTCTATG
>JAOXXN010000446.1:5627069-5640959 GCA_026770055.1 Myrmophylax atrothorax
AAGATTCTACAACAGAGATAATTACTCAATGCCTTCATCTTCAGTGGATCCCACCTGGCCCCACAGCCTTGGGTGTGTCTAAGTGGAGCAGCAGGTCTCTGACCATCACTCCTTGGGCTATGGGGGCTCCACTCTGCTCCCTGTCCCTGGTACCAGCCCATGTACCCAGAGAACAACTGGTCTTACTGAGGCAAAGAAGGCATTTAAGTATTTAATGAAGCCTTCTCCTCCTCATCCTTGTCACTGTGTTTCCCCCTGCCTCAAACAAAGGATGGAGTTTCCCCTCAGCTCTCCTCTTACTGCTAATGTATTTATAGAAACAGTTTTTGTTGTCTTTTACAGCAGTAGCCAGATTAAGTTCTAGCTGGGCTTTGCCCTTCTAATTTTCTCCTCGTGACAACCTTGCAGTCCCCGTGAACTGCCTGCCCCTTCTTGCCAAGTCCACAAACCCTCCTGTCTTTCCTGAGTTCCAGCCAAAGCTCCCTGTCCAGCCAGGCCAGGCTCTGTCCCTGCTGCAGCTGCTTCTCCACTGTCCTCCTCAGCAGCTGAGATCTAAGAGGGAAGCATCTGCTCACACAGAAAGCAAAATGCAACTCTGCTTTGAAGATTAGAAGAAAAATAAACCATTTTGTTGTTTCTTCCTCCTGGTATCCTGGGAAATGAGAAGCTGTCCTGGATGGGAACTGAAGAAATCCTTAAGCTAGTAAAGGCTCCCTTAACACTGGATAAGCACTGGCTACTGGTTTGTATTTATCACTGGTTTGCCAGGAGAAATTAAAGTGGCATTCTTTCTTATTTAGATAAAACTTGTATTTCTTTTGTCAAAACTGAGTTTTCAAACAAATGCTCAACGTGGCCTTCAAAGGAACTGTAAGAGCTTTTAACTCTGTAGGCAAATAGAGCCCATTGGACAACAGCTGCGAGAAAGGAAAGTGAGCTGAGTGTGTTCCCCAAGTTTGTTCAGAGTTCAAATAACCTTGTCAGCAGCTTTCAAGCATCAACACTGTATTGCACAACATCAGGAACCACTTTCTGCTGGAAATGAAGGCAGCAATGCTTTCTGCCAGCAGCTTGTTCAAAGGCTTTCTGAACAAAACACACAAACAAAACACAAAGTTCTGCTGCATTAACAGCTGCACTGCAAGAGGAACACAATCAACCTGGGGAGGAGAAAAAGGCAAAAGCTGATGAAATTTAGAGTATAAAATACAAGTATAATCTTACTGTTTTCAAGGGAAAGTACTAATAGAAGTGCTAAAAGATTTAAAAAGAAGGTGGTTAAAACTGTGAGGCTGGTCAGAAATACTCCAAGACAACAATTTGTGGGGGCATGTTTGTTTTTAAAAGCTGTAATTAATAAAAACTATACCCAAATGCAGAAGTTTGATATGTTAAATTGGTAATTGGCAGTTCATGTAAACACAGGACTGTGAAGAGATTGTATTCTAAGTTTAGGAAGATTATCTTACAATAGCTGAGTAGATGATTCCTTTTATTTTCTAAACTCAGCCTTAGAAGCTAAACAGAGTAGAAAATTTATGGCAGACACAACATTTGACAAAAGGTCTGCTGCAAAGCTGAGTTTCTTTTAAAGATGGAAAGATAAAATTCCCCCTCATGATTTAACGGCACAGCAGAAAATTCAGCTACTGATTTGGATGCTGATGGCCATCCCATGAAAAACCATTAAATGGCTCAATTCTGTCCAGGGTAGTTACTCAAATTCAGATAGATAGAAATTAAAAAACCCAAACAAACCCCCCTACATTGTATGTAGACCCAAACAATTAAAAATAGAAAGCTCTACACTCCAGCAGTCAAGAAGCAAGTCTGAGGTTGAGGTTATTGCACTGTACTACAGCATGACGTGAAAAATTACATGTGCTGACCTCAGTCTCGTGCCAAAAAATAATGACAAAGAAAATTCTGGGGGTTTAACCCTATTTTCCCCACATTCTCAGCATGCCCTCAACAAGAAGCTGTGCAAATTCCATTAGTTCATCCCAATGACAATTAGAAAAATTTAGAATTCAAGGTAATCAAGATAAGCTTATTGAAAGCACATCAGAGTAGATGTCTTTTTGTAACATATTTTTCAGGGAGAAAAGACAGTAGAAGAAGAGACTGCAAACAGGTAACAGTAAATGGATGGCAACCATTAAATTATTGCCTTTTTAGGCTTGTTTTGGCATTTCCCTTCAGATCTGTGGCCTATCCAGACTTGAGTGGTGTGCACTGGGAGCAGTTTTTAAAACTCCCTTTGCAAACCAGGTGTTGTCCTGCAGCCTTTAAGCACCTGCAGGGAGGGGACCTGGCATGACTAAAACCAGCCCTCTGAGCCAGTCAGACTCTTGCAATGACTAGTTAGTCCTGAATAGGAACTCACTGGCCTGCAAAAGCACAGGGGGGGTGTTCTTTGGTTATAAGCCACTGGACACCTCCAACAGCTTGTATGGACTCCTCAGAAGGAATGCTGAGGTGACCCTTCTTCCTGGCCTTCCAAGAACTCTTTATTAAAAACCAAACCCAACACAACAGCTCCTGCAAAAGTGTTTTGGAAAAGTATTCAATGCCTGCGTTAGTTGTATCAAGTTTCTGATAACTCACAGAAAGAAAATAATCAGGTTGTGGTATTTCTATGCTGAAATTCCCATGAAATTCCAACTCATAAACTGCTAAAACCTATAGCTTCTTCTTTCCAGAGATGATATTAAATAATTGCATGTTCTACTTCCATCTCTTAGCCTTCTGTAATAGTTCTAGCAAATATAAACACGTGTGAATACTGTTCATTATTAAGAGAGAAAGGAAGGCTGTACTGTCACCTGATAAAATGCTATATATGCATTTCAATTTATATATATTGTCAGAGTTATTGCACTGAATATATTTCAGAATTGCAATAAGATTTAATGAATAGTCTGATTTTATTTAACATTAAGCACTAATGTTAGGTCCCTTCCAACTCAGGATATTCTGTGATTCTGTGATCACAACATCAAGATCAGGTAGTTAAAAATACACCTATAAAGGTATTTTGCCATATGGTCTGTTCCAGTATCTGTGTGCTGTGCTAAGCAGCACAGCAGAAAAGATGCTGCTCTTGCAAAGATTAAAAAAACCTCCTGCAAAAATTCAAAGCTCAGGCAGAAACACCATAATGCTTAATTTGAAGCATGTCTTAAATGCCATGCACCAAGGCACTGGTGCTCCTGGTCACCACAGCAGTTATGGGCTGGATTTGGTGAATGCCACAAACACATCCTGACCAGAATGAATGCACCCAAGGAACAGAAAATTCAGGAGGCCCAATGTAAAGGCAATACTCTGTGCTATGAACCACAACATTCCAGGTCACTGAAACACTTGACATTACAAAACTGTTGTATAACAATAGTACTAACATTCAAGATGCACATATTTTAAGTTGAAAAATTCCATAAAAAACCCAGATTAGAACAGGCCAACAAAAACCTGATGATAAATAAAACATTTTGGTAAGATTAAAAAATATGAATAAAAGTCCAGGACATTTTTCCCCTCCTTATCACACTCCTACATTTCCATTCAAGCAGCTGACATTGATTTTTCCCCTTTGTGCATAGTGCCACATAATTCTGCTGGATGGAATCCTGACAGATGGAATCCTGTTTTGCATCGCATAACTGGATGGAGAAAACGTCAGGAACACATTAAAGACATGACAACATAATTCCTCTATTGATAACTTACTTTTCCAAACATGCTTAGAATCCAGACATTTCCAGGTTTAACATTCATTACTGTGGTATCATCACTTTAAGGTCAGTATTTTTAACTTCCCAACAGTGGAGTTTTGCTCTTTAAAATTTCTGAGGTGTTGCTCACAGGGATATTTGCTTTCCTCACTGCCCTGTCACAGATGCTGTTCTTTAACATCATGGTCATCCTGTATGTGATAGAAGATGGGAATTCTTCCCCTGCACCTCCTGCTCCCATTTCCATACTTCACTGAAGCTCACAATGGGACAGTTTGTAAGTGAGTTTTTGTGTAAGACAAGAAACAAA
This sequence comes from Myrmophylax atrothorax, assembly GCA_026770055.1. Lineage (NCBI taxonomy): Eukaryota > Metazoa > Chordata > Aves > Passeriformes > Thamnophilidae > Myrmophylax > Myrmophylax atrothorax. The sequence goes on from JAOXXN010000446.1 coordinate 5,631,117, forward strand.
TGGACATGAACCCTGCCAAGATTCTGCCAAGCTGAGTTTGCTGCCAGAAGATTTCCCAACTCTATAACCAGAAAAATCTGTAATGTTCTTTTCCATGCTCCAAGCTCATCTCTGATTGCAGCAACCTGCTTTAAAGCAGGATAAATCATTTTTAACTCTGCTTGAAAGACCTGATTAAGGCTTAATGAAATTTTATTTGCCTTGTTATTTAGGCTATATATATTATTAAAAGCATGATGAATTTTAGAATGAAAACAAGCAAGTTAAATCAGGAATTTACACACTGGTGCACGACTCACAGAAGATTTATGTACCTTACAAAGTTAGATTAAATTCTCTTTATATTCTTAAGAAGTACATGAATCAAAAAGCATTTGAAAGATGGTACTGTTCATTTAGTCCTTAACCACTTATTTCAAACTACAACTTTTCCTCTGAAAAGGAAGTACTTCAAGTTCTCTAGTTCTATAATTTCATCTCAGAAATGAAGAGATTAAAGCAGGTATTGCCAGACTTGACAGAGAGATGTCAACGTACCCTGAAAAAAGGCAAAGAGGGCAGAAGGAGAAATAAAAGGCAATAAAATTATTTTACACTCAGAGGTTCAGAAAGCAGCTATTCAGGGGCTCAGTCATTAGGATCACTCCAGATCACCTACCAGGTGGTCATTTTTGATGAGTGTTACTCAGTTCACAGAAAGGCAACAGATCTTCATTCACTCAGCACTGAATGAACAGAATAGTTACCACTTTCTCTACATAATCATTCAAATATATGATGAAAAGTACCTTTTTTTTTATAAACAGATTTATCATATCAACAATAAGGAAAATAGGCCTTATTGAGGCATTTTGAAGGATGTTTGAAATGCCTCAAACTATAATCATTATGCAAACATTAATTACACCAGATAAAGAGATTCTGCAGCAGAGAAATGAAAACCAGAGAGCTGGTTTAAAGCTGGGGTGACAATACTGAAGTCAAACTCTCACTAACAATCTTCCAAGTAAGATGAAACTCCAAATTCAGCTAACATACTCTGTCTTCAAAAATAATGTCACAATTTTGGGATCAAAATAATCCTATTGTTCACCTGGAGAATCAGAATCAGGTTTGCACAATGAATATCAATGGTGGCTTTAGAGATACCATTTTAAAAACTCAGCTGTGATTTTTCCTATCATGTATAAACAACACTGGAAAAGTGTATTTATCTTGAATAAACAAAAAGAAAGAAAAAAAATGCCAAGGTCCAGGAAATTTAAGGAACTCCAGTTTCCATGTTAACAGGCTAAACTTAATCTTTCCAAAAAAGTCTAGTATCTGTCCATCAGTCAATGTTCTGTCATCAAGCCACTTATTTCCCAATAGAAAAGAGGGAGGAAAAAATACCAAAGTGCTCCCCCCAGTTTCCCTCCACATTTAGGCCACACACAAGAGTTTCAGAGCTGTTTAGCTGTGGAGGAAAGGCAGGCAATTTTTACAGCAGAACCTGACTACAGCTTTTATACCACAGGAATAATATTGTCCCTGTAAAAGGTGACACTCAAAGCATTTTCTGGAGATACGGAATTTAAATCTTTAAATAACTCATGTTGAAAACACTGGAGCCAATGACTCTGTGGACAGCTTTCATTACCAAAGTACCTTGCTGCTGTTCTTCTTCTTCTTCACTTGATGAAGCCAAATAGGCTTGGAAATCCATGTCAAGAAGCTCCTCTTTGTTGAAAGTTCTGCTGAGTGATGTTACTCGTTCGTGGTCTGTCTCGTCCCATGTGATATCTACCTTAAAAACAACAATGCCAGTTGTAGAACCTGGAACACTAAACACTACAACACTGAATTATAGGGAAAATTATTTGATACCAGCAATATAAACCTGTTAGTAAAGCTCTCTACAATAATTAGCTATAATAACCATTTACTAAAATAACTTTAACTTTTATGAATTTATTCCATGGTGAGTTTCAAGGAGTTTGAGATACATAAAAAATCTCCCCGTGCACTGAAGAGTTCTGTAACAGCAGGTCACACAACACTAAAACCTCTGCAAGCCAAATTTCCTTTGTGGCAGCAGATACTGGTGCTGAAGCAGCCACCAGCTCCTCTCTTTTCCTCTTCCAGCCCAACTCACTCCTGGAATCACGCAGGGATTGCAGCGCGGACAATGAAAGCGTTTGCACAACTGCACCCTCAGCTGGGACATGGAACAGATCTGAGTGAGAAATGATCCAGCACAAAGGACTCATTTCTCAACTAATCCCTTCTCCAATCTGGTTCCCTTCATGGCCAGATGGAAGTTCTGGCTGTCAGTAAGACAGGGTAGGGGTGAATTGCTACCAGGAGGGGAAGCAACTGTTTAAGCCTGGCATTACCACCAGAAAGGCCTTAAGGACTTACCCATAAACACCCATTTTTGGCAAATTAAAAGATTTTACAGTAAATAACAAAGTAATTTCATGAGCAACTTCTGTTAGGTTAAAACACAGTATTTAATTTGTAACACAGAAGCTGAATCTCATTTCAATTCCAAGACAGGGCTGCAACTTGTAGGTCTGTAACACACTTAAATCTTTTAATGTGTTTGATGTCTTTATTCTGAAATAGTGGAGATAATCAGGAATCTTTTCCCTGCTACATATATAATTTACAAGCTGACAGCAAGACGAAACAAATTAGAAAAACATTACAAAAACATTGTAAAGATACCTTTGATGTCCCCATAGCAGCAGATGTGAAGTACTTTGGCTTATAAGCAGCTACATTCACTTCTGAGGCTGCATCTTTTGGCTTCTCATCAAATGTAACATTGTCTGGAATAAATCTTAAGGGCAAACAAAACATGTTATTCTTCAAATACATTGGGAAATTTCATGGTATAAACAGTCTAAGCTTTTCATGAGTGTGGGACACCAGCATGAAAGAATTTGCTACAATAAGAAGTAGGTAAGCCTGAAAAGGGAACAAATGGACAAATATTCCACACGTGTAAGACGAACTGCCTGGCTCCTGCACAGCTATTCCACAGGTTTTCCACGTGGAACAACACCCTGTTGGGAAGTAAATCAATTTTCACTCTGGTATAAACAGGGGCAGGGGTGGTTTTTTGAGTGGTTACCTTTGTTATAAGAGTCATCTTTACAGGAAGCTTAATATTAAAAATTAAAAAAGAAAAAAGTGAGTAAAATAGAATTTGGAAACAGATAAATTAAAAAAAATCAAAATATTTTAGGAAAGCCTGGTACAGCTTCAAAATCATAATTAGTAGGGAAAAAAATGCTCAAAAGACCAAAGTCATGGGTAATAATTGAAGAACTTGGTTTAAAAAAACCCAAAAACCATGGTACACTCTGAGAGATTAAAATTTAACAAAGCAGAAGATTAGGAAAATCACTGTAGAATTGCAAACAGCTGTGCCTGTTGTAAAACATTATCTTTCTATGTTTAAAATGGTGAAAAGTTACATGCTCACTTGGCAAAGATCATCTTCTCTAAAATGGTTCAAAGCAAATGAATTAAGTTCCTCTAGCAAATTATTCAAAGAAAAAACTCAACTTTCACTGACTTCCAAGGGTGCCCACAACAGGGGCCCCAGTGCACAAACAAGGCTTCTGTCACAGCTTTTTATGATTTAGGAACTTTTCTGCTCAGCCTGAAAAGCTTTTTTGCAACAAAAGGAAATACTAACAATGAAACAAGTAATAAGTTTGAATCCTTTCTTCCCCAAATGTGACTTTTGAACTATTAGAGCTGCAGCTCCTTCACAGGGACCAACTTATCTATTGCAGCTTCATGACAACAGCAGCAATATTCCTGCCCTGTGGGAAGCAAGGCTGAAAAAATGCCACTTCTGGACCCTTGGGGAAAGAAAAGAGAAAAAGCCAAGAGTATGTTGGGTTTTTTATAAATCCTACCACTTTACTTACCAAAAGGTTGAAGATGCAACCAGAACATTTCATCGGGCTTTTCTGAAAATAATCTCTTTGTGCCGAGAACCTCTCAAACTTCCCATATTCCAATAAAAAATGGCAAAAAAGGAGAAAAAAGAGCCAAAGGGAAACCTAAGAACTCACCACATGCCCAATTTATCTTCATATCTCCTTTTGGTTACAGAATAAAGTCCACATAATTTACTCGGAATTACTGAAAACTGCCTTTAATTCTCCCCCTCCAGCCCAACACGTGAAAACATCACCAGTGGAGTTACCTCAGGTCTATGAAAGAACAGCTACTTTCAAATTCCAGTCCATCACATTCCTCATAAATTTTATTGGCTGTCTCAGGAGAATCACATTCTACAACTGCATAGAAGTATTTCAGGCGCTTAAACTGATATTCCCGCAGTTTCTCCCTATAAATCCTGCAAAGGTGGAGAGGACACCACAGTCAGGTGAGCTGGCTTTGACAGCTTTTCATTTGCAAACTATTTAATTCAACTCATTAAAACCAGGCACTAATCAAACACTCTCCCAATCTTACGATGAGATTAAATGTCGAACAGCACGAGGTTCCACCGGTATCTATAATATAAAATATTCAGTTTTATTAAGTGTACAATTCATATATGACTCTGCTTCAGGATGCACCCTGATGCACACAGTGAAGGTGACTTCAGACTGTGCTCCAAGTCCATCACACACTCCCTTGATGCACATTTCTTCAAAGGGATCTGCCTTCTATTTTAAAAGCAACCAGATTTTCTAAATGCAGGGCAGTCCAGCAGGATGTACTGGACAAATATGGCCCCAGTCAGGCTGCCAAACACCTGGAAATTCTGGAAAAATATAAAAGCAAAACCTTTAACAAAACCTGAAAAAAAAAAAAGTGACAGAAGACATGCCTGGAGAATGGTAGGACAGAGGAGCTCAGCCTGGTAAGCCAGGACTGCTGCTCACAGCACTCAGGAAACCTCAGTTTGGGAATTCTTGGCCTAAATTAAGGTCCCTGTGGATTCACAGATCAGAATTTTGACAGGGAGCACCAAAGGGAGTTTACTGCATCAATTAGTCAAGCAGAAATGCTGTGCTAAGCTCTCATTCTTTGCATTTATTCCAATGAGCTGCATTATAAGAATTTTGAATTTGCTTATGAACAAGCAAACCTTCTCAAGTTTCATCATAATGCATTCATCAAAGGCACTGAAAATGAACCAGGGCCAGTTGTAAAACATCACTGGAAAAACCTAAAAAATTAAGGTGTCCACTGGAGACTTCCACATAGAAACTTCTGGAAACAGGAGTAGATTGGGATTTTCCCTGAGAATTAAACATGTTGTATCTCTCATTTGAAGATATAAATACCCATCATCCTCTGTGGTATTCTCTGGAAGCTCAAACAGTTCCACAGGTCCTTTCTGTTCTTCCTCTTTCAATCTCTCTTTTCCAAACTCTGAAGGATAAATCTACAAACACAACAACACAAAACTAGATTTTTAACTGTAGTGATGTAATGGACACCAACTAGGAAAAAATATCTCACCAGGTTTTTAGACTTTGTTTTTTATTTAAAATCAGTTAAGGGATTAATTCCATAAGCTTTGACACCATCCTAATTTTAATGTATGGAAAAAGCAGCAGACTAACCAAACTGTCTGCTAAAATTATTTTGAGACAGATGAAAAACAACAGGAACTCTGACTTTGTTTGTTCCACTGTGGCCCTTTTCAGAAAGGGGTATCTTGACCAACATTTCTCAGCAAGCTGGAGGCAGACACTAATAATGGAAAATGTAACTTAATTGACCAGGAAACAACCAGTTTATTAATAACTTAAAAGTGGTGAAAAACAGTAAGTGTCGTGCAGTGGTAAGAGGGGTTGGAATGCATTTAGAAATATCCAGATTTAAGGTGGGGTTATCTATCATAAGGACCACTGAAAATTAAACCAACCAAGGAAATGAAATCTCCTCCTCCTAGACTTTGAGAACTTCACTATTAGCCACAGAAAAAGAGCACTTAGAGCCAAGCTTATAAACATGAGAAATGCTTTGGTCTTGAACTCTACCAAATACATACCCATTCCTGAAAAGCAGCACATTTAATTCTAACACAGCAAGTTAAATTCCAACACAGTTTCTCATTTAACAAGTTCATCTCTCTTTCGTTTCTCCACAGAACTGTCTTACGCTGTTCTTCTTTTGGATTTTTCTTCTTTTTTTTTAAACAGTAAAAGATTTTTGAAACCAGGTCTTACCTTAACAGAAAATACTGTTCCTCCTTTGGGTGTGAAGGAACTAAATAGAGCCAGCAAATCCTTCGCTTTCAACCTATCCCAGTCCATATTACAAACTGCCAATCTACTTGTAATCTGAGAAAAAAAAGAAGGACATAAAGTTCATAGGTTTAATTCCTGACTTTTATGGGGAATACACAACTCTCTAGCAGAACTCTGTGGTAAAAATCAAAGTCAGCAATAAACCTTCCAGAAACAAATAAAAGAAGCATTTTCCTCAAGACCTTTTATCACTTAAACTAGCGAAGGTCAGAAGCAGCAACTACCAGAGCAGCAAAAAGGACATAAATAGTGAAGCACCACAAAAGGGACTGCACCAATCCCAATTTAGGACTCCAGTGACAACAACAGCACTTAGGATTTTGTTGTCATCTTATATTGTTGGTCACAACAGCAACCAGCATCAAGGTATTGTGACAGCACTGGAGCACTGCCATTGTTTATACACTAATTGTAAAGTCATTCTTCACTATCTAATGAAGTCATGATTTCTTATGCTGTGAGTTAAATAACTGGACTTTTAAAAAGTGAAAAAAAATCAGCAGTGAACAAAATCAGTACTATTTAAATTCTGGAATTTCTGAAAAGCTCGATTTTGTTTGTTTTTTCCACTTGCAGACAGCTTATCTACAGGTAAGTGTGCTCAGAGGGAAAGGGAGACACCAGTGAAAACTCAAACTCAGACACTTTCATCATCACTTGCATTCTGTAACTAAAGGCTGAAAAACCTTTACGAAAAATACTTCCACAAACTGTTTCACTGACAAAGGGCTATGATGAACTCATAACATTTCTGAGTTTGTCATGTAGCAGCTTCCCATGTGCAAAGTGCTGTTACCTCCTCTCCACGAGGGGCATCCTTGTCCAGCTCGCGCCAGGAATGTTCGATCTCCGGCTCCTTCGGAAACAGGTCGTTTAAATCCTCATCATCCTCTGAGCTGGTCTCAATGTTCCCTATGCCTCTGGCTAGATCAGGCCCACTATCACTGTCTTCATCATCTTCTGAATCACTGTCTTCCTCCCCTGTTTCTCCATCATCTTCTGGCTCCTCTTCCTCGCCCGTTTCCTCCTCTTCTTCTGGCTCCTCTTCTCCCGATTCTGCACCTTCACTTGCAGAAGTTTCTTCCTCTAATTGGCTTTTACTTTTTACACTTTGATCACAGGTGTCTGTGCACAGAGAGAGAAACATTAGACACCTATATTTATGGTGGAATTGCATTTGATACTTTACAAAAAGGAAAACTTCAGGTTTTCTTCATGCATATTTACAGGACCCCTGAAAGGTGTAATGATGCAAGAACAAATAACACCAGGGAAGTGCAAATAACATAAAACATCAGTATTGCTTCTTCAGCTTGTCTAGTCTGGTCTAATCTAATTCAAATGCTCTTTAGACCCACAATTGTATTATCAATCCTAACCCTAATGAAATATTCTCATATTCTATTGATATGTGTAGAATTAACATGCAAAAACCAGATTTCAGTGATGTAGGCTGCAAAGATGCATAAGCAACCTAAAGTCACCTTTTCTTCAAATCACCTCTTCTCTCTAATATTAATGGCTCAATCCTGCCATCTTTACACTTTCAGTCAACACACTGATGTGCTGAAGCCTTCATGGTATCAGGCCACACATTTGCTGTTTGGTTTGATACATACAATAGTTTATATGCTACTAAATATGCTACTTTTCCAACCAACAATTTCACCTCCAGCAATTAAAAGGACAGGGATGTTCACAATCTCACTGAAAAATGAGCCCTGATTCTATACAGAGCTGACCAACTCCAATCCTTCAGCAACACTGAATCTGAGTCAGGCAGCTTTTTTATAACTGATCTTGCAGATGATCTTCCATGGATAGCACCAACATCCAGGTAAACACAGATGAATGCTATTTGTTATTCGAACAACTAACCCGAGTCTCTTATTTTCCCTCCTAGGGAATGGTCCCTGCTGGGAGCTTTAGCTGATTCAATACCACTTGGCTGTGAAGACTTCTGCTTGTTTTGATTTGAAGTCAATCTTCCTCCTGATGCATCTCCTTGCTTGTTTCCCCTTTTGGGTAAAAAGCCCTTGTTTCCCCGAGAGGGATCAACTTCCACTGCAGTTTCCTTTGAGTCCTCTTTCAAGCTGAATTTAGATTTACTTTTTTTTCCTTCCCTTTTAAGGTCACTTAGTTCTGTCTCTGCTTCACATGTTTGCTCCACTCCTTTTTTGTTTATTTTCTTCTCCTCCCCTGGGAGATCACCAGCAGGTACCTCTGCAGAATCTGCTTCTCCTTTACCTTTCTTTTTCTTTTTTTTCTTTTTCTCCTTTTCAGTGTGTTCTTCACTTTCTGAAAGATCAGAGTCAGATTCCGACAGGGCGTAAAACTTCCTGAGGTTCTCCGTGGTGGAAAAGTTCACGGGGCGGCCTCTTTTATCCACAGTGTATCTCATCTTAAACTTCTTGTCGTGGAACATAGCTCGGAATCGCTTGTCAATCTTGACTTTCCGCTCTTTCTCGGGCATCTCCCAAAACCTGGGATCCCTCGCCACGCGGCTGAACCGCCCATCGCTCAGGATTTCCTCCTGGGATGACATTTTTGATCTTGTTGAAGACTTGGCCATCTGGAATATGGAAAGAAATCCAAATATTTCTGATTAAGAAAACTTTAATTAACATAGATTTAGATACGGAACTGAAAAAAAAACCCTAAAGGATTAAGCAAAGTTGGACTTTTAACCTATACCTACAAAGTTCTTTCCAAAGGCACAAATGGCAATTTCATGGCATTACAGACCACCAGGTTGGAAGGGACCTCAAGGATCATCTGGTCCAATGTTTCTTGGCAAAAGCTCAGCCTAGACAAGATGTTCCAGCATCCTGCCCAGCCAAATCTTACAAGTGTCCATTGCTGGGGAATCCACCACTCCCTTGAGGAGATTATTCCAATGGCTGGTTGCCCTCACTGAGGAAAATTTTTGTCTTGTATCTAATCAGAATCTCCCAAGGAGTAAATTGTACTCATTCCCCCTTGTCTTTTGCATGTGGCTCCCTATAAAAAGGGAGCCTCTACCTTCTTTAAATTTAAATACTGGAACATGGGGATAAGGTCTCCCCTGAGCCTTTTTTTCTCCAGGCTGAACAAATCCAGCTCTCTCAGCCTTTCCTCACACAGCAATCTCTGCTGTGGGGAAAGGCTGAGAGAACTGGGATTGTTTCTGGAGAAGAGAAAGCTTCGGGTCACCCAATTGTGGCCTTCCAGTACCTGAACAGAGCCCAGAAGAAAGACGGAAAGGGACTATTTACAATGGCCTGGAGTGACAGGACAAGGGGGAATGGATTCAAATGGACAAAGAGCAGGTTTGGATTAGATATTAGGAAGAAATTCTTCCCCGTGAGGGGGGTGAGGCCCTGGCACAGGTTGCTCAGAGAAGCTGTGGGTGCCCCATCCCTGGAAGGGTCCAAGGCCAGGTTGGATGGGGCTGTGAGCAACCTGGGATAGTGAAAGTGTCCCTGCCCATGGCAGGGGGTTGGAACTGGATGAACTGGGTCCAGAGAAGAGCAACAAGGCTGGTGAAGGGACTGGAGCACAAGTCCTATGGGGAGAGGCTGAGGGAGCTGGG
>JAOXXN010000446.1:5649352-5665093 GCA_026770055.1 Myrmophylax atrothorax
ATAATGTACACACATAGGCTTTGTGCTGCCTATGCCACAGCTTCATCTGTGTAAAGTGGTGTTCAGTTTTTGTTTCTGGAGAAATATTTGAGCAGTTTTCTAAGTGAACACGTGCTCTGCCTGGTTCTGATTAAATCACTGTTTTCAAAAGTAACATCTCCTCCAGTATTTCTCTATCACAGACTGCCCCAGGGATGATTTGCATGTCTTGGGGGTCTCTCACACTGCCTTATTTATTTAATTATTCCTCAAGGGTTGTAGATCATAATGAGTGGTGTGTTGTAAAAGTAAAGAGTGATGATGTGTTTTTATAAGACATCCTATCAGAGAAAATACCAGCAAATACAAAGATGTGAATCGTTATGGCTTTTGTGGGTTGGAAAGTATGGGTAAAAAGTTGCTGTCAGTATTATTTGAGATTTGAATAATTAAAGATGATACTTTAGATAAATCATAGTTCAGGACAACATTTATACATTATAGTTTTCTTTTATCAGAGGGTGAAAAATAAGAAGTATAGTTTTCCACTTAGCGCTGACATGGAACTATGATTTTGCTTGTCTGTAACTGCACTACATTAATTAATTACAAATACAGCCCTTTCACTGAGGTGTTTAGAAAAATTCTCTGCCTAGAGATTTCACATGTTTTCTGCAGAGATAGAGATTAGTAGAAAAGGATGAAGAATATATAATCAAATGCACAGCTCAGTCAGTTTCATCATAGTGTCTGGGTGGTGCACCAATACTGGTGGAACAGAAGGGGTTTTTGAAGCCTTTTGAAAGCTTTTTTCCTAGTCTTGTTTAAGGTTATCCAGCAGGTGGAGTTTGACAGGACTTGTGTGTGGCACAAAGCCAGCAGGCAAGATAGGCACAAACCTTCCTATCTGTAAGGTCCTGATGTGGGGGTTATTGTAGCTGCCAGGCTTTCACTCTGAGTGAGAAATAAAAGTACAAAACATGATGATAAGGAGGGCAGGAATATTTTGTCCTGCTTTTGCTTACGAGCCTAATCCATAATTAGTCAAGGGCAGTAAGTTCAACTTTCTGTTTTCCCTAGAAAAGTAAAGCAACCCTCCTGGAAAAAGGTAGGGAGGCTCTAAGTGGTCTGATAACATTTATAGTCCTCTAAAGACTAAATCTTAAACAAGGACTTGTTAAAATAGAAAGTTTCTATGACTTTTTTTTTTAATACATCAGTAGACTCAATACCAGACACTGGATCTCTCTACAGATCTTCTCTGGCTTAAATAAAATTCCCATATTTCTGGGGGAATCTCTCTGCTTTCCCAGATGCAGGTTTCTCTGAAGTTCTGTGCCAAATTAATATAACTTCATCCATTTTTTGCTTTAGTAGGTTAATTTCCAGTCACTTGAGCTGCTGGTTGTGACTCAGATGTGTTGAGGGAATGAGGAGGTGGAATGTGCTGGGTAAATGTTAATTGGAGAAGTGCTCCTACTGTGCTCGTTTGAAGTGCTCGGTGGAGTTATGGAGAAAAGGAAGGATTTCCAGTTCTTAATTTCATATTTCACGGATGGAATATGTAACTAGCAAAGTGGTTTGGTAATAGGGAAAAGTACCTTCTGAACAGGGAGAAATAGAGGAGTAGTTTTGCTTCCAGTACTTGTGGGGAGACAAAAGTTTAGATATTCTGTTAGTTTGGAAAAGAGTTGGGGAGTAGTCGAAGTGAGGATTAATAAATACGGCACTGGAGCAGTGCTGGCTGGATGTGGAAGTGGCAGGTAAGGTGTTATTTCCCTGTCTAAATGCATTTGAGTAACTGCCTTTTATGAAAATTAAGTGCAATTATGTTGTTTTTCTGCAGTATTTCTTTTTAAAATTCCAGGTTGCTCTGTTTTTCACTAGTCACTTGAATGAATAACTTTGAAAACACTTATTTTACTATGAAAAGATGTTTCTGTCACATAAGGCTCTGCTTCATTTTATTTCTCTTTTTCAGATGTAAGTCTTTATGGCTTTCTAAAATTGTAATGAAGAAGAGTGTGGTTGCCAGTTGCTAGCCTAGAAATTATTTTAAACTCTAAGTGCATGTTCAGAGTCAGCTTTTGCAGAGTAAGTAACTTCTAAAAAGTAGTTGCTAAGGTGATATAACGTCTCTGTAAGCTTAGTTAATTTTAAAAATCTTTATGCATAATACAGAATGTTTTTCTCCTGATTATAGAATAATGAAAATAATTTTGACTAATGAAAAGATAGGAACCCATAACTAAAGTAAGTTTAGAAGAAGCATGTGTACACTTAATGAATTTAGTATTTTATTTCAGGCTCTGAGTCACAGATCAGTGAGCCTGCTTGGGCTGTGTCTTTGATTACAAGATCTATCAATGTACAGTTTTAAGCAAGTCTGTTTAGGATATAGGGATGAGACCCTAAGATTTCAAAAGGCTCTGAGAATTTGTGAAGTTAAAACATAGGAAAGGCTCCTTCATTACCTCTAATTTATAAAAATGTCATCTGCAGAAGTAGAGAAGTGAACCATACAAAATTAAATGTAACTATTTTTTTTACTCTGCTTAAAAAGGAAATAGGAATGACACTCTTTTAATGTTTTCTAGAAAAACGAAGAGCTAACACTGAACTTTGTCAGTTGCAGGGGGAGAAACACCCCAAACTTTCACATGGTGTTTAATTGGAATTTCCTGAAGCAAAAAACCTGATCTAGTGGAATAAATTCATTAGAGCATCCTGTTTAAGAAGCCACATTTAAGAAAGCTGTCATGTATGTTAAACCCCTTAAATTTTTATTTGTCTAACCCAAGAACTTAATATCCACTTTTCAAAGACATGACCTATTTTGGCCCAGGTTTTAGAGCCCTTGTTCTGAGGGAATGCAATTATTGTAGTAGTTTGATTGGAACCAATGTGAGTAGTGAAGCAAATGTGACCTGTGTAGCTCATGGGTTGATTTCCTGAATATCTTGGTGCCCTCACGAGAAGTAAAAGGAAAAAGAGCATAAAAAAGAAAAAATAAAAACTGAGATAGTTAAGTTTAGCTGGATGCCACATATCAGTGTGAAGCAGAAAACACTGGAGGGAGTCCATGTGCTTGTTGTAGGGGAAAACAACTCATGGCTTAAATCAAGTTAGGATTGAAGTAGTTGGTGATTTATTGATGGCTTGTAATTAACTGTTAGTCCATGAACTATACATGCAGGATTAATAGCAGCAATATAACAGGTTAATGACTGCTAGACCCTCACAAAACCTTCAGATACATAAACACCCTCCTACAGCAACCTCCTGCCCTGAGTTTGTGGGTACAGGCTCACCTCTGTCCCTCTCCCAGGAGGGGACAGCCCAGGAGCAGCCTGTGCCTGTGGCTCCCTGTCCCACTGCCAGGCCTGCAGGAGAAGGGGCTCCCCTGGGCTTCAGCAGAGCTTGAGCTGCCAGGGAACACCTTCCTGGTGTCAGAGCAGGTTTTCACTGCTCTCCTCTCACTGGTAGAAATGTTAGTGCTTTTTATACTTGATTTTTAAGCTGATTCTTTCCCACCTGATGTCTCTTGGTAACTGCTTGGTTACTGTTTCGTGTCTTCATTTTTAGACAGTCTTACCAGATTTTGAGCAAACACCCTCTCAGTTTTGGATATTCTGTTGACACACATGGCACTTGTATTTCTGTCATAGCAGTTGATGTCCAGGATTTTTTGCCAAGGTGTAGTCAATGTGCATTTTCCCTGTGATTTGGAGATGTTTCTTGGGGTACAAGTTAAATTGATAAGAGACAAAGTCCTTGTTGGAAAAAATGTTCTTGTTTGGAACCCTGTTTTGGTGCAGTGCATGATGAATTCAGGCAACATTTATTTGTCCTTGAAGTGTTTGTGATAAACTGGAGTTGGATACATTTCAGTTGGATATTTTGACAGCCTTCCAGTACCTAAAGGTGCTACAGGGAGAGCTGGTGAGGGATTTTTACAAGGGCATGGAGTGACAGGACCAGAGGTGATGTCTTCAAACTGACAGAGGGCAGGATTAGATTAGATACTAGGAAGTAATTCTTCCCTGTGAGGGTGGTGAGGCCCTGGCACAGGTTGCCCAGAGAAGCTGTGGGTGCTCCATCCCTGGAAGTGTCCAAGGCCAGGTTGGATGGGGCTCTGAGCAACCTGGGACAGTGAAAGGTGTCCCTCCCTGCAGGGGGTTGGAACAAGATGAGCTTAAACATTCCTCCCAACCAAACCATTCTGTGATCCTATGTATAAAATACTGCCTTTTTAGCCAAATTAACAGCCTAAAAAATGTGACTAATTTAAATGGTTTGAATCTCTAACCTTAAATTTTTTACTTCTAAGGTAAAGCACCCTAATATTAAAATATTACTTATTCAGTGGAAATACTATGCAAAATGAACAATTTACTAAGGGAATCTACTGGGTAACAGGTTGAATAACTAGTAACTTTAAGTTTTTGTGGGTACTGGAATTGCTATTTTTTTCTTCCTAAGCCACAGATGGCTCTTTGTAACACCCCTTTTCCAGCTGCTCCATCTCATCTCTACAAAGTATGTCCTGCTGTAGCATCCAGGTGTCAGGAGCATCAGTTCTTCCCAAAAACTGCTTAAGGGATGTTTGAAAGGTCTCCCACTTCTTTCCTACCGTGTATTCTGTTTTTATTTTTGTGAAGATCTACTGCTTTGTTCCAGTTCTAGAACTATTGATTGCTTCAATTTGATGCAGAACTTGTACCTGTCACAGAACTCTTGCAGTTATTTCCTAATGTCAGTGTCGCTTTTACTTCTTTAATTAAAAATGTAATTCCCATCAAGTACCGCTTCAGATTTGATGATTATATTCCCAGTCAGCATCTTTTCTGACTCAACAGCAGAATGCCCAGTCTTGGAGTAATATTGGTGTTCTGGGGCAGCAGCTGTAGCAAGATTTAGTTGGTTAAGTAGTGCTGAACTTCATGGGGAGCCAAGTTCAAAGTAAAAGGCGAAGTCATAATTCAGTGTCAGCTCAATACTTTGCATTGCATCCTGTCTGTGCCTGGTTTTTTTGTCTGTGAATTTCTTTTACCTATAACTCTTTGTGGAATTCCAAAAGGTAGCAGAGCTACTGCCAAGAGGTTTTGTTAATCACATCTCAAACAAAGCATTTCTCAGATGATTTTGCTTCCAGGATTCAGCTTGGAAGGCATTCCCAGGAGGAGCTGTGGAGCTGTCACAGCGCTGTTGAGTCAACAGGCGTAGAGCACTTGTTTGATGCACGGATGACTGATCCTCGATTACCACCTTTCACAAAACAAACTAAAACATCTGTTCTTCTATTTGTATATATGAGCTTTCCAAGTAGGAGCTCACAGTTTGGATTTGGGGCTTTTTGATTGTGTGTTTGTGTTTGGTTTTTTTTTCCTCCTGACTCACTGAATCTTTATTATATGGAAAATGAAACTTTGAACAATGGATGGATTGGGTAATTGCATCCCTGTTCAGGGCATTGGTACTTTTGCATTTTACATGGTAACCCTTTTTACAGCATGGTAAGTTTAACTGGTACTTTTTGGTAGCTAAAAGTTTATTATCCCTTAGAAGATAGTCTGTAATTTATAACTCTCTGATTAGCTATCCCAAAAAAGTATGGAATTAGAAGGTAATAGTATGATTATTTATAAGCTTCTGAGATATGCTGGAGTAGTCTTATTTGTTCCTCTTTAGGAAGGGTTTCAGGCCTATGAACCTGAAGGCTTCCCAAATGCAGGGAAGTGATTCCCTGCAGAGGGTTAGTGTATCTTCACAAGTATAGAAGGACTCAGTCTCTGCACTCCTTTCTGGCGTTTTCTGCTGTTCAGTTTGGCTTTGCTGTACTGGCTCTCCTGGATCTCTGAACAGTCACATAGAGACTGTGCATAATTTTAGAAGTCTTGAGAATTCAAATCAGAGCCCCTTTGCTGTAAAAGGATCTGAGGGTTAGAACACAGAACCATGGAATAGTTTGGGTGGAAGGGATCTTAAAGCTCAGGTAGTTCCAGCCCTGCCTCTGTGGCAGGGACACCTTTCACCAGAGCTTTCCCTGGGAGCTGCAGCAACACAAATGCTTCTGTGCACCCACTTGTTCAGTTTGTGCCTTGGAGTATTGCTGAATAAATCCATTTAACTCTACTGTAAATATTATTTGTTTTCGAGCAGCTAACCATCTTGAAAACACATCAACATGGCTTGGTAAGTATAACACTTGATGAATTTACAAATGAATCTTGGCATAAGGCAAATGTATTTTAACACTGTGGTTTGTATGCCTGCTCCCTGCATATTTATTTTCAACTTCCAGCTGATTAGCTGCTTTGTCTTGTGTACAGAAATGGCCTGTTTAATGCAGTGGGAAGTCGAGTAGCAGCCAGCATTTGTTAATGGGTGCTTTGAACAGGCACAGTCAGACACTTTACATTACTCTAACTAAACAGGAATTCTAATTTATTTCTAAAGATAGAAGTACAACAACCCAATTACCTAGTTTCTTCACAGACTGTAATGAGTACAGTTAGCATAAAATTGGTCTATAAATTTAATGGGCAATTTCTTGTGTGGACATTGAAAACACTAGTAAAAATGTGGCAGGCTCTGTTAGATCCATATAGTAACTGGCTCCCATTGGATGCTTCCTTGACAGAAGGCATTACTATAAAATATCACTCAAATCTGTTCAGCACAAGGAATTTTTAAAGTTTTGGCCCAAGCAGGCATGTCAGTAGCATTGAAAGTCCCTCCAATAAGAGGCTTTTTAAAATCTGGGTTAGCAGTAGAGGTTCTTTTTTATTTTTTTAATATGTTGTTGTGACTATAAATTCGAACTTGTGATAAAAGTCAGGATGTGGCCAGTGCTGTACATGCAGCCTCGTAAGCACAGCTGGATCAGTTCTTCCCAAATGTAGAATATACATACAGATGGTAAGTATCATAAAATATGATTTAACATAGTACTGAAAGAGGAAAGGGTGCTGGAGTCCAACAGGTGATACAGAGATTGTTCAGCCATGGTTCAGACACAGAGGTGCCAGCAGTTGTGCAGTTGGTTGGATGTAATCCCAGCTGGGGGGCACTTCAGAAGTTCTAGCTGATGGAATCCAAAGGACAATTTTCCCTCCCTTCTGCAGCTGATTTTTTTGTGATGGGAAATTCTCTTTGTGACCGTATTTTCATACAGTACAGTAAACTGAGAAACTGGTAGTGAAGCTGCAGTGACCTGCTGAGACTGAAGTGGTGAAAATTGAGGCCATGAGAACAGAGATACGTTGTAAAACTTCCCTGGAGACTGAACAAACAAAGAAACAAACCCTGAGGCTTAAAGATTAGAACCAAGTTCTTCAAAGTAGGTTTTCGTGATGGATTTTTGATTTCACCTCAATGCAAGCTGACATTACTGGAAAGAGAGATAAATGTAAAGGACTTTTCTCTGCAACAAACCTATGGATCATGAACATGCTTTAATTGCTTCAGGAGTGCATCCCCTTTGAAGGTACTTTTCTTGCATCATTCTGATAAGTACAATGAATAAAATAACTGTGACTATGAAAGTAGCCAGTTACTTCTTGTGCATTAGAACACAGACTTCCTTAGGGATTTATGCCCTACCACACTCTTCCCAGATAATTTTGTGCAGCACACTTGCCTGCCTTCTTGTTTTACCTTATAATAGCAAATGAAATAGCCTGGCTGGCCCTGGGCTGCTTTGGGGGCTGCTGTGCCACTCTGTGCTCCCTGAGCTGCAGCCTGCCAAAAAAACCCAGGCAGTGTGTTCAACTTACTTGTTTGTAGGGCCATTAGAAGATTTATCTTTGCATTTGTAGGTTTTAGCTCAGGGCAATGTAAATTATTTTATTAAAGGATATAATTTGCATATACTATAGAAAGAAATATCTTTGACTTTTTTGAGTACGTAATGTTGGGTCTTCATGCTGGTCTCAGATTAACAATTGCGTTGCAGGTTAGACCCAAGGCATACTAATTTTGTGAGATTTCTTTAGTTTATTCAAGGAATAGTATTTAAAAGCAGGTAATAACATTTTTTTTAAAATTTGGTTTTTAAATTTCTGAAGTGTATGTGAACCCCACAGTGAGGGGAGAAAAGCAGAGAGCAATCCATTGCTGGCCTCCCTCAAGCTGAGCTGTACTCTGCTAAAATAGAAGTTCTTATGCAGGAGAAGTGTTCTCAGGTCTTTTGTTCAGAGGGAGCCACAGAAAAGGTAGGTCAAAGTTTTAAATAAATCTCTTGAGGGAGTGTATTCATATCTTACCCAGTAAATCAGTGCATCTCCCTTCACTAGGAGCTGAAGAGTAAAGATCTGATTCCATCATTAGGATATTCTGGCAGGAGAACTAGTAAGGAGCAGTGTCCTGTTGGTCTGTGCAGGAATTTGTGCTTGCCTCAGAATGTGAGAGCAGCCTCACTTAATCCTAATTACAGGACCAAAGTCACTCACAGGCAGTGCAGGAGGTGTCCGGGGTTTGTGACTCTGCTGGCACATGGGTGGCTGCCCCTCAGCCCCAGCAGCACTTCAGGGCTGCCCTCACCCCTGCAGGCAAAACAAAATAAAAAACAAGTTCCCATCCCTGAAAATGTTGGATGGGGCTCTGAGCTGTCTGATGTAGTTGAAGATGTCCCTGCTCACTGCAGGGAGGTTGGACTGTATGGCCTTTAAAGAGCCCTTTCAACCCAAGGCCACCCAGGATTCTTATTAAAGTGGAAATTATAACATGTATTTCTCCTGTAAAATGCTTTGGGATTGACAAAGTAGAACTAGATGTGAGCACAAAGCAAAGCCCTGTTTACCAAGAAGCTTTAGATGTAAAAAAATGGACATGTAGGCAAGTTTAGCAGTTGGCTGCAAGGCTGGATAAGTAAAGCAACATCTTTGTTTGTAGGAATATTTGCATTGCAGTCCAGCACTTGGTTTTTCTCTTCCATGATTTTTTTCCAGCACAGATTTTCACCATCTATTGGAAGCAGAGCACTTGTGCTCTGCAATGAATAAATAGCTGTTGAAGTATCTGTTACAGGTCTGTGCTGTGTCAGAACTGTCTTCCACTTCTCTTACATAACAGAGAAACTGAAGCTAAAATGGGGAAAAGTTACTAAATCCTGTGCACAGGTTTCACTTTTAAGTGAAAATGGGAGTGAACCATTGTGGAGATACTGCTGGGGAAAGACACTTGTCATCCTGATGTTTTTCTGGTAATCATATTCTCAGCAGTCTTGTTACAGAACAGATTTTGTGAGCACACTTAATTAAAAAAATAGTAATTTAAACTCCAGTGTAGTGCCATTGACTGACTATTTTACTAAATGGTACACAAGAAGCAAATCATTTAACAGTAATGAGGACATTAAAATCCACATTCTATGGGCCATATATGGTTTGTATTTTAGTAAAACAGGCACATTTCATTTTTTTATAATGTATGTTGCATAAATATTGAATGTGATTACTCTTTCTTGTCTATATTTGCAGTTATTGTCGTTTGTATTAAGCTGGTTTGCAGCTTGCCCAGCTCTGGGATGCAGCTCACTGTTTGTCACTGGCTATGGTTAACTTTTTTCTCCAAAGGCATAAATATTTATAAAACAAGGTATGAACATCCCTGTTCTGGTCAAGTTTACTCAACAGTCCAGTACAAATTGACCACAGGAGAATGAAGTTTGTGATGGAACAGAAATGTAATTTGGAAATGTACAGCTGTAGCAGATGAACATGTGACCTCCCTCTTTCACCAGGAACTGGGATAGCAAAGACAAGAGAAGGAAATTCTGGAAAGAAAGATGGCTCACAACTTTTATGTTAAATTCAGACTGAAAACCAATGAGAGAATGAAAGATATTACCAGCTCAAGATTTTGAAAAGTATAGTATCACATTTTTCATTAACCTTATTTAATAATTCAGATTCCATATGTATTTTTCCATTTCCCCTTTTCATGCCCTGCCTTCCCCTTTATACACTGCTGACAGCTCTCTGCTAGTTTTTCTTTTCCAAGCTGTGTTGCTTAGAGGTGCTCAATCATAAATCACAATGGTGTGTTTCTTTCCATTTGCTGAGTGACAGAGTGCACATCATCCCTGCATTGAATCATATGTTAGGCTGACACAAATGCTTTGGCTTAAGACCTTGACATTCATTCCTTCTCCACAGGCAGTTATGTCAGGAAAACTCAATTGTTTGAGCACTCATAGAAAGTAAATGCAAGAAGTGCCCTGGTGTGACTAAAGCAAATTCACTGAAAAATGTAAGAAGCAGAAAGGTATAAAGTGCAGATGTGAGGCTGCTGAACTGGAGTGTGGTTAGACATGGAGAAAAGCCTTGTAGCTGGCTTGAGCTCAGGTGTAATCTGACAGAAGGTCACACAGCCTGGCTGGGACAGGTCTGGAAGTTTGACCTCTGGATTGCAATCAGGTAGTTTTCCTTTGCTGTATTAGTTACTGGGTTGTAAAGCTGGTGATTATTATCACATGCTGCTCTGAAAGGGAATAAAGGGTCTACTGCAAAAAGTAAGTTGGCTTTTATGGCCAGCTTATAAATAAGGTCATTGTTCTAAGCAGTCTGAGATAGTTGCAGGGCTGCAAGTTCCAGTTTTAGGCACCAGGCTCCTGATGAGGGAGCCTCTGCAAAGGAAGGGCAGGGGGCACAAAGAATTAAAGAACAATCTCACTCATAATTTCTGTTTGCCTCTTATTGCTCAGGCCCTGAAGTGCCAAGGTTGCAAAGTGGCTTGAAAGTTTCTGAGATTTTTATTTCTTTTTCTCAATAGGAATGGAAGCAGTTCAGAGCAGCACTTCTGTTACAGTTCTGTGTTCAGCTGGAAAGCAGAGGGACTTCCAAGGGCAAAGCCCTTGTTTTGGGACCTGACTCAAGGTAGCATTTTTGCTTCATCTCCTTGTTATCAAAAATATAAAGTATTGTTAAGCTAATGATGTTTGCAGCTATGCCAGGGAAGCTGTATTGCTTCCTTGTGATTGCACAGGATAGGGATAGAGAACACTCTGAGAAGGACCTGGAAACACAGAGCACTCGGAGTGGAGAGCTCAGAGGGCACCACAGGCTAAGCTAAAGCCCCAGATATCAGTTCAGGTGAGAGCTGGAGACTTCTGAAGCTGAAAATGAAAAGCCTAAATGTGATGTCAGAGGAATGGCATGGGCAGGTGCCAATGGTGGGGTGGTTGGCAGCTGTATTCCCAATAAACCAAAGAAATCGGGGTGACAGCAGGAAAAGGGATAATGTCAAAGCTGTCTACTGTGGTTTCAGGATCAGAGAGAGGAAAACAGGTTTATAGAACAATGTGAAAGGAAGGCAGATAGGATTTAGCAACAGCTTAGCTAAAGGAGAAATAGGTTTGAGTGTTCTAATGATGGAAGAGAAGAAAAGTTTGACAGAGAGGGAAGATCTGACAAACTGGAAACTTTATTTTTTTTGTCAGCTGGAGGTGACAAGGCACACCTTTGACTGTGGTGCTAAAAATGAGAGCTGGGAGTACAGCCAGCAGAGGTTTAAATCACTCAAAGGCAGAAATGACTTTTGGAGGTACTGAGAATAGGTGGTGTCATTTAGGTGAAAGAGACAAAGTGCACCCAAAGTGCTCCCTCGAGGCTGCAGGAAAAGGAAATCTGTCTCTTTATCAGCTTATTCAATGAGGTTAAGTTGTAGGAGGAGAAGTTATTGCTTCTTCCTTCTTCTTTGACATTATATAGTTTGACAGGTGCAATCATAGAGAATATTTTACAAATCATTATGAAGGTAATATTTGAACTTTTCAGAGATTTTCTGGTCTCTTGGATAAGTCAAATTTCAGTGAAGAAAGGAGGAAAAAGTATTTTGTAGATTCAAAAGGATCAAAACCAGTGGAGCAATGAGAATTAATTTGCTATACCAACACTGAAAAAGTTTTGGGGAGTGGTTCACTGGAACAGGTTTAGCGGTGAAGGTGAGAGGCTGAAAATGAGGAGTCAGTGTAGGTTGACTCCTGCTGTATGTGACACTCAGGGTCAGCTCAGTATTTCTTGGCACTGTGAGCAAGGTTGAGTTTTAGTGCCCAAGAGGTGAGAGGAAAATAGTTTTCATCCTCTCTAGGAGAGGAAACATGACTCCTGTGCCTGCTGTTACCTGCCAGAGAGTAAATCTGCAGCTGTTTAGACAAGGAGTCAGATGCAGTGCCATGGCAACTGCTCTGAGACCAAGCAAGTCTGCCTCTTCTTGCCACTGTATGTTAAGCTTTTTCCATCCCACTGGTCTGAGGTTGTTTTTCTTTTATCCCTCTTCCCCCAGTAATTGTTTGCTTTGCTAATAAGCAAATAAAAATGAGGAAAGATGTCATAAAAATTGTTGAAGAAAGGCCAGAACAGAGCCAGGGATTAAATCCCCTGAGAAGGCATCAATAACACTGATTGTTTTTAAGGGACAGATGAGAAGGCACGTTTGTTTTCCAAGTAAATATCTTGGTGTATAGAAGGAAAAGTTCAGTCCAGCAGCAGGAGCTGTTATTACAGATTGATTTTTGGATACAGGGGAGGATGTATTTAAAGATCTCTGTTTGCTTCACGTTGGCAGCTTCATGCGATGCAGCCCATTAGTTTTTGAAGGCTCCAGTCCTGTTGGCTTGAAAATGTCTTGGAATTTTCATGTTGATTGGTAAATCTTTCTGTGCCTGGGGTCAGTCTTGACTCCTTCATGGGCTCAACATCTGTCTTTGGGGCATCACCTCTTGGGGACATCCTTCAGAATACTGAAGAAGCCTTGGTGGCTTCAGTGAAGGACACAAAAGACATTTAATCTTGATGGGAGAGCTCAAGTGCCTGAAAAGCTACCACAGGCCTTATTTGCAATGGTTGATTATTTTCACTTTTTAAAAAGGTGAGCTTTACTTTCAGCCTTAAATCTGGAGCTTCCAGCTGTTGAATTGGTTATGGGTTGCTGTGTAAGACTGCAGCCCCTCAGGGTCAAAGCAAATCCAAAGGTGGATGGTGATCAAATTATGTTTTAACACACTTGGATGAAGAATCAAGTTAATGTCTTTAGAACTGCTTATTCTTTAAATAGCATTTAATCAAACTAAGTATTGTATATTTAACATCTTTTTACCTGTTTCCCTCAATTTTTATGCTTCATTTCTTTCAACTTTTTTGAGGGAACAAGATGACACTTTTTTCTAGAAGGGATTCATTTAGCTAAAGACAATTTTTTTTACAGTTTTACTGATTGTAGATATACACACCGTACACAGCAGATAATTTTTGGTGCAAAGAATATTCATATATGGTGATTATGTAAAAGAGAACTATTGCACAACCTGAGGATGTGAAAACCTGCTATCTGCCCATCATTTTTAATATGCCTAAGGCTTTACAGCACATGTTATTTTGTGAACTGATCACATTAAATCCTTTGATGACAGAATAACTGCAGTTCTCTGGACCAAACTAAATGTGGATTGATTTCCCCAAACTGGGAAGGGAAATATGCGGTACAGAAGTTCTTAGTTCCAGTTCAAAAGCACTTTGGTAAAGCTGGACAGGGAAGTTGCAGTGGAACTGCGTGAGATTTTACACTTCTGCAGCACATTAAGCAATGAGCCAGACCTTAGTGTTTTAATATGCATAAATTATTCTGTGGTTTAATGAGATCTTGAGCTGTTGGCTCTGAAGATTGTTAGTGCCCTGGTGAACAGCCCCTCAGACTTCAGGCATACAATGAGAATTTGCTTCCCCTTTCAATTCTTCAACTTCTTGGATAGAATTTGTTATTCCCTAAGTATAAGCAGCTGCCAAAATTCATTATATAATTTAGTACCTCTTTTTGCTATTTTTAACTCCATCTCATTAAGTGGATTACACGCTTTCCTTTCGTAATTAAGTGCGGATTAAATATTTTATTAAAAACAGAAGAAATTACACCTTTTCAACTGCCATAATGAAATTTTTAAAGACAAAAGAGCTACTCTGATGCTGATGGGTTTTTTTCCCCAGAAACGTTGGTCAATATAATAAATGCATCTTCTTACTGATGTGGTGATAGAATCAGAAATATCAAGATGAAATGTGCTCTGTTCTTTCCCACTTGAAGTCAATTTAAAGAGAATTAATTTTTTGCCTATTTTATCCTTTCATGCTTTGGGTAATAATGACTTCCTTCAAAAATTTCTGTTAGATATGGGTTATCTGGACACCAGCAAACTTAAATATTAGTAGAGCTCAGGAAAAAGAGAAAAAATGGAAATCTAATATGGGCTTGTGTATTAATTTGATAACTATTTACTTTGTCTGATAATAAAATGGCATTTCTATTTCCAGTGGCTACTTAGGGTCAAATCTATCTATGAAAATTACTCATAGAAATTCCCTTGCATGCTTTGAAATTTGATCAGGACAAGCATTATGGGCCCAAACTTTTCTTCATGAGCTTGCAGAGTCCCAAGTCTAAATTGAATCCATTTAACATCCGTCAGTTAAGATTCTCTCTAGAAATAAGAGAGGGATTAGATCTTCCAGGGATTTGATCCCAGGGTAAGAAAAAGGCTCCGTGGCACTTGGTCCTGTATCTTTGGATTTCAGCTCCACGTTTCCCTCCTGCTCTGCTCCAAGTTGGGTTCAGTTATGATTTAAGTATAAAGTCAGTGTATGCTATTAATTATCTCAATCCGTACCCTACAGAGATCTCTTTGGGTAATACTAATTCTAATTTCTGTGGTTTCAAATGAAGTCACCAATTACATGATTTCTAAGAGCTAAATTCTGTCCCCCAGGTCAGGCTGTAGTGACAGTCAGCCCATTCTGTCACCAGTGCTTGAGTCAAGCTCCAGCATTTTCTTGGAAAAACCAAAGAGCAGGCATCATACTATTATTATATACCTGAGCAGCTGCATTAGACCTAGTAATTATAAAGGCCTTAATGATAGCAATTTTTCAAATTAGCCTTAAAATAATACATACCTTTTCCCAAATGCCATATCATTAGCATGCCCTATTTTGACTGTCTTTCTGAAACAGTAGAAAGCTTCCTTTAAAATAAGATAGAATTATACTCAACCCCTTAAGCTGATATGAGCCTGATACATTCTACATTTTCACTTTGTTTCACATGAATTGACAAGTATTAAAACACACAAAAATGGGTTTCCCTGATTAGCTTCTTAATCTGATTTCTTGCAAAAAGTGATTATTGTTTTGTGATGACAAAATAGCCACAGTTTAGTGTGGGAGGTGGAAAACAGCTGAATTTGAGGTCATATGAGAAGAGTTAGCTATCTCAGCTGAAAAGAATTCCCTCCAAAGAACAAGGTCAGGTTAACTCTGCTCAAACCAGACAAACCAGCAATCTGAAATATTTGTTGCAGTGCATTGGTTTACGTGGAAGATGCATTACTTTTTGTGAAAAGATGAAATGGTGTTCAAAAGTATTATCACTGGAAATACATTTCTGCTCTGCCCAGCTGTTGATTGTAACTCTGTAAGTGCTCAGCAAAGTATGAAATTAATGAAAAAAAAATATATATGTGTGTATGGTTTATCTTTATGTCTTTTAGAGAGGGCAGGCCTTAGGCACAGGAAAGTACTTGCATCTTTGTTATTTTGCAAAGCCTTGCAGACTGTGCTGACCCAGTAA
This sequence comes from Myrmophylax atrothorax, assembly GCA_026770055.1. NCBI lineage: Eukaryota > Metazoa > Chordata > Aves > Passeriformes > Thamnophilidae > Myrmophylax > Myrmophylax atrothorax. Next base: position 5,664,953 of record JAOXXN010000446.1, read on the forward strand.
GGTCAGAATTGTTCCTTCTCTTCTCACAGTGGGCACAGAAAGAGAAGGAACACCTTCTGATTGTGTTGCTTTTCCTACAGCTCTGAAGCAGGGAGAACTCTCTCCTAGTTTCATTCTGTGTGGCAGCCTCAGTCTCCCTTT
>JAOXXN010000446.1:5665611-5690733 GCA_026770055.1 Myrmophylax atrothorax
GGAGACCCAGAACCCACTGCCATTCCAGATTTGCAGCCTGTTATCTTCTTGTCATATTTCCAGGTTTTATGGCTATTGCAATATTAGATCTTAGGCTATAGACTGGAGTCTTAATATTCTGGGCACAGTGAAAACAAGTAAAAGAATCAGCTTCTTCCCTGAGAAGTCTTAAAATGCAGTCTGCTCTTTTGAGTTCTGTGGGCTGTGTCTGTGTGAGCAAATGGTGTGGAGCAGTGGATGTGGATCTGAGAAACAGGCTGAAGGTACTCACTGTTTGGGTGTTGGAGTGCTGAGGGCTGGGTTTAAACCAGACTGGTTAAGCTCTCATTCTAAATGCTCAAAAACAGTTGATGTGCACTTGCAATTTAGTTTCACCTTAAACTAACGTAGTCAGTGCACACCAAAACAGGCCCACAAGGGGAACCAAGGCAGGTAAATGGGGACAATGAGGAGATTCACTTTGAAAGTGCATTCTTGAACAAAATTAGCAAACTCAAGAGGTTTTTATGTAAAACTTGCTGTTATAGCCATGCAAATACACGGGCTGAGTGCCTAATGAATCCATGTATTTGAATGGATGCTCTGTTACCCAACATATAACTTAGCTGTTAAAGGCTCAACTTGTGTTTATCTTCCATCTTTTTAACCTCACACCAGTTCTTATAAACTGTAAGACCTAAAGTTGAGATGAAAGAGCAGCAGATAGTAAAGCAGTGATATCAAACCAGCCAGCTTCTGTTAAACATAATGAAACTGCATGAACATGTTGGGTAACTGGAATAAACGTGCACAAGAAAATATTTCCAATATTTCATTTCTCCTCTTAGTAATTATTGGGTGGCTGAGTAAAAAAAGCACAGTAGCTGGAGCAAGAGTCAGTTCCAGGGCTTACACTGGAACTTATCAACAGTTCAGCCTTCATGTGGCTGCAGATACAAGAGCAACAAGAAATAAGAAATAATGATCATGTTTATTGAAACATAGGGTGTTTCTGTGAGCTCTGTATTTGCTGTTGCTACACTGATTTATTTCAAGACTATTGGCCTGCAAAATAAGGTATTTTAATTTTACTGTCACTCATATAAACTGGATGTTCTACTGATGATGCATCAAGGATAAAATTATCTTTGGCAAAACCAGAGTAATGTAAGAAAACTCAAATTCATTCTATTAACTTCAAATGGCAAAATATGGTTTCAGCCATTACAATCAGAATTTCTCATGAAGCTCAGTGTACTTCAGAAACAGAGCTGCAAGGAAAAGTTTCTGACTTAAATTACAACCTGGCTATAGTGCAATCTTGTGAATTAGGGAAACTTTTAGTTAGTGCTGCAATGGGGTCAGCACTGCTCCTGTCCCTTGCTTGGCACCGGTTCCCACAGGAAGCTTAGTCAGCTCACTTAAATAAATTGCAATAGTGTGGTTTTAAATTGTATGATAAAACTCACCACCTACTCTTGCATTTAATGTAGGGTACAGTCATTTGTAGAGAATCAGGTATTTGGGGGACTCGTAACTCAAAGGGCTGAGCAGGTTTTGCCTGTAACACCAGTGAAGCAGCACAGGTCTCGTGAGCTCCAGCTCTGCTGGCTCAGCTTGGTTTCTAAGAAATCTTAAACACAGTTCTCTCTTGCTTTGCAGGACTAACTAGGGTGTGAACATAATCAAATATGAAGCCATTAAAGCTGCAGAGCTGTGCAGTCAGGTTCATTTCTTGGCTCGAAGCACTAGCACAGTTGAAATTTGAGATGCAAGTCTACAGGGGCACAAAATGCATGAAGCTATATCTGGTGGAAGCTTTGCAAGGTGGTTTTCTTTCTTAGAATATGTCAGCTGCTGAAACCTGAAATGTTTTTCAGGAATAAGTATACCTGTTTGATTTAGTTAAGATTTCATAGGCACACTTTGGAAATTCTCATGAAAAATGGGAAAAGAGTTAATTAGCTTGTTGTGAAATCCAAGCTCCCACTCTGTTTAAGCCACATTTTTCATTTAAAAAATCAACTAAAATAACCAAAAAACCACCTCAAAACCTTAAGTTTTGTATAGACTTTAGAATACAAATGTTTGTGATCTCAATATCTTTGGTATTTCCAGGGTAGGCTATTGAGAAGTGGACATAGTCTGGGAAACCAGTGCCAATGATTCAGAAATGCACAGGATCACAAGGGCTGGGAACCCACAAATCAGGCCAATGGAAACTGATACAGAACCTGAGGTATGTGAGTTTTGTTGTGTATTCCCAGATTTCTGGTAGCTACAATCTGGAATTAAAAACATTCGTGATGATTATGAGATTAGAAGGATAAAAATCTACAGCAGCTCCTGCAGATATTATAGCAAAGCTTCTTTGTGTACCCAAGGAAATAATACTGTTCCATATTTAAATTAGAGGTAATAATTCTTAGAGATAATCATTATCTGAGTTAAATTGTTTTTATTATTTTGATTGAAATGATGTTCATATAATGTATTAATGTATTTTTTGTAAGTTCTTCATAGCCTTTAAAATCGATGATGGGAAGAGATAAGTCCATAATTTGTGTACCATTTGCAGCCCACCCTCCTGCACAAGGGGGGAAAGTTCAGAGGACAAAACTAAACCCAACCACCTGTAGAGTTTAAAAGAAGTTGCTGGGGTGTTAAATAAGGAAGAAATAGAAGTTCTGTTCTGCAGTTTGACTCTGAAATGTGAGTTAAATATAAAGGAAAAACATGCTGGAGCACTGAGAAGACTTCTGACCAAGGCAGTGGAGGTTTCACAGCTGAGTGACAATCTAAATATAACTGCATGGTCACACGCTGTTCCTTGCAATGCTGTAATAAACACACTCTTAACAGTCCCTTATTGCACAATTGCACCTCAAAGTGTCACCCAGTGCAGAACTCCTTGTTGGTCATGGCATTTTGTTGCTTTTCAATCTCGTTCTGCTGTAAAACTACAGGCAATGTTGCAAAGGAACATTACAGGAGGAGAAATGTTATTTTTCAGGTTCTCTGCGGGAGACCGGAGCAGGCTGCCAGGGAGAAGTTTCAAAAGGAGTCTTGCCATGTGAGATGCTATGGGAGTGTGGAGCCGCTGAGGAGCAGGGAATTACTGTTATATAAGCCTTCTAGCTCCTGCTGGAACGAGACAGGTTTCTTGTAGAAACTGAGCTCACGAGCTGACACAAATCCCTACAATGTGTTACAAAGCGTCACAGCCCAGTGGGAGAAGGTGTCCAGTGTCAGAGCTCAGGAAGGACGAACCCCAGAGGGGCAGCTTCTGTCCAGGGCTCTGTCTGTGGGGTGCATCAAATGAAACACAGGTGAGTGAAATTGCTTTACAGATAAAAAACTTGTCACACGCAAAGTGGAATGAGCAGTCCTGGTTTGTAGGGACAAGGGAAGGAGGTGAAGGGTGCTGGGCCAAGGGGTTCCTTCTCTCAACTTGGTGCCATCCAAGGCAGTTTGCATCAGCTCCTCTGCAGTGGGGTGCAGCCACGAGGTGGGTACCAGACTGTGCCAGGTGAGGTATCTCACTCCTTTGAAGTGCAAACTTCACAGGGAAGAGCAAACAGGGATCCTGCCAGAGTACTCAGTGGATTCAGTTCAGCCTCAAATACTTGTTTTTTCCATCATCTGAAGATAAAAAAGGGAAAATAAGTGGGGAGAGCCCTACCCCACACCTTCTGGAAAAGAAATTCTTGCTCATTCCAGGAGTGGGTAAAGTTGATGTGAATCTCTGTTGGATTATCATTTATATGAGTCATTTGTCGTCACTTTTTTGCTTTTCCCCAGTGCTTTTGTCCTTAAAACTTTTTAGTTTGCACGGCCAAGTGAGGCAGTTTTCAGCTGCTTTTCTGTTATTCTCTGAGGGGAGTGTTCTGCAGCTGCTGGATTGCACTCCCAACAGTGGAGAACATCACCATGATTTACAAGGAGGCTTCAGGTCAACACCCTGCTGAGGATGAGAAGGAACAGGGTCTGATCAGAGATAACTGCCTCTGCCTGGAAGTTAAACAGGTGCCCTTGAGCGGAGACCACACAGGGATCACAAGTTCAATCACTCCAGGGATGTGGTAGATGGGTCATTTACCTAAGGAGTCTGGAAATAGCAATAACTATTCATTACTGCAGAGCTATCAAAATGATGACTCTCTTTTTTCCTTCTCTTCTTGGGCTTTCCCTCCCTTCCCTGAGCATACTGAGAGCAGAACAGGAAAGCCATTATATTGAACAAAATAAGGTGGAACAATGATCATGGTTATAAGTAGTGTTTATAAATGGTACTGAACAAGAAAAAAATACACAAAGAACAGTCCTATTGACACAAATTATTTCCACTCATAGGTTTGCAAAGTTCTTAGTCCAAACCAACCGAACTTCCTACAAAGGAGAGAGTAAATGTCACAAGAGGTTGACATTCTTCTCTTTTGAGCACAGGAGTGAAAGAAGATGTACTTCAAGTTGGTGTCATCCATTGAAAGGTGAACTCCTGCCAATCTGGAAGTTCAAACTGCCTGAGGCACAGCCTGGCAGGACAGAACAAGTTATTCAAAGGTGTGTGGTTAAAGAGCATAGGTTAGAGAGGTCAGGCAGCTGATGCTCATTAACGGCAGAGCTGTCCAGTGTTGGTAAAAATGATCTGTTGGCTTAGACATTCAGTTGGGATGTAGAAGACTTGTACTCTATTTCAGGTTTTATGAAGACAGCCCATGCTCCCTGGACAGTTGGTTATCCAACTTCTTCTGTGGTTCCTACATGAGAAATTGGTGTAATAATTATTTTGTTCAAGTCATGTGCTGCTAACCGAGAGAAAAGATCACTGCCACGGTGCTCTAACTCCATGCTCCATCCACTAACAGTTCAGAGGAACAAGGATGAATGTTTGCTTTCTGTTAACTTTGCTTATGAAATGTGTTCTCAGTGAAACCCATTAATCGAAGCAGAGTTTGATGCATGGTTATTTGCTTGATCTAATGTTTACTGAAGTCAGCAGAAATCTTTCACTGGGTGTTTAATGTCTTCCCCTCCCTGTCTGGCTGTGATGCTTTATGGTCAGTGGAGCAGCTGAGGAAAAAATGCTTGAGATTAAAAGCCCTTGGGGGGAGTATGGAGGCATTGAGGATTCAGAAAAAATAATCTGAAGGGTTACGTAGCTCATATATTATAAGTAATTGTAGGCCTAGAGTTAAGAGACAGTGTTAGTGTAAGGACTGTAGCAGCCTTGATGGTTCAAAGGTATATGGGAAACTTGTTTAACTCAAGTTCTAAATCAACTTTAAATGCATTTATTCTAACTTTATTACACTTATCCCCTTAATCTGAACTGCAGAACAGAGTGCCCAAGAAGCTCAACACTGACCCAATAAATCTTCATATTTCATCAGGTAAAGCAACTGAATTTGGAAGTTTAAAGTGCCGTTGTTTGAACTTTTGGAACTCTTTGCTTGACACACAGCCTTGATTAGATAACACTGCCTTGAATTTGCCTTGTTTTCCCACGATACTTAAAATAATAACTTGGAATACAGGTAAGAAGCAGCAGCAGGAGGAGCACGTTGTACAAGGAAGGGCAGTGTCCAGCCACAGCCCACCCAGCTCCACTCCAGGACAAGGAATGGTTGGTCACAGAGACAAGCTCAGCCCCATCCTGACTGAGGGGTCACATCCAAGCTCTGGGGACACCACTGTCAGCTCCAGAGGAACTCAGTGCCCAAAGATGTGGGCAATGCTGAAAGAAGCCAGGGAGGTGGTTCCTGAAATTCCAGGATTTTGTTGTAATGGGAATGAGGAGGTTTTCAGCTTTTGCCTTTCCCGGGAAAAGTAAAATTTTAATGTGGTCTCCTTTGCTCCCCACACCAATTCTGTGGTTCACATATCCTGACTTATTTTCTTGTAAAGAAGAGCTACATGATGAACTCTAGTCATAATTTTGGAGTGTTCAACCTCTTCTCACATCAAAGGCATATTTAGTAAATACCTGGAGGGCCATTTCTAACCACTCAGACACATTCAGTGTGTCTACAGAGTGCTTTAAAGGGGATTTACTGTTACCTACTTGTTTTATCCTTCTGCTAATAGTTTCCAGAGTTGTTGTCTTTAAGACAAGTAGCATTTATACCTAAAGGCCAAAATTCCTGAAAGGTTTTCACGTTCTGCAGCTATGGGATTTTTATGAATGAAGTAAGGAGCAGCACACAAGAGGTCTTCAGGTAAGACACCTTCCACAGTCTGTGTAGTAAGTGCAAATAGGTCTTGAAAATTCTGCCCTCCCTTGGTATTTATTCTGCTGTCCATTGTGCAGTGTCCTTTAGACTGCATTTTCTATACCATATTATTGCACAGTCATAAAAGGTTCAACAAAATGAACAATTAATAGAATGAAAAATGGGAATGAGGCTACGACTTGCCTGGTCTGTACAGATAAGGGAGTATATGAAATATAATGTTATCCATTTAAACCCTGTTACTTTGGACATTACCACACTTAGAGTTCATTAACAGTAAGGTTTCTGTGCTGTAGGTTCTGTACCAGCTAAGTTGCTTAGCAACCCTAACTCCAAGATAATGATGTCTTTCTGCCTGTGATTAAAGCATGATTTTTCCTGTATTCTGTTTATGATATATCTAGCTTACTTATTTTCTTGTTTGCAAACTCTTTTCCTCATTTTTCATTCCAAATATAGCAAGGCATATATATGTATGTTCCTTGAAGCGTTTCATCTTTAAAATTCCCCACAGTCACCTAGTCGAGTGAATGCAAATAGCACAATAGTATTATGGAAAACCCACACTGTACAGTAATGCAAAGAACATAAAATGGAGAAGCAGCCTATAGAACTGCTCCTGATACTGCTGCATAAATCCTTAAAACCTTTTCAGCACAAGTGCATTGCTAATAACCGTGGATAATGCTCTAGTTCTGTGGTTTAATTCCTCTCTTAAATAAATAAATAGAAAGCTCTGGGACTTGCCCATATGTGATGTTGTACTTTGGAACTGGTCCAAATAAGTGAAATACTGTACTTTAAGTGGTAGCAGATGCCTCCTGCTAAAGCTGGGAGCTGGATCAATTGCTTCAGTAGTATTTATGGAAGTCCACTGGACCTCAACACTCAGGGTTCTGAGTTAGTATCTGAAGGATGTCACACATTAAAATGGACGTGGGGTGACATTATTCAATGTATTTCAAATTATTATGTTAATTCCTGCACAGCTTATCGCCATGGTTACTGTGACTGGAAATTAAACAAACAGGAAAAAATTCAACTTAATCCAACCTGAGTAAGATTCCAATGGATCAAGTCTTATTTAAGCATTGGGAGCCACAATAAAGAAGACTCTTCTTCAGCTAATAATATAACCTGTGCCTGCTGGAAGAGGAGGAGTTTTGTCCTGGGATTTTGTGTCTCTGTCATAAATTACTTTCCATAATGTAGGAAGTGGTGGTTTTGCAGTGGAGGCTTCAATAGCAGCTACTGATGCAAACTGTCTGCTTCCAACAGACTGGAATTAAATCCATAATACTTCATGGGACAGGGGTTTGTAACTGCAGTACCAACATTGGTTTGGATACAATGGGAACACCTGTGTGTGATGGCACCAGAACTCCCAGCCAAGTGTTAGGTGACCAGGACCTGTCCCGAACTCCCAGGACATGATTCCCAGAGTAACACTGAGGAATATGCTGTTTAAATCCAAATGGGAAAGCAGCACAGCACAGATGCCTCCTCAATATAAGACCCTCTGTCCTAAACTCAGGATGCAACAAGTTGCAGGACATTGTATATGCCAATCTTTTCCTTTTTCTTCAACAGGAAAACAAACATTTCAAACCAGAAAAGAAGCAAAACAGACAGTGCATAATGAGCTTACCAAAGGCTTATGGAGCTACTGGAGTCACAAAGAAAGCACCAGCTGCCAAAATCGGTAAATGGATTGTCTTTATGCTTCAGTATAAATTTCATTCTAAATTCGACTATCTCTGTCTAAGAGATGTGAACAACTTCTGCAGTATGGCATTTACCTACTGTTTTGAAGGGTTTCTAACATACAAGTTGTTTGCAGTTCCTAGCTGTTTATTTCAACAATTATCATTGCTTACAAATACAGAAATTCTGGTCTGAGTGTTTGGAGTAAGTTTTTAGTTACTGAATGGAAGTGGCTTCCACTGCACTGTTGGGTGTGTGAGGGTGTTACACAAGCAGGAGGGGAAGGTATCTGTAAAACACAATGATGTTCATGCCTGTAGTGAACTTACTATTTCTTTAGACCAGAGATGTAAAAATCTCAGCATTTGTGCAGTGAATTCCTGCTGGATCAGCCTGGTGTTTCTTAACTATTTTGTGAAGAATATTTTAAGGAACAGAAGTGTTGCCTCAGTAGAAGTTGGAAGTTGTCCCATGTAGGATAAAATTCCTCTACAAGAAGCATTTGTTTCAAATATCTACCTGCCAGGTGGGTATCAAATTTGAGATTGTGCTTGGTTTGAACTGGAAACTGTCTGTTCATCCTATAGTTTCCATGGGATCTGAAGCAAATTTAAAAAGTACTATTCCCAAAGAAATCCATACAAACAAAATGGAAAACCTTGGTAAGAACAACACCAAGGCATAACAGGAATACAGCAGGGTCAATTGAAATGCCCTCCTGAGGGACAAGTTTAATTCACATTTATGTCACTCTGTGTCTTACACAGTGTGTTTAGACAGGCAAATGTGTTTAGACAGGTAAGTATTTGGCATTGAGGATCCCCCTTGAAATGAGACATCAATTAAAACGCTCTATCTTAGTCTGGACTGAATATTACCCTGTACTAAACAATACAGTGAGAAACATCCAAGCAGCTGTTAACAGACATCCAAGGCTGAGGATCTCATCCTCTGATAATTATGAATGAGGGGAATAGGATCTGGAGCACCTGATTTCACAGTGAGATCCCCAGGGGGGAGTTCACAGTGGTAGTCCTGGCTGGCTCTGACTTGAAGGAGCATTAAATGATAGTGAGTCGTAATGGGAAGTGAATCTGGTATGAACCACCAGAAAAAAAAGCAGCTGGGAATAATGCAGTATCTTTAAGGGAAGACATATAACCCATGTCCTTATTGTCTGTGTATCACAAAGGAGTTGCACTCAGACTAAAATTCTTCTAAATTATATCTGGTATTTAAGACTCTTGAGCAAATCAGAAAGACTCCAGTGTGATAAGTTGAAGTATTTTCTACTTTTGAGTTATAGCTAATGTTTTTCCCCAGGAAAACATTTTGACCTTGATTGCATTTTTAGATGAACCTATAACTTCAACAGCTAAATATAGTTTTCAGTCGTAGTGTAAGAACATCTCAAGTAAAATAGTCAAAACATCTCTCACATTTATACACTCAAAATTCAGGTTTAAAACCTTCATGGGGAAGCATATTTAATATTTAGTTAAACATTGCCAATTATCTTTGGAACCACAGAATAAAACAGAACTCTAGTACTTGTCACAAAAAGTGACATGGAACAGCCTATTCCAATATGAATGAAGCTGTGAACATAAGTAATCCTTTTAAAGAACAGAAAGGAAGTACATTAAAGGTCCAGTGGCACTCATTAATATTAGTTATTCCCAACACTGATCAGGAAATGTGATCCTCTAAAAACGATCTCAAAGCGGATACTGTCATTTGGAGAATTACACATGACCCCAATTTATGCCAAGATATATGTACAAGTAAACTACATCTTACTGCTATTCAAATATTTATAAGCTTTCTAGCTGGGTTATGCTAATTAAAGCTTTATACACTTAAAAAGAAAATTTAAAATAATGCTTTTATCTTGGCTAAAACCCTCTGTTCCGCCCCCCCCCGATGTAGAGAGCAGCACAGCTGCAGTGCCACTGTGTGCAGGAGGCCATCAGCACTGAAGAGTAAACCAGGAGCTACTGTTCCCTTTGCGTTCAGGATTCCTGTGGCTCTTGTTTTCTTGGCATTGATAGACTCTAAATCAGAACTGAGGGGTGCAGATTGAATTTGAATGTTTCCCAAGGGCTTTAGGAGTAGTTACAGAGAGTGCAGGGCTGTTATTCCCCCTCTGTGAGCCAACTACAATACATTTTTTTGGCAACAGAAGTCTCTCGAGTTCTGTTTCTCCTCCCACACTCCCAGAGCAGTAGTTTTAACTTTATGTGACTATTACTTGGTAACATTAATATTAACATCAGGTTAGGGATAACAACATTAAAAGAGTAAAAAGATGACCTGGAAGTTAACCTTTAGAGAAAAAATCTCAAGTTCAGGCTTAGATAAAGCCTTTGGTGAGAGACAGGACTCATAAAGCCCTTTGCATTTGTTAAAGCCAGAGCTGGATTTACACTGAAAGCTGCAGAAGCCTAAAGGAGGCCACCAGAATGGCTGGTAAAATACTGTCAGGTCACTCATAACCCTGATGAGCTTTTCCCCCGGGATCAACACTTGTGCCAGGGCAAGGAGAGGTTGGCATGGGCTAAGGAAGGAGACTGATGAAGAGATGATAGTTTATTTTGGTGCCAATGCACTTCCAACTTAAACTTTGTGTGAAACTGTAAGATAGTTGGTTTTGGTGTAAAGGAAATTCTGCTTGAAGATTAAGCAGAAGAGAAAAATCTGTCAATCTTTTAATGCAGATGTTTTACATTCTTATTGAGAATAATACTGGATGCTTGTTTTTCTGTAATAAAGATGAGACAGGGAACACCACCACAAGTTATTTCTTGAATTCTTCAGTAGAATTTTGCTCTGAATGGCTGCCAGAGAAAGCACAAATTGCTGCTGCCTCATGAAGAACACACTTCCTTCTCAATCTAACTTCCCTCATCCTCAAGTTCCAGTTGAGATTTTCACCTATTTGTGTGTGTTTTTAAGGATTTAAAATTAGTATTTCTTCCTTTGATTTTGCTAAGTTAAAACCTACAACTAGTTCAAGGAAAGATTGGTACCTATAAAATCTGGTAAGTGTAAATGTATTTTGTTCAGGTATTGCTGTTCTTGTTTTTACCTAAGCTGCATTCTAATTGAATGTTGCTGGTTTTCAAAAGCTTTATTTCAATACATAACCTCCTTGACATAACATCCCTAAGATATTATGTATCTTATCTTTATAGAGCTATTTAACTTGTAACAGTAAGACACTGATGTGATACAAATTACTAGCATTTATCATTTGGGTAATCACATTAATATAACTGCGTAAAGTGACATTATCTTATTGCAATAATACTGTAAAATGGTACATCTCATTATCACAGTTACTGTGAGGCTTCTGCTGTGTTTGACATTTGACAGTGGTCACACAGCTCAGGCCACAGATCGTGTGGCCCCAGAGCACTGTCAGTGTTCACCAGACCATGTGTATTCCAAGAGATCAGTAAGTGCTGTCAGGGCTGGGCTGGGTCTCCTCCTGGTTTTTTAGTTTTTTTTTCTTCTTTCAATTTTGATCTTCCCTTCCACTTTTTCTGTTTCCTGCTTTCTGTAATGAGTTGTTTTTCCTGCATTGCCCAGGGAGGACACTTCAGCCTTGGGACAGATTTCTGCTGTCCTTAAGAGGAGGCCCAAGGGAAGAGGGACCACGTGGGATTGTTTCTGTAAGTACACAGGATACTTTCTGGCCTCCATCTACTGAGTAGCTCAGAGCCTTCTTGTTCTAGATATAGTGCCTGAGTATTTCATAACCCTCAGTGGTTTTATTTTCTGTCAAGTTGTCCAGCAGCCCCCAGTGCTCCTGTGTGTTTTTGGTACTCACTGTACCTTTGGGCAAGTAGTTCCTTAACTTTGCTCTCTGCTACTTGAACAAAACTTCCATTTGTTTCCAGTATAGCTCCTAATAACCTAATTTGATCCCCCACAGGTTTTGTTTTGGAAGAGGCAATGAGTACTTGGTCTCTATCCAACTTCTCTGTACTACTCATAATTTTCCACATCTTTGTCATTCCCCTTTTTACTCACCCCTTTTTCAGACTAGAGAAAAATATATATTGGACAACTTGAAGAATAACCTAAATAAACCAATTTTTAAGACTTTCAGAGAACACTGCTGCCTATGAAAGACACCATCCATTCTGCAGGCTGAAGGGCAGTATTCTGCTTTCCTCCATGATTAATAGATGGCTGAGCTGTCTGATTTTATGGTTGTTATGCCTTTGTCATCAGTAGCAAGGGATTTACTTGCAGGGTGGCAATCCTTCCCTTGACGGGGTTTGCTGTGCTCTGCCAGGCTGTTCTGAAGAACCACCCAGAGAAATTACAGCACCAGTCACAGGAAAGGGACATTTTATTTTCTCTATCTACTGACTTACTGAAACAGCTGTAGTAATAAATAGTTAACAGAAAATAATAGCTACCAGGAGCAGACTTTTCAATGTCTTTTTGAAAAGGACTGTCAATCACAATGGAGGTAATGTAATTCCATCTGCAATCAGACAACATCAGCTTGAAACAATCACAATTCCACTGGCAATGCACTACTTGAAAAAATCCAGTCATTAATTTAGCAAAGAGATTTTTATATTTTTTTTGAGGGTACTTCAATGTAGATTAAATTACATCAAGGGAAAAATACCATGAATTCTGGCTTTTGTCTTTTGTGGTAGAAGCAATTGGCTTTTTTGCTTTTGAATATCTCCAAGGCTGGAGCCTCTGCAACCTCTCTGGGCAACCTGTACTAGTGATCACCTTTACATAAATAAGTATTTTCTTACATTTAGCTGGAGTTTCCTGTATTTTAATAGGCCTCTTGTCCTGTCTAGATACCACTGAGAGTGGCAGTTTTCTTCCCTGAAGGTCAGACTGAACTGAAAGCATCAAGTACTTTGCTCTCTTTTGTGACTCTCCTGGGCTTGGGGTAGCTTAGACTGCATTTAGGAATGGAATGGCCCATATGAAAATTGAAGTAACTTGTTATTTTTTTCCAACTCTCTGCCTCTGGTTTTTGCCCTTCTCTGTACTTTGTCCTTAAAAGAATGTTTTCCTGAGGAACCAAAATGTCTTTGTTGCTTTGCTTCCCTGGAGCTTATGTAAAACAGGTAGCTTGCTAGAATTAGCCTGTAGTTAATATAAACTTTGCTGCTAATTATAGCTATCTAATTGATTTCTGAGTAGGTGGTAAAAAATATTTTGTCTAGGTGGTTCAGTGCTCTAAAAGCATTAGGTTAGAAAATTTCTTTACCTCACAGATCCCTCTGACACTTACTCTACAGCACTGAAAATCACTGCTGACCACAATATAGATCTAAAGTCTGTGTATTTCACAGTTAAAATGCACAAAACATTTAAGAGTTTTAAGAGATCTTCATGTTTTTCCTCTGTGACTCTTTTTTCATTTCAATGTACTCACTGTACAGTTCCCCCCACTGAGTCACTGACTTGGATCATCAAACAATCTATAATCTGTATTTTACAGAAAGGTTTTCAAAAAATAATAATCTACTCCCAAATGCAAATTAAGTGAACAATGATGAGTTGGGCTCACATTCAATTAAAAGTTGAAGCAAATGCTCAAACATTTTAGCATATGGAAGCACTTCAGAGCAAGAATTCCAAATTAACCCTGTATGGGATTTATGTGGTGAACTGGGAAGGGAGGTCATGTGAGCACCCAGAAATCAAGTGTAACACTTGTATTGCCTGACTGAGTCACTGTCCTCTTTCATGGCAATATTCAGGCAGATGGGACTGGGGAATGCAGGACAATATTCAGGCAGATGGGACTGGGGACTGCAGGACAATATTCAGGCAGATGGGACCGGGGAATGCAGTCCTCCACCCCAATCTGCAGGCAGAGGTATTCCTATTTACACCTGGGATTTACTTGCACCCTGTGGGTTTTTGATACATGCATGAAAAATGTTTTATACCTTACGTGTGAAATGAGAGCCAGAAATGACCTTTTACCATGATTTCCATGGTGACAATCCTCATTTTGATGCCATGAAACTGTTCATTAATATTATACAAGGGACACCTGAAGTGGACATGATCTAACAAGTAGAAGAAAGTGAAACTTTGTTGAAGGTTGTGCTTTAAATTGTTGAGACACATCTGCCTCAGAACAGCTTTGCAGTTCCTTTGTCTCCCAGGGCAAACAGCATGTGGGCAAAGCAGGTCCTTCCAGCCAGGGCTGGTAACTTGCTGTGAGGTGATGTCTCCCATTCTTAATCTTTGAAATTCATTCAGTGTGTCCTGGATATGAGAAGAAGAAAAGAAATGATGCACCATTTCTTTCAAAACTGTTTTCATTTTTGAAGTGTATACACACATTTGTGTATTTCTAGATATCCTACATCATTCACATTAGCAATAACTGAAATAAAGTGTCACTCAATTCTCTGCTTTTATTCTTAATATATAGGGCTTAAACAGTGTTATGCTGCTGTGAGCTACTGAGCTGTATTTGCCACATTTGTTAAGACTGACATCCCATAAATAAAAGATCTAAGAATTCAGCTTATCTGCTTTTGAATGTTCCCATATTGTGTGAGCTCAAGGAGTCTGGGCTCTGTGGACTGAAGGAAAACTGGCAACTGCAAACTGTGTGATCATTAAGAAAATGTACACTGTGTATTGACTTTTAATAAACAGGAGCAGAAAACAATAAGTATTTAAACATTCTGCTTTATTAGCACTAGGATTTTCATAATAACAGATATCAGAACTATATAATTGCTACTTATGCAATCTCCTATTTAATGATATTTCATGTTTGTTAGATTTTGCAGAACATGAAAAGTAAAAGAAGAAACCTTTGTGTAGTAAATGTTTCAGTCTTCCATTTGTTACTATTAATACTGATGCATTTGCTCACATGTGCACCCCAATGATTTCACCCAAGTCAACATGTTTCTGGAATTTACAAACCTGGAACCAAGGCACGTGTCTCCATAGGTAAGTAAACCTGACAGACTCTTTCTAAGTGTAATATCTGACAGAATAACTGAGATCTCATCTGTTGTCATGGACTTAAACCAGTCCTTACAAATGTGACAGTGCAGTGAGAAAGCTGTTTTGCTTAGGGATGATTGTTCTGTCCAATGCTAATGTTGCCCAGTTTTTGGTGACATCATTCACTATGTACTATGAGTCTTACAGTCCTGATTAAAGCACATAAAAGTTCACAGGAATTCTCAAAAAACTATTGTTTCATTGAGTGGGAGTGCCATGGGCATCACAATCACTTAAACATTTTTCTGAGTGTTTGCCTGACTGTGTTCCACATTAGCTTGACCTAATTTACCCACATCTCAAAGGCCATGCCAAGCTTCACTCCCTATAAGTCAGTGTAGCCTCTTGGAGAGCCTGGGGATATATCCAGATCTAGTGGAAGTAGCTACAGCCTTGTGGTATTATAGCTGGAATTTGCTTATAAGAAGAAACCTTGCTTCCATTTTTATCCTGCTGAAGCTGTTTGTTAAGCCAAGGAACCCAAATTCTGGTTTTCCCTATATTTTTCCTAAAGCAAACAAAGAAACTCCAACAAAACCCCATCTCCACCCACAAAAATACTCTCCATGACTATTGATATAGGTTTTGTTAATGCCTCTCCCTGTTATTTCCTGTCTGGAGCTATTCTTGATCTTCCTTTTCTTCCCAAAGAAAATTCTTATAATCTTTTCTATAAAGAGAGAATCTTGAAAGTCTTCAAAGAAATCAAATTTCAGCAGCCCCATTATAATTTCTTCAGAATTTGGATTCTGGTGTTCAGGTATTTCTCATTTTAGTTTTCTCTTTCGGGGTGAAACTTTTTCAACTGGAACTTGCAATCACTTCTGAAATGGCATTTGTGTTCAACCATCATTAAAGGCAGTGGGCACGTTTGTCTGCCCTTTGGGAATGAAAATGCAGGAACATAGCAGGAGAATCCAACAATACTCAGCCATCAGACCAGTCCTGACAGTTTGATACAGTTTACTTACATTAGGATTGCATATAAAAAAGGTCAGATGCAAACGTTTTAAACCTGTAGCTCTCACTGCTGAATCACTGCAGGGCTTCATTTGGTCTGCAGGATGTGAAACTGCATAGGGAGGGGGATGGCCAATTAAGGACAGAAAGGAAGGCAGAGGCAGATCTTGTGTGAGGTTGGATAATACACACCAAAAAGTCTGCTGGCGGAGTTATACCAGTAAATGAACATTTTGGCAAGACCTGGTTCATCAAGCAAAGTCAGATGTGCTAACAAAGCAGTTTGGTATCATCCTTGTTGTGTCTGTGCTGGAAGGACAGTGGAGAATGAAAAAAATAATAAAAAATAAAGCTCACTAGTGGTTTTAGGTTAGAATTATTCCTAGACTGAGTTTAAATTGATTTTTTTAAGTTACTTGTGCTAGGATTCATAATTTCGTGATTCATAATTTGCATTCTGCTGACCCCCTTAATCTATGTTTTAAATGATTATCAAACTGTCTCACCTTGATATTATAATATCAGTATGCTTTGTTTTTTTTCAGCTTGGCAGTCTTGTTCAAAAATGCACATCACTGATATTCAGGTAAGACTTTATTTGCATGAAGGAGTTCAAGCACGGCAGCTTTTCTATTTTCCCTGGAACATTTTTCACAGTTGAAACATGTAACCATTCTAGATCACCTTTTCCATAGCTTGTGTAAGTCTATTAAAATCAAATTTGCTCTAGGCAATAAACCAGCCTGAAGCTGAAATACTGACTGTGACCCTTTGGAAAGATGTAAAGAATTTATCAGCAAAAGTGTTGTGTCCCTTTGGCAATGTCACAATTAATTATCCTTGTGCCACTGTAGATCTGACATGTATATTGCCATCAAATGGCCAGGGTGAGCTAAAATGCATTGTGTTATTCCATATTTCATACAGAAGCTATGCTGAAGTTAAGCAGATATTGTTATTATAAAAAGGGGAGGAGTGTGCAGACTGACTGCAGGGCTCTGCTAAGGCACAAGTGCTCATATATTTCCAAACCCACTGTTACTCTGGCACTTTAACTCTCATAAATGTTGTGTGTGTACCCTCTGACTCTGTCTTGAGTTCTGTGTTTAACTAGAAAGACAGAAGTAGAAACCACAGGTAAACTACAGCTGCTCTTGTGATTGTTGAAGGTGAATTTTTCCTGCTGCATCTGGGTGTGTGGTTGGTGGTGGGGACTGAGAGAGTCGCTCTGTCAGCTCCACTTGAACTAACCTCATTACTCCTGCGTTCCTCCCCGAGGCAATTTCTACCCCATTTTGTACAACTAGAGCAACATGAAGAGGCTGAACTTTTGCAGACTTGAGTCTATGGCATGAACTACTAATTCATGTCTCTTTTTTTTGTCTAAGTAGCTGAATTTCCTTGTATGAGGAACCCACTAAATTGTCCAATTAGCTTGTCAGGAGGAGCATTTTATTATTAAGGTCTGAGAAGGCGTATTCTAGGTGGGTTTTCTGTGGGTTTATATCTGTTATGATTAAATAATATTTTTTGGTAACATCTCACATTACTTAATAATTAGGGTGATGTTAAATGTGGGAGATTATCAACAAATGAGTGTCAAAACTAGAAATCATCATAAAACTGGTTTTGTGCCTTTACAGAGGCAGTCTATAATGGTAACATTTTTAGAAACTGGAATACATATTTTGTACACAAAAAGCTGTTACTATTTCACAAACCACAGAAGTCCTACATGATGAACAGAGCATTTTTCTTTCTCTTTACTGTGGTATTTACCAATCCTGAAAGTTAACCTTGTTTTCAGATGCAGATGAAGCAAGGCCCAAAGAACTAAGTGGATTATTTAATAAATACACACTGGTTTCAGATGGATTGTATATTGATAAACCTGTTTATTGCTCCACATGCAAAGCATCACCACAGTAACAAGTTCAGTCTAAAATACGTGCTGGTCTCCAGCAGGAAAAGATTAGCAATAAAAAGTTTATGGAGAGCAGCCTATGATAATTCTGCTCACAGATAAGGACTTTCTCTGATATAGCTTATTTCCAATAAAAGCATTGAAATGCAACTGGATTTAGGCATAAAGTGAGATAATGTTTCAAAAATTTACTACTAAAATAATTGCATCTGGAAGCAAATATTTGATAAGCACTTCTTACATACATCACAGCTGTAGCTTAACACTTGAAACTGAACTCATTTAATAAGTGCCATCTTCACAAATCACATCTCTGAGGTATTGATTGGGATACTAAAAATGAGCAGATCCAGAATTAATGACCACTTTGCAAAATGTGCTTGTACTCAAATATTGTGGGGCAACTCTGGCTGTATGTGGTGAATTTCCATTCCCATCTGATTCCTAGCTTAATAGCCTGGACTGATTCATCAGTCTTGGAAGTACTTTGCAGTTTCCTGTCTTATCAGCAGCAAGATACAAGACACTGACAGTATATGCTGTTATATATAACAGCAGCCTATTGCTATTTAATTTTTCCTGTAATAATGATACCTTTTACCACAGTAATGATATTGTATTTGAAGAGTTTATTGAAAATTGCAATTTTTAGCCATTACTTGAGAGAGCACTTACTATAAGAAACAGGTTTTAGGACTCAGGTTAAAAATGAGCTTATTTGCTCTGCCCAATTCAGGTGCTCTGTGGTCAAGTGTATTCCACTGCCTGGTTCTGAGTGATGACCAGAGAGAGGGACAGATGATGAGAGACATTTGTGGCTCAGAAAATTACCAGTAAGTCCATCTGTAGCAGGATGTGTGGTAGGGAGAGGGAGAACAATTTCTGTGAAATGGTAGCTGTTCACCACCGTTTGTCCTGGGGAGAAATGCATCCCAGCGATGGTCTCGCTCCCTCCGAGCACAAGACACAGTAGCTGGACTTTACTGCTGTGTGAAGTGCAGACCTGACATCTCCAGCAAATGCTGGTGCCAAGTGACTTGGGAATATGTGGCCTTGACATCTGTGGTGGGCAGGGTTGGATAGCCAGGCTGCAGGGGTAGGCAGCTGAGCGCAGAGGTGCGTTCCTTTAGCACCAGGTGCCCTCCAGAGACTTGTTTAAACTGTCTCTCGCTGCTCTAGTCATTCATGAGGGCTGTGGGTGTCTCAGGGGCTGTCATTTGATCTTGATCCTGTCTGCTGGCCCCCCAGGTGTCATCCCAGTGCCCAGTTGGAATGGTGACCCTCTGAGTCAGGGCTCAACGAGAAACAAGTGTCCCTACAGGGAGCCCCTGTGAGTAACTCGAATTCCTTTCGTTGCTTTGTCCTCTTCCAGCCCTAGAACGCTCTGTGTTGTTCACACAATCAAATATTAATGGTGCTGTTTGAAGGATTCCTATCTCCCAGAAACTTAGGCTGCATACAGGGACTAACCCTCACTTCCAGTTATTCCTCAGTTCTGTTGGAGGGTTGATGCTGGTTTTTGCCAGGCTTGGCCAACCTCATCACCACAGCACTCAGTGGACAATGGAAGCAGGTTCTCAGCTCCTGCATCACCCACAGCAGAGGGCAGAGCATGCCAGAGCCTCCTGAAAGCTGCTTCCCAGGAGTGCTCCAGCTCCAGAGGTTCCCTTCACAGTGAGTGTGTGGGACTGCTGCCTATCCAGGCTGCCTTTAAATAACAGGCTGGATGCAGTTTGGTGTTAGTAAAAAATATTGGTACTTCAGACAATGTTTCAAATTTATTAGGAGAAGTAATGTCCCCATTTATAATGACAGTGCAACACAGTATGTGACTGTGTTGGAGGGACTAAACCTTCATCCTGATAAATTATACAATTATGCTTTGAAATGCATTTACTTGTTTTGAAACATTATTTCTCTGTGGTTTTCAAAAAAAATGTATTCTGCTTCTGAAAATAAATAAGTTACCAGTAAAAGGGTTCATTCTATTATAAAATTGTTTTGTTTCTATTCAAACAGAATGCATTTAGGAGACAAATTTTCTTAATTTTCTAGCTAATGATGTCATTCTTTTTTTTTAGAGATAATTCTAACACCTTAATAACCCTGTAGGATACTTATTAAAATATAAGAGATTAAATTCTAATGAGCACATGACAGACCTCTTCTTGAAAGGGCTCCCAGGAAGGGATTGCTGTAAGAAAAAAGATGAAATTCATTTTCCAACCTATAACAAAAGGCAGCATGTAGCACATAGTACATAGCTCTAGCACCTCCATGAATACCCATAAATTAAGTGGTCTTTTATCCAGCCAGTTATCCCTTAGACTGCTGTGCATGAGCAGGCAGAAAGTCTTCATTTTGCCTGGAATGGATGATTTGGAGACTTTGCTGTTTATCAGCCTTAACTGTACTAATCCTTGTACGTGGATTGGGATTCACTGTCCTAGAGGACATTCTGTATCCACAGTAAATAATTCACTCTCAGTGAATACAAAAAGAGTTTCAGGGGGAGTTCAATATGAGCAGAATAGGGCTCATAATACAATTATTGACCACCTTGAGAGGGGAAATAAAAACAAACCTCATTCCTACAGGTCAAGAAATACTTGTGGATTATGGATGACTAATAAAAAGATTTGAACTGATTTGGGCACATTAGGAAAAGCTATTAACATACCAGCAACTAAAAACACTGTAATGAGGCAAAACATTACAGTTAATGGTGATGAGAACTATAAAAAATGAAAGAATTAAAACATCTTGTAAGAATTGTGATATAAATCTCTTACTTGTGTATATATTACTTGTGTATCATGTACTATGTCACCATTTACAAAGCAATTAATTCCAATTGATTGGGAGGGAATTTTAATTACCAACATTTGAGTGTTATTCTATATATAATAATATTTTTACTTTTATCTCCTGTAGAACCCGAACTCCTAAATTTTGAACTAATTTTTGCCAAGTGAAAGAATATAATTAAACGGAAAACAATACACACTCATTTTTGCCAAGTGAAATAATATAATTAAACTGAAAACAATGCACACAATGACATGATGCCCAGGTGATCAAAGGCAAAGCAGTTATTTCTATCACAGTACTTTTCTCCCCTCACACCAAGCAAATAATTTTGAACAATTTAGTTGAGAGGAAAGTAGTGAAGTGGATACAGCATGTATTGCATTGAGATGAGAGAAAAAGGTAAGGAAAATGTAGATATGCTTGAGCAGTGCTGGAAGCATTACAAGAAAAGGAGTATGTGTTGTATTTACAGGGGATAAAAATGCAGAGAGCTACTAATGGAAAGATGAGCAATAAACAAGAAATGTTAGGTGAAGCAAATAAAATGGAAGAGCAGACAAAAGAGTAAAGCAAAATCACCTGGAAAATAACCATGCCATTGCTTCAGTAAAGTTCAAAGACACCCTCCACCCCAGCCCTTTTTTTTGGGTTGGACTCCATACAAGTATAAAGATACAATTCCTTGCCCAAAAGCCATGGAATCCAGCGTGAGGATCAGGGGTACAGGCAGGGTAATGTAGTGCAAGGAAGGCACAGAGTGTGGGGATGCCCTTGCTCAGCTTTAGCAATTGTGGTACCTCAGCTGATCGAGCCGAAATTGCTCAGACTAACCCCTTAAAACTTGACTCCAGATGAAAACCTAAGCAGGGTGGTAATAAACTGCAGCAAACACAGCAGAGGCTGTGGGTGAGCTGTCCCTGGAGCTGTTCACCCCTAACCTGTGAAAGCCCTGAGCACCCTGATGGGAATTCAGTGCAGCCTTGCTTTGGACTAGAGACACAGTGAGTCTGGGATTCCTTCATTACAGGCAAACCAAACTAAGTAACTGAAGAAAGGAGAGAGATGGAAAAGCAGACTTGAAAAATTAATTCAGATTTTTCTTGTTTTATATGAACTAAATGTATGTTTGTAGTGGTGTAATTCTATAGATTTTGGTGATGCATGATACCTGTAGAAACAAAAACAGTAAATGGAGAACATTTACATTCAAAATAGCCTCGCTTTTCATCAGTAACTGTTTTGTACCAGCTCTCACTATATGTGATTTAAAAAATTTGACTAGTCTTTCCAGTTCTTATACCATTTATCTACTCTCTCTACTCAGTCCTTCAACTCTCAATCGTATCTCTTGGCATTTTTTTTTCTGTCTGGCTACAAAGTTGTTGTAAAAGACAAAGCAGATAAAACAGCAGAATAATGACAGTGGATGTCCCCTCTGGTGAGATCTAGATTTCCTCAGTGGAGAATGTCTGACCTTCTTTCATTCTTGACACTTGAAAGCTTTCCTTAATAGTGTCATTTCAGCCTAATTTTATACAGTCAGCATGTCAGATGCCTTGTAAAAGTACTCCTATCTTTGATTGGTTTTAGCCACCAATTAGCTCCCAGCGTGTAGTCCCAGTTGCTCAGCTCTGTACTGGGGATTTGGCACAGCGTGTTGGAATAAATCACTCTCCTTCTGCCCCTTGCAGTCTCAAAATTCAAATCCAAGCATAGATGTGTGCAGTGACAAGGGAAGAACTAAAATAAGAAAATGCATCTTTGCCTCTTCTTACGGTCACCCTGCTTCAACCCTTCTAATGACAGGATTTTGTTTTTCTGGAAAGAAAGGAGCAATCATTTGAGGAATTTTATAATTAGGAAATACTTTTACTACTGCTGCATTTTTACTACTACACTGTGCTTTGCTCTGCTAGATGTGATCACATTTAATTATCTTCTGTCCTTGCAAAGCCACTTGATGATGTGACTCTGCTGATGATGAGAAGGTTGCGCAGAGCCTGCTGAGGTCAAGTTCCCAGCGGTCACCGAGTACGTCAGTGTTACTTTTATGTACTTCAAGTGTGAGCACATTGTTAACTCCTGGTTTTTGGTTGGTGTTTTTTTTTTAAAAAAAAACACCTCTGTTCTTCTCTATTGAGGTCACTTTGACTGCTGTTTCATTCTGTTTGTGCTTTCAGTCTCTAATTTTTGCTGAGGACATTGCAGGCTGAATAGGAATTCCATATTTTCAAGTGGCATACTGAAAAGTAATTTCCTACTTAAAAGCTTTCCTCTCTATTGAGTACTTTGTGGAATAATATGACTGAGACTAAAAAGTACTTCTGTTTGCAGCAGTCAGTGGCAGAGGCCAGAAAGAGATTGTGCAAGCACCACCATCACACCTACAAACACCTGAGCTGTGGCAAACTCCCTGGGACCCGGGAGCCAGTGCGGCATTCCACTCCCTTCTCCACTGAGTCATCTCCAAGGTGGGACACTTTTCTTTTCTCCTTCTTTTCCTCTGTGAGCCAGGAATAGTTCCAGGAGCACAAGACAGTTTCAGTCTGGATCGGCTGCTGGTTTTTTCAGCTTGTATTTTTATCTCTTCCATATGATGCTGATCCCAGAGAACAGCCTAAGTTGAACATTCCCGTCTTTTTTTCTGTGTCTTCTGCTGCATATATAAATTCAGGTCTGTGAGTTTCTTGTGGAAACTCTGAAAAGCTCTTCCTCCTTTGCCTTTGCAAACATGGTTTTTACCACAGGAACCATTGCAGTAATTAAAACATGCTTCAGTCTCACACCATGTGCATAATCACACCCAATACTTTTGAACTGTAATTAAGTTTTGGGAAATGCTCCACTCATCCACATCACCAGACTGAACTGTGTTAGGATACTGCTATGTTGGAACAATGTTTTCCAAAAGAGTTGACTTAACATGGGTCTGACTTCAAAGGATCCACAGATTTCTCTTCTAAAAGTTTGTGATGCTCTAACAAATCAAAATGAGACAAGTTTATAGCACAATATTATTGTCATGACTCAGTAAGGCGTATTTATTAGATTATTTGCATAATTATATCAAATTATTTGTTTTATGTGTTTAATGTATTATTTATTTGCTATAAAAAGTTACCATATCTAGCTAGATACAAGTATAACCTTAGTGGTTAAACTGAAACACTGTGCATCTGATTACTCATGAAACAGTGGAATCATAGAAACAAACACATGAACAGTACAGAAAAATTGATTTTCCATTTGTTTGAATAGTTTAGCTATCACATTATCTGATGGGCCAAAAGGTATTTCCCTGACAAAATGGATTAAAATCATCAAGCTGTAAGAAACAAGAGTATATTGCCTTTCATCTCCCTCTCCACTCACTCAGTTGGACAAATGGGACTTACAGTCACTCGTTTCCTCCTTAGCTCACTTGCCCGAGGCAACAAACCAAAGAAATTGCAGGTAACAGTTTATCAAGTGGTTGTAGTCAGTGGACTCCCTCTCCTCCTGTCACTCAGCATCATTTTATTAACAGAGCCTTGACCCAGGTGTGCCACCAGTCTGGAAGTTCAGAAGGTGGGATGCAGCTGTCACATGAAAGATGGATGATGTGCATTTTATGTTTTCAATGCGCATTAGTGTATCCGAGAGGGAGTGTGCTAATAAAAGGTGACATCTTGCCAACGATACTGGGGAGGCCTTGGGAAAAGAACTGGGAACAGTTGTAGCATGTGATAGGAATGGACAGGAGGAGACACTTCATGGTTAATGTACAGGGGCTGCAAGTTTGCATTTGATTTTCCTGCAGTGGAAACGCGCACAGGGATTATCTAAATCAACAAGAATGTGCATAGCACAGTTTGCTACACAAGCAAGGCTTCAGATAATGACAGCTGAAGTGCATTTTTATTCAATATAAATCATTCACAAACACACTTTATATTATTATACTGCTGTTATTGGTGTAAATAAGTCAACTTTGTTTCATTTAAAAATATACCTTCACGTGCATGAGGAAGGAATTCTCTCTTTATGTGTGAAACTGCCCATAATGTTCTGTTGCATTTTTTTTAGTGAGGTAGAAATTGAGGAAACAATCTTAATATAGATTTGCATTTAAAATTTTTATCAATAAAATTGACACTATAAAGTATTGATTATCTTGACATATATTGATACAATAAATTTGATATATGAAAATTCAAAATATTTAAAAATTTTTAAGACATTTTAATTTCACCTTTACCTTTTTCACAGTATTCAAGGAAAAATTGAATAAACAGTGTAAATAACAAATAAAGGACTGCTTTCCATTGTAAACAATGAGAAGAGCTGCTTGCTGTCATTTTCATATAAACGTTGTTCTTGCTAAACACTGAGGGCTTTTCTCACACAACTGCTCAATTCTGCCCTCAGTACACCTTGAGTGTTGTGTTCAGTTCTGGGCCCCTCAGTTCAGGAAAGATATTGAGGGGCTGGAGCGGGTCCAGAGAA
>JAOXXN010000446.1:5697630-5742445 GCA_026770055.1 Myrmophylax atrothorax
CCGCGCAGCCCCGCGGTGCCCCCGGGCTCGGGGTGGCGGTCGGGGCTGTCCCCCCGGCGCGGTGCGGGGCGCGGGGGGGCCGGGCGGGGCACACCGCCCTCCCGCCCCCGAGTCACCTTGGAGGAGTGTCTCAGGCCGAAAAGTTGGGCACATTCCCCCAAAACGTGCCTTTCCTCCTTGTTTCCCGAGGGAACACACGGTTCATGTGGATTGCTGGCGCACCGGGCTGCAGGTCGGCTCCAGCGCCCGCAGCTGCCGGGAAGTGTTGGGGATGAGGCTCCCAAAGCACCCACCCCCCATTCCAACTATTCACTCCTTTCCTATTTTTTAAGGACCCGTCAGGTGTGTATTCGCGGTTTAAAAATCGAACTCCGGGGCATGAGAACTGTGGGCCAGGCATTTGGTGCAGACCTTGCTGTTTGGGTACTTTATGTCAATCCCGTGGAGAGCAACGTAAACATTAAGAAAAACATTCACACGGTGGAAGTGTGGTGTTTATATCTGCTGGGAGGTAAAGCTTGTTGCCTGGTGTGTTTACAAATAATGTAGTAATACACGAGGAGAGGATGGGAAATATACCAGAGGGTCATGTTTTAAGTTCTCTTTCTTGTCTTCCATTGCCCCTGTGACTCTGTGTGTGTTTCAAGTCAAGACCTGTTCAAGGGATAGGGTTCATCTTTCTTGTCTGAGGCAGAAATCAAGTGTACATTTGTAAGGAAAAACGATTAAAACACAAATGAAAGGATCTCTCTGTTAAACTCTTCTCAAATGAAGTGACTTTTGTTCCATGCTTTTTTCCTGCCATGTTTCTGTAGGGAAAGTAAGGCAGCAAATTTCTACCTGAGAAAAGTTTGTTTTCAACAAAGAAGCTACAGCTAATTATTCTCAGGTGTTGCTTATTAGCTGGGCTCAGCTGTAACTGATTTGCCTTAATGCTGTGTGTCGTTTCCTTCAAAAAGCGCTGGTTTTGTGCAGGGGGCAGATGGGGAAAGGTTTCTGGAAGGTTCTGGTGGCTGGTCCTCTTATTCCCACTTGTCTCTTCAAGCTCTGCTGCTGTCTGTGCGAGTTCATAACCTGGTGAGTGAACTCAGACCCACGGTAAGGAGGGCTGAGTGGAGGGGCTGGAGGGTAAGCTGGAAACCAGAGCTGCTGATGCACTTTCCTTGTCTCAGTCAGCCGTGAGGATGGTGGTCTCTATCAGCATGGTGATGTTACTGAATGCAGACCAGAGTTCCTGACTGCTGGTGAGGTTTTTCCATCCAGGAAGCATGTTTGAGTGCTGGCTGGGCAGAACTCATTGTCTTTGCCTGGTGAGAACAAACAGCATTTGCCAGGCTTCTGCTCCAGTAGCTGCTTTCCAACACCACGCTGATGGTGCTGGCCCTGGGTATTTTGAGTGAGGAGGGCAGGAAAAAACCTCTCTGTTCATGGCTGGCATTGCTGTTCAGCCTGTAGCCCTGTGGGATTTGCCAAGTACCTTCTTTATTAGAGGAAAACTACAGAAGCCCAACTTGTTTCCTTCCTACCTGGACTGTTACTTTGGAAATCAAATCTTTTGTTAGGACTGCCTTCCCCTTTCACAGGTATCCTGAACCCCTGCCAAGCTGGCTGTGCTTGCTGGTTCTGCTCTTCCCATGACACTCTGAGTGCAATTGCTCTCAGCCTTTTATATTCTGAAGTACCTCTTGAAAAGAAGAAAGCACCGATTGCTGAATATTGAGTTCAAACCCACTGACAATACACTTGCTTTTCTTAATTACTTTCTTGATAATTAAGGGTTGGTCCACGTCCTCCCAGGGGAGGTCTTGCTTGAGGACAGCTGAAAATGGAGCAGGAATGGGACTGGAGTTGATTTCAGAGCCTTAGACACAGGACTGGGCTGCCTGCAAACTTCCCAAGTTTCTGCTACAGCCAGAAAATTGTCCTTCTGGCGAAGGCTGTTGGGAGCATCTTCTGGGAGGTTTGTGTATAATTAAGACTCAGTTTAGGTTCTCGCTGCTGACTCACAAGAGCACAGTTTTTTAAAACCTTTCTGTAGAGAGGAACTTGTGTTTTGAAGGCACAGGACTGGCTCTGTGACCTCTTCAGCAAAAGGCACTCAGAGCTGCTCTGCTTGTGAGTCCCTCAAACCTGACACACACAGGCCCACACTCGCTCGGGTCTGCCTTCCTGTAGCACTTCATTGTTCATGCCAAATACTTGGAATTTTGTCTGCTTGAAGCTCAGGTAATGGAGTTAAGTGCATATCTGTTGTGCATAATGGTGACCTTGGTCACATCAGTTCTGCTTTGGCAGATGTAAATATCCAATTAAGGTATACCCAGCCTGAGTAACAGGAGAGAAATGTTTTTGTCAACTGAAGAAATTGGTAATACTGTCAAACATATCAAAATGGACTTACTTTGTTAAGGGAGTCTGTAGCCAAAAGTTGGTTTTTGCTGTTAGGCTGTGCTGATTGCAGCCTACATAATTACCCAAAAACCCAACAGAAAAACCCAAACCACAGTGAAAGTGATTTTCTTTCTTATTTTTTTCACATTTTATCTGAGAAGCAGTTTCCATGTCCAACTCTTTTGCTGCTTCTTCAGCTTGAGAAGAAAATGTTCTTTTAATGTCCATCTAGTCCTTTCTGTCAAAGGCCAACAATATGGGTCTAGCCTTCCCCTACTCTCCTAAAAGCTCTTGAATCCTCAAAGAGCATTTATTACTGATTAACGTGTCAAACTGTTAAGTGTGGTAACAGTAGTAGTAATGCCACTGGTAAAAACAGACCAGGAACTTGAGTAGTAGATGGGTGTTAGGATGTGCTCTACTGTTTAGGTTTTTTTTTTCGTTTCCCCTCTCCTTTTGGGAGGGAAAAAGCTTTGCATCTTGTGCTGAGCTAATATTAAGCATTTATGAGGTAGGAAGGGAGAAGAGGATGTGGCTGCAAAAATCAGCTGAAGTGCTGGGCTTGTTTGCAGTGTTGGCCCATTAGGATTTTTTTTCCTTACTGTAGAACTTAGTCCATTTATAGAGGGGTCTGAAGAAGAGCGAAGCTGGCAGAAGCAGTCACAGTTGTACAGCCTAAGGCTTCACCTTTCACTAAATGCCTGAAAAAAAGAGGTGGTGACTTGTTCCCAGGAGAAAACAACAACAACCATCCACACCTGTTTCAGTGTGGTAACAAGTATGTCTTGTTAATATTCAAATGGAAGTCTAAAGCTAAAGGTGCCTTTCTTACCACCCAAGTCACCTACAAAGTAACACAATGTTTGCTTTAGCTCTGGTCTCTTTGGTGAGGTGCTAGCACTTTATTAATTTCCCTGCCATTCTCCCAACCTTTACTTGCTGGCCTTGCTAAACTTGTTTTCAGTAAAAATGTTTCAATTTTGACCTTTCTAACTTTTTTTTTTCAGTTCTGGTTTACAAATTCAGAACTTACAGAACAGACTTTCATACCTGAAAATCCCTTTAAAACAACAATTCCCTACTTAAGTTGCTCAGTGCTCTGATCCTAGATTTAAAGTGGCGGGAGAAAGCAGTGATGTGTGGAGAAAGGAAGCCTGGACAGCCCAGAGTATGGGGAAGAGATTTTTCATTTTGCTGAACTGGAATATCCAGAAGTGGGCACGGGCAGTTGTTTAAATGCACCATGATCAGCTCCTGTTGCTGTAACTCACCACATCACTTGTGCTTGGTTCTCCCAAGTGGCATTTCAGTGCATCATAGGGCACTGCCCTGGTCCCTACTTGTTCAAGAACATGTGGAAGTTTACAGAACTTTTTTCACTTCTCTTTCCCCCTACCAGAGCGTCTGCTCAAGATGACCTTGGAAGAGAGACGCAAGGAGTACGCAGGGGACTATGTTGCGTTGAAAGCTATTCCAACATGGATGGAAGACCTAAAAAGCAAGAGTGAAAGCGATGGTAAGTAAAATGAGGCAGTTGTAAAATATAGATCACTCTGTTTTCTCAGTCTGAAGTTACTTTCAGGAAGGCCAAGACATAGAACCTGTGTTGTTACAAACATTGAGAGCCTAAAATGGGGGAAGGGGTGGAAAAAAAAGCCCAAGAGAATTTCTTAAAGCCTCACTGGTGTCCCCTAACTCTGCAGGTGTCCCCAGGTGGAGTCAATAGCCCTTAAGTGTGTAAAATAGCTGTTCTCTGCATGAGTCTAACTTCTCAGATAGTCCATGCTTAAGAAGCTTTGTCTTTGCAACTTAGTGAGCATAATGATATGGGGAATGTGGACAAAACTGTATTGCAGGTGACTGAAAAGCAGAGGGGAAGTGCAGAAGTTGTGTTGTTTTCTAAAAATCCAGACAGAAATGGGAGAAGACTGGCTTTGAAGCTTCTCTTACTTTTGGTCCTGCCTGCTTTCTGGGGCTGAGGAACATCAGCCTGGCCTGATTAACTCCCATTCTCTGTGTGTGCAGCCTTGTCTTGGCTGTGATCACCAGTAGAGTTGTCTAAATACTTGCAGTGAGGACTGACCAAAAATGAGAATCCTCTTCACTTAGAGAGTTCTGTACTCTGTAAGTAATTCTGTAACAGTGCCTTTTTCTTTGTCTACTTCCCTTTCATCCACACAAGGGTGTGGAAGAATAAGGATGACTTCTGAGCCAGTTTCCTCCTCCTCTTTTTCTTTCTGTGTCTTGTTATCCTATTTGGCTGAAGCCTTTGTTATTTTGGAGGAGCATCTAACTATGAGACCTGAAGTGTTTCTTGCTTCTGCAGATATAGGACTAGTTTTCTGACCCTTTTGTTATCATTAAGGGCAAAGACTGGCCTGTGTGAACAGGTGTGTTAAGTTACCTTGTGGCTGCAGGTGAACATGGTCTTTATGGTAATACTCCAGGTGAGATGAGGCCTGTATTTAATAAAATGGGAAGGCTGTAACACTTATTTTAGCACAATCTGGAGGAGCTGATAGATTTGCAGATGTCCTTGTCATAAACAGCTAAAGCTCTCCTCTACTCCTAAAAGCATCTGGAATGACTTTTGCAGTGAAAGTATGTCAGAGGTTGCTGAGCTCTTCAGCGCTGCTGAGTAGCTGAATTACATCAGTACCCATAGACCCCTTTCTCCCTTTTATATCTTTCACCATCAGGAAGCCTTTCCATCTAGAAAACAAAGGCTGCATAAAAATAAAAAATATTACCTGAGTTCCTTTCAGAGTATGTGGGAATATGCAGCATGTCAAGAGGTTTAACTGGGAGACTCTTTATCCGTTCTAGCCCAAACTCTGTTTTTATTCCAGCTACTCTCACATTCTCTATAAAGTGCTGAAATTCACAGAGCTTGTATTACTTGGGCTGCTGAAGGTGACAAGGTGTGGATTTACCTTGTGATTGGTGTTACACTTCACAGAAGCAAAATGTCAGTGTCTAATATGTAGGTATTGAATCATGGCAGTGGTGAATTTATTTTCTTGTAGCTGCTCTTGCATTCTTTCTGTTAGTACCCAGTACATTGCAAAAAAAATGCTGGAAGGCACAAGTTGTGCTGAAACACTTCTCTGCTACTTGAAGCTTTTGTTATACTGTACATTCAGGAGAAAATATCTGTAGTCATTTGTTTTCTTTCATGTATTTGTTGTAAATAAGCCATGTGGAATAGTGAGCTTCTGGAAGGCTGGAGTGCTGAAATGCTTCCACATCCCAACTGATCAGTACAATTAGAAAATATATGTGTATTAATGTGACTGTGTCTCAGACTTCCCTTAAATGTTGACCCCGCTCTGAAGTTGTTGAGAGTTTGCAAGGACTGTCCCTTTGAGCTGAAATGCTGGAAAACTAAAATTTAACTGTTGGTGATGGGAACTTCTGCTCTCTATACTGGGACATGTGGAGGGCAACAGGTACAGCCTGAAAGAGGCTCTGGAGAGAACAAGTGAAGCCCCAGATATAATGGAATCGGTGATGATTTGACAATGCCATGTCCAAGTTCTCATATTTTCTTCAAGTGAAAGGTGGCTGCTTGCACTGACAAACTGAAGAGGGGGAAAAAAATAAAATCCTTTGTGTACTTGTCAAGCCAAAACAGCAACTGATGGGGAATGTGGAAAAAAATTCTTTACCATTTACTTCCAACACTGTATCCAGTGAAAAAATGACAGATTGATTAGTAAAGCGTGGAGTGGCTGTTCAGGAAGAGTGATGAGGAGAAATCAAGAAAGCAACCAAGAACAAATCAAGTGAAGCAGGAGCAATCAATCAGCTGCTGGAGTGAGAAGCTGCAGGAGAAGGGCAGAGCATCTGGGCTGGCAATGGTCCCTGTAGATACTCAGTACTCAACTGGAGATTAAGACTGCACAGATTTGTGTACTGGCTGTAAGGAAAAATGGCACGAACAACATAAAACCTTCATGGTGCCCATTTTTAAATGTGTCTCACTGGAGGGTGTTGGGAGATTCAAGGTAGACACACATTTTTGTCATGTGGAAGTTTATATTGTCAAGTGTGTGTGTGGAACTGCTCAAACTGAAATGACCTAAAAGGTTCGTGTTGGGAAGGAACCAGCCTCACTGCTGGGGTACTCCTGGGTGCTTTTTATTGAGAACTTTGGAGAACATCCCTTAGTTTGTGCAAATAAGGTTTTTTCCTCACCCCTCCTCCTTCACCCTTTAATACACAGTTGTGCTCAGAACTGAATTCTGAAGAAAACCAGTAAAGCTCGGACTAAGTTGGTGTTTTGGCAAGGGTTGGAAGTCTTTGTGAGTAACAGAGGGATGTGTAACTATGTAAAGAGGGTTCTGAATGGCACCTGACAAGGGCTTTGTCTCTTTTTTGTCACAGCAAAGATGTTGGAAAGCATTTGAAAGCTGAAGGCAGCAGTGTCTTTGTTAAAATACTCATCTGTGACTAAAACAATAGCCCACGTTTTTTTGCAGGTCTCCTCATGGGCACAACTAGCCATAAGAAGTTCAGCTGGTGTGTGTTTTGGCCTGGAATTTGGTGCATGTTTGTGTTAATGCTCAGTTTTGGGAGGAAGGTGGTGCAATGTGGAATGCAGAGACAGAGCCTGGTGCCCACTGCTCTGAGCTGAGGGAAGCAGCAAGCTGGGGTGGGCATGTGCACTGCCAGAAGGACTGCCCTGTTGCCATCCCTGGATTTTGGTGTGCCAGGATGCACAAGTGGATCTTGGAGATCGAGTAGGCAATTAGTGACAAGTGGCCCTCTTTCATATCTGAGGGGGCAGTTGGAAGGCACAATTTTTGTTCTTGAAGTAGCTCTGTAAACATAAGCTTTGTTTGTTTTATTTATTTACTAAGGAAATAAGCATTTGCCCACTTGGAAACAAAAATTAGTGTGTTGTAGAGGGCTGGATGGTATGAATATACTGAAATCCATCATTCTTCCCACTTCTTATCCTTCAGATACCCCAAAAGGAGGCATTTCATCTGTTTTCTTATGTACTTTGAAGCAGAGTTCCTCCTTGACAACATGTGAATAATGGACTTGTTTTCTGAAGCTCTGGAATTTATATCCCTTTGTTTCAATGATATTTATTGCACAGTATTTTATGCTGGGCACTCATCTTGTACAGCAACAGGAGCTGCTGTTGCTCAGTGAATAAAATACCACCATGTAGAATAACAACTAGAGTGGGTTTTGAAGTTAAATACATACATTAACTTTTTGTCGGGTACACACGAATTCCCAAAGAGTCTTTGCAGTGGTGAATGTGAGAGATGACTTCAGAAAACTTTTTCCTGAAAGGTTTTTGAAAACCCAGGGTCTTGGGAATTTAGTTGTTGCTGAGTTTTGTGTGCCACTGGTAGAAAAACCAGTGGCACACAAAATTTTGTTGCATTAATTGGGCAATTTGAAAAATGGAATAAACGACACAGTTTAACTCCAGGCAGCTGACAGTCCTGCTGACTCTCACACCCTCTGGAATTCATTGGCATGGCAGTGCTGCCAAGAAAACAGCACATTCAGGTGGTGGTTTAAAGATCTTTGCTAATGGTAAGAACTAATTTTGATTGGATGAAGTTAAAATGGAAGGACACAACAGAGTTGTTTATTTTTGTTTAAGATTAAATCGCATAGAAGTTCTGCAGTTGTTTTTTTAAGCTTGTCTTGAAATATGTTTAGATGTTTTGGCAGCTTCTGGATCTTTTTAATCTGCAATTTTTGAAGAAAATTACATGGTTCAAAGTGTATTCAAATTTTAATCTACTTTAACACTGATGGTTTTATGTGTAATAATTAGGTTTGCATTTAGTAAAAGCATCTTTGTATTGTGAATATGTAGCTTTCTGAATATTCACAGTGGGTTGGCACAACAGTACAGAGACAAACCATCCAGGTGAGCCACCCAGAGGGCTTAATGGTGGAAAGAAAATGTGTGATAATCCTGAGCTGTGACCAGCATGTCCTGAGATGGGTAACTAAGGACAGGAGGTGCTCCCAAGAGCCCAGTACCTGCGTGTGGCCCTGTTTGATGTGTCTGTCTGTCCTGCAGGAAACAGGAATCCAGGTGAATATTCTCAAACTGACCTTGGGAAGTGACACCACTACTGTGATGCAGGGAAATCCAGCCCACTGCAAGTGAGAAATAACATCTCTCTAAACCACTCATTATTTTCAGTGACTTACACAGAAAAGGAAATTGTGCACAACCAGAACATAAAGATTGATTGTTGGGTGAGTTATGACAATGAGTTGTCTGTAATAGCTCTGTGAAGCCAGTGTGCTTCCAGACCGTCCTCCCACCAAGAACACAAGTCCATCAGCTTGCCATTGTGGGGATTTTCTTACAGTGACTTTAACAACTGTCTTTATAACACATTTTTAGCTGAGTGGCAAGGATGAAAGTAAATCGAGACATTTTAGCTCAGTGTGATGCTTTCTATCTGTTGAAAATGGTGCTTTTGCTCCTGCCACTCTTGGTTTGGTGAAGTTCACAGTGCAGCAGTTTTTCTGCTGAGCTCACACAGAAGCAGCAATAACTTGTGTGCCACCACTCAGGATCTCTGCTGTTACCTGTGGCCTTGAATGTGAATTCCAGCTTCGCTTCAACTCATGCTGGATTTGGTGTTGTCCTTACTCTTCATGTATTGTCACACTACTGTTACTCAGACTGAATGTCTGATCACAAGGTCTCTTCAGGCTTGGTGTGTTTAAGGTTAGAAAGCTGTGTCACTCAGATGCACGTGGAGATCACTGTGTGTGAAGTGCTGTGTGTAATCCCTGGGGGAGCACCATGGAAAGACCAATAGCTGTGGTTTGTGTGAACTGTGTGCAGATCATGAGAATGAAGTAATTTGAATACTTGGGAAACGATGTGCTTTTTGTGGAAGTGACAGTAAATCTGTTTGCTCATTTCTGCTCTGTCCATGTATGTTAAGGAAGCAGCAAAGGAACTGGAGGGGTGACAACAGCAAATCATGTTTGCACCTTCCCAGTCTGTCCTGGAGGTGTCCAGGGGTCTGTGTGCCCGTGGCATTGTGCTGGGGGACTTTAAGGCTGAGCTGGTTTTTGTTTGGCTGCAAGAGATCTCAAAGGCTGCCAGGGCAGTGGGGAGTAACCAGAGCCCTGTGTGCTCTGCCTCACTTGGGCTCTTGGCTGCCCTTTGGGGACGTGTCCTGAGCAGATGCAGAGCTGCAGAGTGGTGCAAATCTGACCATGTGATCTGCTGACCCCACACACTGTTCTGCCTTCCTCAACAACCACCTTGGCTTCTCATTTCCAAAGGCAGCCTTGCACAGGACAGAGATGGGAATAACTCCTCCTGTGCAAGTTTACTTACTGCTCGAGAGCAATAATCTGTATGTATGTGTTGGTTGGTTTTTGGAGGCAAATATTCCTCTCTAAGTAGTGATAACCCTGATATAAGTGGATAAATGAGTGTGTTTAATGCAGGGAGTGAAACTACAGCAGAGAGAAAGAATGAATATGTATTCAATTGACCTTTTAATTCCCTGGTGAGCTGCATGCATGTGACCTCTATAGGATGGATTAGCTGTCAAAGAAGTGATGCTTGTGCTACAGTTTTCTTTAAAGTGTTCTCAGGAAGAAACAAAAAAAAAAATCTTGCTTTCAGCAAACGTGAGATGATTATTAAAAAGTAGAAGTTCAGATCTGTTTACATAGATTAAAAACACAAAATCCAGTGTGGCTAATCCTCTCTCTAAGAAAGTAATAGCACTTGTCTTTGATGTAATTAAAACAGTGACTTCTCTTTTTAAGCTGCTGCTTGGTGATTTTTTTTTTTAACAAGTTGACTTCCACACAGCAATAAGCTTATACAGGTCCTGGGTAGAGTTATCATTTTGTGGCCCTTCTGCAGGCAGCTGAGAAAACCCTCTTATCTGTAGTGGCAGACAGCTCCTTGAGGGGCAAGAGTTAACTGCAGGAAAGGATGCTGCTATCAACAGTAAATTGGTGTCCTTACCCAGGCTCTGCAGGCTCTCAGTGGGTTTCAGTAGGTGGAGGTGCCAAGGGAAGTCAGGCACATGTTTGCCAGAAAGAATATTTCTAATGTTTAATTACTGGTGACATGAGTCTTGACCAGATTAATAATTTCCAAGCTTCTGTCCCATGCAATATGAGATAGAATCCTTTTTTTCTGTAGCTGCTGAACATCACGGTGAGCTGAAGTTTTGCACTGAGGTCCCTAAGGAAGGGCTAAGCAGAGCTAGGTGGAGCTGATGCAGGTGCTGTGAGCTGGCAGGCTCTGCTCGTTCAGGGTGTGAGGGATGGTGGTTCAGCAGCAGGGATGCTGAAAGTCAGCACGTGCTGTTCCTCAGGAATTGCTAAGAAAAATTGTAGGTTCCAGCCTGGAATATTTTGGTGGCTGATTCGTCTTGTGTTCAAAACTACCGAGAGAAAGAAGAGTAATGGTAACTTGTTGAGTGAGATAGTATTATATATGCAGGGGAAAAGTAACAGGTTATGTATTTTGGCTTATGTATTTTCTTTGATTATAATTTTTTTCCGCTCCCCTTTTTATGTATAAAGGA
Organism: Myrmophylax atrothorax; assembly: GCA_026770055.1. NCBI lineage: Eukaryota > Metazoa > Chordata > Aves > Passeriformes > Thamnophilidae > Myrmophylax > Myrmophylax atrothorax. The sequence goes on from JAOXXN010000446.1 coordinate 5,708,580, forward strand.
TGAGCTTCTTTTGAGCATGGAGGATTGCAAGATTAAACCTCCAAATTAATGCTCTGCCAAGACAGTTTCAGTAAGTCATGTAGCTTTGCTCAGTGTGGTAGCTTGGCTAATGCCCTAATCTATAATTTATGATGGATTGTGGCATATGTCCTCACAGTGTTTTGCAGACAGATGTGAGCCAATGTGCCGGCCTGCTTAGGAACCATGTGCTTGTGATTAGGTTGAGGCCAAAATCAAGCTGTTAAATTGTACCCTTGTCATGGCTTACTAATGTAGACCTGTGGCCTGGATCTGTGACTGGGATCTTTTCAAGTGTAGGTGGAAAAAGCTGATGTCTTCCTGCAGAAGGCAGGAGCCTCTTTTGGTAAGGCAGTAAGAGACTTAAAACTTGGCTTAATTCACTGTAGCTTAAATGTGATGGACGTTTATGAAGGTGCTGGACTATTGCCTCAGCTAGGATTTGCTGCCTGGGACTAATGATAATTAGTGATCACACAGGGTGGGCTACTCAGCTGCTGCTCTCTGGGTGTTTGAAAACCAACCTCACACTCAGACTAGGTGAGGGTACTGCTCTAACTGCCTTGGTGAGGTTGGGGGATCACTGATGGAGTTGAGGTTCACTGAGTTCTCTCTTTATTAACCAACTGTGTCTCTCTGACATTAACCAACTTTCATGCATGGTTGTGTTTGCTTCATGCACAGTTAAACACTTGATTACATGTGTTAAAAACCCAATCACTGGAAACGGGATAAGCTTCTGATTCACTAGAACTGTTCAGCACGTACAAACGTGTAACAAACCAGCTAATAATGTCTGAATGAGCTGTAGTGTAGAATCACAGAATCATTACGGTTGTGAAAGACCTCTGAGGTCATTGAGGCCAACCATTAAACGGTAGTACTTACTCTGTGAAGTGATACGTGGCTTTCTCTGTGTGTGGGCATCGAGCTGATGTGCTTTGGGAAAACCCAGTGGAGACAGAACTCCTCAGCCCTGTAGGAAGTGCTGTGTACAGATGTGTTAGTTATGATGCCCAGAAAATGCTCTGATTTGCGGGAGAGAAGGCTTTAACAATCTGGTTGAAAGATACACTTGGATTTTGCACAGCCTTCAAACCCATTAAAATTATACTTTTATGCGTGGCTCTGTTTCACTAAGAAATATTTCCTGCTTCAGTGGAAGCTTCCTGCTTCTGGAACCAAAGTTCCAGATGTTTGTTTTGGGGATGGGATGCTACAGAATGCACATCTTGCACAATGAAGCCGGTCAGCCTTGTGCTGTTGTAGCCAATACATTTATTTTGGAGAGTGGAAGTGATTCTGTGCAAGCACCTTTGCACTGACAGCATCACTGTGAGTTCATGGTCAAACAGTCAGAAAAATCTGTTCTAGAGTCTACCAAGAGCCTCCTGTCCACAGGCCTTGGTCCATCTCTAGTGCAGATATGAAGAAACTGGTTGCACTTCTGTCTTGCTTTAAAACATTTCCCTGCCTTATCCTGCCCTTTGTTTTTTCAGTGATGTTTTTATGCAACGATGAGCCTTTCTGATGGTCTCTTTAGTACGATGGTTAGACTAGAAAGGTGTTCAAAATTGCACAGGTATGATTTATAGTTGAAGTTCAGCCTGCACTGGGTTTATTCCCATGTGCTCAATGTAAACTTTTCTGTATGAGTGAGGTACTCTGCTGCTCACCTACCGATGCACTGTGTGTTGCAGTGCTGTCCTTTGGTGGGATTTCTTAATGAATCTACAGCCACAGAAAGCAAACCCCACTGTGACTGTCACTGAGGGTATGGATCAGTTACATTTAAAGAAAAAGTAGAATTCCATTTTGGTTTTTTCTCCTTCTGCATTCCCACCAGTGTCCTTACAGGAGAAGAATTGTAAGTGTATCACAAATAACTAAATCCAGGCACTATAACTGATGTACACAGACATGCCTGTATTGACCTAAAGGCTTTGAGATTTGGTGCATCTTATTTTTACATAGACATGCAGAAGAAGATAGAACTGAATCTTTCTACACACTCCAAGTGAGTTTGTAACTGCTTGTGAGTTGGTATTAATTTCCATTTCCAAGGGCTTTAAACTAAGCAAGTATGACTCACAAAGCTAATGATAATGGCAGAGTTCTCTTCAAATATTGCAGATTTCCTCTGTTCCTTGCTGTTTGGATGAAGCCTCGCTGTTCCTTAGGGTAGGAAATTACACTTGGTATCTCAGGGAGTAGGAGAAGGTAAGAGCTACCACCAAGCCTAATGTCTTCATGGAGAAAACATCTTTTGCACTTGCATAAGAACTTACCTGTGTCCCCTAATACTAGAAAAATCAAGTTCCTACTCCCACCTGTAAACAGTTATCACTGTATCTCATGCAGAGAGGTTCATAAATGACGTGCTGATGGTTTTGCAGTAGTTTTGCTTAGTTTTCTGGTAGTAACATTTTATTTCCAAGCTCCACTGCAAGTACTACAAAAGCCTGCAATGCTCAGCTAGAGAAGTTGTTGCTTAGCAATGGTGTAGGGAATTAAAAAAGCAGAAAACGTAGAATATAAATTGTCTGACTGCTTAGTAAGCTAATGAATGAAAACTGATGAATTTGTGGTTCCCCACTATAGGCTTATTTTAATCCTGCTTGATGCTATATGTGCTTGCCTATTAAAAATGGGATTTCATGTTTTGGTAAATTAAATAGGTGCTGCTAAAGGCCAGACACCTGGTTGTTCATGGAAAGTCTTTTTTTGCCAGACCGCTTCTGAAGCTGCACTGCTGGTTGTGTGTTTTGGATGAAGGCTCATAGTTATCCCAAGAGATGCTGGATCGATTTGAACACGCCAGGAATAGTTGTATGAATGCTGTGATGCTGCCAGGACTCAGCTCTTGCAGTGAAGGTGATGTGCCTTGGCAGTGAGGGGGTGTAGTGAGGTCACACCACCTGCACCTTCCAGCTTTACAGACCAGTGTCAGCATATTCATGGAGCAATGGGCAGGGGTCTAAAGGAACGTAATATGTTTGTCTCCCTGTTTTTGGATTGCCATTGTTAGTCACAAACTGTGTAGTAGAAGGAGGTTATAAAGTAGGAACTGAGTCAGAGGCAACGCAGTGTAGTTCTTGCCTCCATGTGACCTTGGCTGACCTTTTAATGTACTTCAGTACAACTCAGGCTGCCACTTGGGAAGGAGAATCTGCATATTGCAATTCTTGGTAACACTGGGAGTGAGGCACTGATGATCAGGCTTGGGCAAGAACTTAGCAGAGACAGTACCCAACAGCATTTTTATTCCAGGGTATCATTACAGAGCCTGGTAGCTCTCTGAACATTCACGTAAAGGACCAACCAAACAAGACAGTGATTGAATGAGTTTCTTTGAGTACACAAAGCACAGCTCCTTCTGGGTCACAGCTAAACCAGCAGCCATTCCTGTGGACCCTAAATCATGAAATCCCAAGGCAGCAGTGCAGGCAGAAGCAACCACAGCAGCTGGATGCTGACTCTCCAAGTAAACACACGAATACCCATGGGCCTCAGCCTACTTGTGTCGAGTCTTTGCTGTCACTGTGCATGAGACTGAAGTGAGAAGACTTTGATTTATGAATTGACAATTGCATGTCCCTGCAGACCAGGTTGCATCACAAATGAGAATTGAGGATGTATTCCTGTTCTTGTCCTCATTTGTTGTTCTCAAACTTCAGTGTTTGGTACTTTGCATTCCATACCAAGTGTTCCCTTGGTTTACAAAAACTTTAGAAAAAAGGCCAACTCCTCCTTTCTTTCTACTACTTCTTCTCCCAGGCTAAAAGGTTTTTTTTTCCCCTCTCAGCTTTGTGTTTTGGGGATATAAAGAGCTGTGTGGGATAGACTGAGGAAAAGGTTGGAACATAACACTGTAAGGACCGTGCAAGACCTTTGTAACACACGAAAATTGCATTTTGCATGAGTGCTATGTGGGTTGTTCAGATTGCCTGGCTGTTTGATCGAGTCTCATGGTACACCCCTCTTTCTCTCTGTAATGTGTAAATGTCTTCAGTGGCTCCTGTGCAAACATGGAGCTAAAAACTCAAGGCTTGTACTTAAACCCTGTTTGAGGGCTGCTGGTAGTCACATCACTACATTTAACGTGGCCCAAGGGAGCGAGGTCTGGACTTTTTGCAGAAGTTGTAGAGGGTGTGTTGTAGCCCCTTGTACCTCAGATGGGGGATATTTCATAATTCCTGAAAAACCTTGAATGGGAGTTACTATGACTTCCTGAGCTGCAAGATGGGGCAAAGTGCAGCCTCAGGAAAAATGGTCGGTGGTGCAGGACTGTAGTTGATGCACCAGATGAGCCACAGTGATCATTTAAGGATGGTCAGGGGCCTTGGAGGTGCTGAGAGAGCTGGGGTTTAGCCTGAATAAGACGCCCCCCAGATGGGATCAGTGTTTATAAACACAGAATGGAGAGTGTAAAGGAGATGACTCTTCTCAGTGCTGCACAGTGACAGGCCAAGAGGCACTAGGCAAAAGTTAAAGGAGGAAATTCTTTCTAAGCATTAGAGAAGAAAACCACACACTTAGTGGGAGGGTGGCTGAATGCTGGAACAAGTTTCCTGGGAAGGTTGTGGAGTCTGTCCTTGGAGATACTCGAAATTCAGCTGGGCCAGGGTCTTGGGCAATTTGTTCTGAGTGGCTCTGCCCTGCCTGGGGAGGTTGGACTTGACAGTCTCTAAAGATGCCACCCAACCTCATCTGTTCTGTGATTCGTGGTGTCTGTTTGCCTCGGGAGTTTGGTACTTGGCTGCAGTCCTCGGCTAATCCAATTATGCCACTTTGTAATTAGCTGAAACACAGACCATATTGGCAGAATGTGCAGCCAGAGAGAAGGTGTTGGTGTTCCTCATCAAGTGCCTTTGACTTGCATGTTGTGGTGTGTTTTTGGCTAGGTAGGAAGTGATTTGTCTGCAACAGATGTTTCTTCCTTGTGCTCAGGTTCTGATCTCGTTTAAGTCCAAGAAGTGATAGAACAAATCTGTACTACAAATCTGAAGTACTACAGTGCATCTGTGAATGCTTTCCCCCTGCTGATGGAACATATGGAAATAATGCTTATCTTGATTTAGATAAGCAATTGCCTTTCCTCTACAATCATCCACACTTAGTAGGAGTGGAAGCAGACATGGAATATAACAGGTCTTACAATCCGTCTTTTCCAATGCTCCTCAAGCCTAGGCAGAAACAAATGGAATGGGAAGCTGTATTAGCTGTGAGGTTAGTAATTGTTAATGGCTTGTAATTTTTAGTCTGTATAGGACACTTGTGAAAACCAAGCCTTAAATTAAAAAAGAAAAAAAGGCACTGAAGGGCAAAGGGGCAGAGTGTGTAGCAACATTGTTGCCTCACATTCCTCTGTGGTCAGATGCACTCCTAAATCTTACTCAACTCCTCTTGTTTGGAGTAACCCAAGAAAAAGGGAGCACTGTCCCAGTCCAGTATTTGCTGAGGATTTTGCTAGGAGTGGAAGGTCTGGCTCTTGCCTGGGGATGATGATGTGACTCTCGTCCCTTGCTCAGATTCTTTTTCCAGCACTGCTTCCAGATCCCTTTAGAGAAGCTTTCCTTGTGGGGGGATACACGTCCCTACTGTAAGTGCTGTAGTAGGGATGAGAGAGTGGGCAGACTTACTTATTTTTAACTTCAAATTAATTTACTTCCTTCAGCTGTGAATTCTAAAGCTGACTAGAAATGATGAAACTGTCCCATTTTCAGCTTATTTCTTGCAATTCAGCCTGTTACTTGCTCTGATGAACTAGAGGGGGAAAAGAATTAAGTCTCTGACTCACTTAACAAATTTTTATTATAGCAGTGAGAGCCTGGGAGCCTTGTTGCCATCAATTCTTTTCACTAGTTCTTTCTTGGATTGCTTATCTTGTTGGCTTTTGCTCACAGAGTACCAAGAGCTTTTTACTTTGCCATAGGTATTGCTTTATACTATGAGGCTTTGATACCTATTTTTACTACTATGTATGTGCTCTGCTTTCATTAACAAGTAGTTTTAAAATGCAAATATAAGAGGTTTTTTATAACAGAACCTCTTCCAGCTGTAGGTTTTTCTCCTCCCTCTGGTTGTGAGCTCTTTGGTATTGCTGTAGGTAGTTCTGTAATTGGATGCTGGAGACCTCAGTTTCAAAAATTAGGATACTTTATGCTAGACTCTAGAACTCTGGCTGTTTGAGCAGTGACTGAGTTTCAGGGCTGATATTCCAACGCTGTTGTAGGTTTGTGTCATCCTTGGCCACCGCACCGGCTGAGCATGTTCATGTCCTGGGTGGGGGCTCCCTCTAGTGAGATGTTTTGACAGTCCTTTTTCCTCTTAGTTTGGAAGAACTTTACACGTTTTCTTTTCAAGCACTGTTTTGGTTGACTAAGTCTAATGTTTTTCTACCCACGTGTAAGTTGTAAAGGCCCATTTCCTTTGGGGTGAGCTGGAAGGATTTGTAAAAAGCTGAGGACTAGGACTGCCTATTTGTTGTATTTGGTGTGAAGAGCTCAGCTAATGAACCTCATCCTGAGATGCTGTGGCTCTGGACTCTGAGATGTTTGGAATGTGGCTGAAGGGCTAAAGGGTGATGTAGGAGGGGGAGCTAAATGAAATTGGGGTGCATAGGCAAGGGGATGGAACATGATGGGGTGGATCTAGAGTGGAAAAAGTGGGGGTGCGACTTGAATGTTTCTGGTGAAGATTTTCAACTCTAATATACTCCTGAGGCTGGGGCAGAGGGGAAAAGAGAAGATGGAGCATTCAGAGTGTTTCCACTCCTGTGTGTCTTCAAAAACAACCTAAACAAAATATTTTAGAAAGGATATACTAAGATCAGCTCTATCCTTTGGGTGTCAATGGCCATTGACTTCACTTTCTCGCAGGAGTTACAGTCAACTTGTTAGGAAGGCTAAAGTTAAAACCATAACAAAACCTGTCTTTTTTCAAAAACAGTTTTAATAATAATAAAAAGCTGCATTAGAAATCTTGCAGTACATTGCTCCATTTGCCCAGCATGTGTTGTTTTCTCAGTCAGAGCAAAGTGCTGCCTCCTCATCCAAGGCTTTCTTGTTCCTGCCACCCTGGAGCCCATCCTGGTGCAGGCAGCGCCAGCGCAGGTGCCTCAGGCAGCTCATGACGGACGTGGAGCTTTCCTTGTGCTGGCCCATCCTGGCATCCCTGGGACAGGAGCATTCCACCAGGCAGCAGGGCCTGGGCCACGTTGAGGGGGGTCTAGCTCCTCTCCTGGAAGACACAGGGAGGGGAGCACAGGACACAGGGAGGGGAGCACAGTGAAAGGAGCTGAGACCCCTCTGGCCTGGCTGGAGCCTGGCTGGGCTGCCCCAGGCAGCAGATTAGCTGAAGAAGGTCTCAGCAGGCTCTGCCTTGTGGCCCCTGGGGCTCTGCCCATCCTTGTTTCCTCCTGGGAACCACTTGGCTCTGGGCTTGGATGCAGGGAGAGGCAGAGAGCCCCTGGTGCCCCAGCCTTTGCTCTCCACAGGGCAGTCACTGCTCACCCTGCTCACTGTAGCCCCCGGCCATGGTGTGTCCTGGCACCATCCCAGCTGCCTGGCCACAGCCCTCACCTCTCTCAGTGGCCTCCTGGCTTTTCTCCAGAGGCGACATCCAAGCCACAGTGTGGCCACCAGCAGGGACAGGGCCAAGCAGGTGCAGCCGTGGCACCACAGGCTGGCACTGCCCATGCCAGTGCCCGGCTGCTGCTGCAGGGGCTGGGAAGGCACATCCAGCCTGGTGCTGGGCAGCAGCAAAGCCACACAGAGCCCCTGGAGCAGGGACAGCCCTGAGCGGAGCATCGCGGGGGTCCCTGAGGAGCTGCGATGCCCCTCGGTCACCCCGAGCCCAGTGCAGAGGGCTGGGACATGGAACGTAAGGGTGGTGGCAGCACAGAGGGGACACCAGATGTGCTGGGATGTCACAAGGCTGTTTCCTGGCAGCCAGAGGGTCTGAGCACGGGGCTGTCTCAGCTGCTCTGTCTTGCCCTGCCGTCGCTTTTGAAAATGAGCTCCCCAGGGCTGGGACAGTGTGGGGATGCTCACAAATTTGACTGGGTATTCTCTGATTCATGGATATAGAGGGTAAGACTAATGGGGCAAGTTTGTTTGGACTGCTTCTACTTGCTCACTAAATATTGAAGACTTGTTGCTTACGAACAAATTTTACTTGTTCTGAATATTGGGACTGTTTCCCACTTTAATTGCTGCTTTAGCAAATTAATTCTGTCTCTGACCAATAGATGAACTTGAGCCTCTTGAGAGTGTTGGAAAGAATGTTAAGAAAGTAATAATAAGAGTAAATTTAATAATCTTCCCTCCTCATTTTATCTCTGATGATGTGCATGTCTAAAATGCAAGACTTGGTGAAACTTTGGGCAATATATTTGTAAAAGGGCTGGAGGTACCTGAACTGTCCTGTGGACTGAGTGGGCTGCAAATGGAGTGATTTGGTGATGCAAAAATTAAAGAGTTTACCAGAATAATAGACCTTAGGTGTTAATTGTAACATTATTTATTAACAAGTCTGTTGAAAGCTAATGTATGTTGTGTCTTCACCACCTGCCTTTTTCTAGCTGAGCAGTTTAAGGTGAGAAAGCTCCAAGTTTTAAATTTGCATGGACGTGTTGGGTTTTTTTCAGGCTTCTCTAACTGTCATCGGGAGTTATTCTGAATTTTGGGGCTGTTGGCAAACGATGTGCTTGTATATTTTTGTGTTCATTTGGAGAAATTATTGCTCTAGTAGAAGGGTTATCTTAACTAATTCCTCAGTTTGTTTTTGTCATTCACTCCCTTGTGATTACCAAATAATCCAATTCGATGGATGCGCTTCAGAAAACGTGTTTGTTTATACAGTTTTGTAATCAAATGGTATGTGGGCAAGGATTCAGTGCTTCCTGCTGGCTTGTGTTTGGAAACAGCAGGCAAGCAGTGTGATGGTTTCAGGGCGCTGTGGTGTCTCTGGGCTGCCACTGCCCTCTCCAGGTGGAAAGGAAAGCTGCTGCAGTCTGACAGCAACAGTGTGACTGGACTGCTGCCTGCTGGGGGCTTGGAAATGATCCTCTCAGACCCACGTTTGTAACCTGATTTTACTGCTTTCTTGGTTTGCAGGTGAAAGCACCAAAGAAGATCTGCAAGGGAAGAAAAGTCTGAGTGAGAAAGTTTCTCTCTACAGAGGTGACATTACACTGCTCGAGGTCGATGCCATTGTTAATGCTGGTAGGTGGTTCAATATTTTACATTGTTATGTCTTGAAAATCCTTTATAGCCGCACGTGACAAGTGTGAACTCTGAAAAGTTGCCTAAAACTGCTGTGTCCTGTGGAAATCTGTTGGAAAATACGCCTTTTTCCTCAATTCCTTTGTATTGGATCTATTCATCCAGGGTGCCTTTACTGTGACAGGGGTTATTGAGAAACTTTATTAGCATGGTCACCATGAAAAACTGAATTCTCTCATATCCATCTGTTGGCTTGAGTAGCTGGGACTTCACACTTTGTAATGTAGGAGGCTTAATTTTGATATCAAGCTAGTGCAGTACATTCCAGTCTGTTTTTATAAATCCAGTCATTTGTGGGCTGGCTAAGGCGGAATCCTTAACAACAAAGTGATGTGAAATCTGATTTTCTGTTTTATGTGGTTTGTGTATCTTCTTTCTTGTCGGGAGTGTCTACTTTTCGTATTTTTGGTTGTGACCTCCAGAGTTGTAACTGGTTTAGTCCCTCCTCTTGCTCAGTGGTCATGTGTCAGCTGAGGTGAACAACTGTGTGCAGCATCTTGTGACAAAAGGAGGGACGTGCCTGTGCAATTAATTTATCTGTGTATTAGGTTATAGTAAGCTAATTTGGGTGTTTTGGGGAAAGACTGTGGGAAGATTTCCCCCTACCCACATTGGCTGCACTCCCCACCCCAGAAAGAATGTGGTTTGTGTGTCCTGAGGCTGGAAATGGTTTTTCCCCCCTTAGTATTTGGGTGGCACTGATTAATTTTCAAGAACTCCTTTCTGGTGGTATTCATTTATTGGAAGGAAACATACTTCAAAATCTTCTCTGCCATGGAATAAAGTGCAGAGATTCCCAAGGCTGTGTTGGCAGAAATAGATGTGTTTGTAGAAAGCTTTGTGGAGATACTGGCTCGTGTCTGTAAAGAGCACAGGAATGTTTGCTCACACAGTGGAGAGGTTTGTGAAGAGACTCTCTGGCATTGTTTGATGTTGTTTCTGTGTGACTCCCCACTTTAACAGTGGAGATCTGCTTGTGGGTTTTAGGTGGAATCCTTAGTCATTTCAAAATGCAGGTTTGCACTCCAACAAGTGCTGAGGCTGGGATTCCCATGGAAAAGTTTTTAAGTAATCTTCTAGTTCACTGATGCACAAAAGCCTTCCTAAATTACAAACAATACAGTAGCATCCGTGTAACATTGTCCCCTCCTCACTGTGTTGGCAAGACCTCCAGAGCTTTAATATTTTGACTTTCCCCTTTTTGTAAGATGATTTGTCCAGTAGTGCCTTTGCTGACTTCCTTACTTTATTGCTTTCCAGTAAGTCAATATTAGCACACTTCTCTCCATTTATATTTTGCTTCCCTTTGTTCATGGGCCTGAATTAGAGGCTGGAACGAGTTGCAAATTAGCTTTGGATTAGGAATAATTTGCTTTGCTTGATTTAAAGGGGTTTTATCCCTTTCTCCTAAAGTGTCCAAAAGCCAATATTCCAGACTGCCAATGGCATTATCTGCCTGTAAACTTGCCTGCCATCCTGGTGAGAAATGCATCTTTCTGAGTAGAAATAAAAAATAGAATCAAATCAACGCCCACTAATACACAGTTTTGAGAAAAGGTTTAAAAACCACTCAGAACAATACAAACTGATGTTGGAAAACCTAAAAAGGGCCATAACACTCGGAAAGTATCTAGAAAGCTTTTGGCAAAAAGGGAGAAGTTTTTTCTACTACTGCCCTTTTGTAAATTGGATTTGGGCTCAGTGAGAGATTCAGATTAGATTTTGGCAGAGCTCCTTATAGAAAGGGCCATATTTATGCAGTCATACTTTGGTGTCTCCTGTAATAAAGAGTTTAAGATCAAGCGAGTCACATCCAAATTAAAGCCACAGGAAGAGACATACAGTTTGAGTGTTTATGTTGACTTCTGTGAACAACTCAACATGCCTGAAGTTATGGGAATAGTCTGGCAAATTCTGGGCCTGGAAAAGGGTTCCAGTGGTTCAAAACTGTCTCCAGATTTGGATGCAAAAAAATGTATATTCTCATATACCTACCTGTGGGAGGAAATGAAACATAAATGGATATAAATGATGGTCTTATGTAGCTAAATATCAGGATATCACTGATGAGCTCTGCTACAAAAGGATCCCCTTTTCTCCTAGAGTTTTAACACACAAACTGAATGGAACTTCTTTCCCAAAGGTATTTTATATATATTTTTTTATGCTAAAAGAGGGCAACTGTGGGAACAGTGGAAGTCACTTTGTGTTGTTGCTCATTGTCAAAGGAACCCCATCAAAACAGCTACTTTGGAATCATTCAGGATCAGAGTGAGGATCTGAGATGCAGTGCAAGGGGGATGGCAGCTGAAAAAGGAGCTGATGTGCCATGTCCCTAAAATCAATGTAAATTATCTACCCCTATGAATCCCTTTTCCTTACGGAGTGGTTTCCTCCAACTTCATTGCTGCTGATTGCATTGCAGACAGGTGTTAGTTTAACTTGATGTTTTGCCTGAAGTACCCTGTTATGTTGTGTTCTTCCTGCTTTTTTTTGAGGATTCAGGTAAGATTTGTGCAAAAACCTTTCTTTCACTCCAGTATCTTCTTTTGCTCTTTTGGTATTACACCCAAAGAATGTGAACCAGGCTCTCCCTCAGGCACGTACTTACTGCATAAATCTGTTTATTAAAGTTCATTCACTTCCTGCTTGTTAATAAATCTTATGCCCAGTTGTAAGATAAGGAGGCATTTACTAATATGCTTAGGGGGGAGTTTTTACTACAAGCAATATGGAGAAGTAATAACTATCTGGGGGACAAAGAAGGATTCTCCTTGTTTTTATTTGATGGGGAGGAGAAGGATGACTTGCAGAACACAAGAACATGTGACAATGTTCAAACACAAATGACGTTTCTTCTTACCTTTGAAAAATTTTTTGGATATCTTTACAGTAGTATGGTAATGAGAACAGAAATATCTAATCTTGAGGAAAAGGGAAGATGATCAGTCTGTTCAATTAGATATTTCTTCTATGTTTGCAATTAGGGAATTGCCAATTATAGCAAGTAATTGACTCCCTTTGAACTGTACTTTAGTGCTGGAGGCATCCCTAATACTCCCAAATTTGGGGAAAGAGAATACCACTTTTTAAAGGGAGTGTCTTTTCCATATGAGAAAACAAATGGGAAGTGAAATCTTCTTTTTTAAGTGGCAAAAAGTGTCAGTGAAGAAAATAAGTAAAAAACTTTTTATGTCCCTTTTCCACTCTGATGCTGGAATTTAGTTTAGAAACTCACACTGCTGAAGAAATATGCCTTTACTCCCTCAGGCTTCTGATTCACAACTGTGTGTCAGTATTTTAAGTGCCACAGCAACATCCCTCTCCAGTTTTTCCTATCTGGAGGGAGCCAACAGATTTTCTTCCTGACTCTTCCCTTCTTGGCCTTGACCTTGAATTATAATCTGATTGTTTATGAGGCATCCCATTTTTCTCATGTCCAAAATTACACATTGAGGTGCTCTGTGTTGATACTGGGAGCTGAATATATGATGAGGGAATTGCTTGTAGGAGTGTGTAAGTGTGCAGCTCTGGCTGAACTCTGCCTTTCCACACAAACAGCTTGTTAATGCGCAATCAGTCCCCGCAGTCGCCTTGAACTTGGGGCTTAATGAACAGGTGGGGAAAAAGGATGGATTCTAATCTGGAACAGATCTGACATCAGGCAATTTCACTGATTGCTAATCCATTTCATTTGGCAACTTAATTTATCACATAGAATTTTCATCTTGTAGCTTCTGAAGTAAAAATTACTTGAGAAGTGGCCTGTCTGAATGTTATGAAGGAATTTGAGTCACTCGCTGAGCCTGACCTAATGCTGTGCATATACTTGTTCTCCACATTATTATTCTACAGTGACCAGTAGTTCTTGCTCTGGAGCTCATTTGAGATTATTATTCAATAATTCACTATAAAAATAAGCCCCTAACTTAAATGTTCCTGCTATTGAAAGTGGAATGAACAAAATGTAAAATCTGCCCTTAAGTTGCTTATAGGATTTTGACATGGCATGTTTGCATCTATTAACATTGATTTTGTGGGGGTTTTGTCATTTTCTTTCCTAGTTGAGCCAAACATAAATGGTTGCTTGTGTGTGGGAGCTCCTTAGTGAGTTTGCTGTCCAGTAGCATATTTTGTAAACGTATTTTAAATGTTTTATCTCCAGTTTACAGACAGGGAAACTGAAAACTTGTGTTGAAATCTCTTGTATGGAGTCATCTGGCACCTGCCTATGTAACTTACACTGTTGTAATTTCCTTTAGGAATAGAACCAATATTGCTAACAAATTGTTGTTAATTCGGTTTTCATCTTTGCTGTGAGCAGACTGTGGTGTTAATCAAAGGTTTCTCAAGTTAATTTACAGTTGGTGCAATTACACTTGTGTGTAAAGCCCCAGACTAATTTAAATATAGTCCTCCCTTATTCATCAGGAAAGTCAATGTTAATAGTTGAGGGAATCGGTCATTCTCAGTCGTGACATCTGTGAGTGAGTGAATTGCTGCGTTCTGTGGGAAGTGCTTGGAGCGTGGCTGCAGAGCAGCAGACGTGGTTAAACCTGCCCTCTGCTTTTGGCCTCATTTCATTTCAGTGCTGTTCTTCCCTACAGTGTAATACTCATTTGGATGAAAACTAAAAATCTTGTGTATGGTGACAGCGAGCAAGGGGATGAAAGGGAAGAGAAGTGCAGGCAGAGGGGTGGTTTAATTTATTTGGGGATTAGGGAACTTCTGCCTCAGTCAAACACCATTTGCTTTAAGGATGGAGGGCCAAGGCTTAAGGCTGAGGAGGCTCATTTGGGACTGCACTGCAACAAGGATGGCTGCAATGCACTTTGAAAGTATCTCAGGTATCATTAGTATAACTCCAAACTCAAAGATTAAACAAAGGAAGAGTTGGTAGTGCCACAGACACTGGCAGGAATGAATTGTGTCCCTTGTTGTGCTGTGCTTTGGGAGGGGGAAATGAGCTGTGGTGAAAGGCTTTCAATATTCTGATACATTCCATCACAGCCATGTGGTGCAGCTCACAGAGGTGGCTCCTGGAAGGGGTGAGAGCCTCAGGCACGGTCCTGGACATGATCCTGCCCCATCAGTATGGTGCCAGGAGCCGAGTCTGGGTGATGGAATGGAGGCCTAAGCCTTGCATTGCCTCAAGGAGAGCTCTGCCCATCAGCCTGCCATATGGCCAGGCTCTGCAAGCAGAAAGGCACTTCATGTTAATGATAATCAAGTGATGATTTCAAGCAGTGGGATGTGAGCATCCAATGACTTACTGAGAAGCCATAAAAAAAGCAGTAGAGAAGAAAATACACTTTCCACTGGAGCAATGAACTTGAAAGGCTCCTTAAACTAACAGATTGTAGGCTGAGTCACACAGCCCACTGAGGTCCAGAGCAAAGCTTTTTGACTTTTCCTGTTATTCCATGCTGTTGCAGAAGTCTGAGTGGAATGAAATGGATGCTCAGGACCCTTAAGTATCTAATATTCCATTATCTAAAGCAGGTTGCCTGGAGAAGTTGTGGATGCCCCATCCCTGGAAGTGTTCAAGGTCAGGTTGCATGGGGCTCTGGTCTAGTGAAGGTATCCCTGCCCCTGGTGGGAGGGGTTGAACTAGATGGTCTTTGAAGGTCCCTTCCAATACAGACCGTTCTGTGATTTTAGGAAATATCCTGATACAGAGTTAGTGGCCAACTCTTTCCTCTGCCAAGATTCAGCATAGTCTGTAAAAATCTGATGTGAATAGGGCAAGGTAGACATTTTAGTAACCTGATCTAACCCAAGGGTCTGTGATACCTGTATTTATTTGCCAGTCTGTCTTCAGTATTGATGCTTTCAGAACAGTGTTTCACCTGGGCCAGTATATTCTCCTTGTTTCTTTGTGCATCCATTGTTGAACCCATTTATTATGGGCCGATTTAACTATTGATCCTTCCTGCCATGGTTACTGTGGACCTTTTTTGTGTGTGCCCTTTCCAGAGAAAACCAGCAGGATATGGGGGGAACACCTGCAAAGTTGGATTTCTTAGAAGTGTGTGAGTTCCCTGGGCTGGGAAGTGTGTGGTGGTGTGGGATGCCACGAATGCTTTTTGACAGCAGGTGGCAATAGTGCCCCTGTTATCGTGAAACCATTTTTTGGCCTGTATACCTTAATTTTCCTGGACATAAAATCAGTAATGACTTAAGCAGAGGAAACAAAATGCGTGTATTCCAGGCGTGCCTGTTGGATGGCCCGTCGATACAGCCCGTGCTTATTAAACGCCGACTCCATTTCATTCCGTGTGCTCAGCGCCTGTTTGAAGCAGAACAGAAGACAGGCGTGGTCTGCAAGAACTGGGAGCATCTGTTTGCCTTCACAGAGGAAAATATTTCGGCAGGACCTTGCTATCAGCCTGTCTGATCATACATTTGACAGTGCAGCTGTCGCCTTGAGTGCGCTCTTGGAGCAGCGCGGTGTGAGGAGCTGCTCAAGGTCGTCTTGAACAATTATGCTTCATTTCATAATATTAAATCCACTTTTAATCAGGACTTGTGGGGGATTATCTAAAGGACTGGGAGTTTTCTAAGCTGATAGTTGAAACAGTGTATTCTCAGTCAAGACAGGCATGCAATGTTGTGATTTTTTTCGAGCTTTCAGGTTTTAAACAACCTAAACCAGTCAAGGAATGATTTGAAGTTTCCTTTCTCTGCAATACTTTTAGAGAATCTTGGCAGTGAGAGGTCAGCTGATAGGCTGAGATTATCCCTGTAGTGTTCCTGCTGCCCCCTCACACTCCTGTGAGTGGATGGACCTTGCCCCTTTCCTCACTTACGTTGTAACCGTGAGCACATTGGGTTGTTCTGGGTTTGTTCAGATGTTGACTGTGATGCCATGAGAGACCCCAAAAAACAGACTCCGAGCCAAGTTAGTGTGGGATAAGATAAAAAGGTAGATTCTTTAATGTATAGGCATAGGGCTTTTAGGAATACATGCTGACATCCCCCCTGAACACTGATTTCCTTGGTTTTTATAATAGTGGCCACCCAATCCCCAGTTCACACATCTCTTGGTCTATCCCCGTCCTGCCCGTGGTCTCACCCTTGTTCCACCCCCTCAGGATTTGAGTCTGGGGTCAGTGGGACTCTCTGTTCTTCCTTTCTCTCTTCCTCAGCACACACAGGGGCTCTTGGAGGTTTTCCAGTGTTCTTAGACCCAAGGTTGTTGGCTTATGTTTAGGTCTTGTTCTGCAGGCCTTTGGATATTCTTTAGCCTTCTGCCTTGAAAAGACATCTGAACACTAAAAGAATTTGAGCTACTGATACGTGGTAGGGGTTAGGATACATAAACAATGAACTTAAGCTGCCAGAAATATTAACACACTACAGTTACAAGTACTTCTAAATTCTATAAAAATGAAAAAATCAAAAACCCCATAGGCATCAACTCAACATGATCTCAGTCACTGTAGTTAGTACAGTGAGGTCAGCAGGGGAATCAGCATTTATCCCATTAAATATATGCAGCTAAGTATTGACTTGGAAAGGAAGATCTCCTTTGATTGGGGTGAGCAAGCTTGGGGGTACTTTAATCTAAGTTCCTAGACACAGAAAATGGGATAACTACCCACCAAAATGGTGGTGAGAGTTGATGTTCCAAACTGCTGTTGACTAGCTGGCTGACACTGCCTGTCTCTTCTGCCTTTTCCTTGGGCAGGAGGCATTGCTTTTGCTGGCCTCCCTTAGCTGCTGAGCAGAAGACTGATGGCTGTGTCTTCCACCCTTTTTTTAGCATTTCAGTTTTGCCTAGTGCTTTGCCATTTGCTGCGGGGGTCTTGGGAAAGCTTTTGAGAAATGCAGTCCCTTGAAATACAGTTTCCATTGCTTGTTACATAAATAATTATGGACTGTGAAATGCAGTTTAGGTTTTGTTTTGACCTGTGGCTGTTAGCAACTGACTTCTCTGGCAAAAGGAAAACATTTCGGTTGCAAAACCACAAGTCGCTTTCTTTAGGAATTCAGAATGCCTCTTGCTTGGAAATTAGTATTGAGGGTAGGGCTTGGCTTTAGAAATCTGGGCTCCAAACCCCTTTGTGTGACCTGCTGTCACAGTCATAAAAATTAGTAATGGCAGCTAAATACACGTCAAAGCACGGGGGAGGGCTGTGAAAGCAGCGCTTGCTTGTGAATCCAGGCACAATGGCAAGGGGTGGTTGCATCATGTGCAAGGAATACTCACTTGTATGTTTATATACCATTGGGCAGAGTGCTTTGGATGTGCTGGGGAATTGTTTTGATTACAACAGTGAAGGTGCTGCAGGGCCCTGTGCTTTGCTCACAGCTCCCCTACACCTCCTGTTTGCTCGGCAGCGACAGCAGCATCCAAGGCTCCCTTGAGCATCTCCTGCCTGGATTGTCCCTTGCACAACGTGCTGGAATGGCCAGGAGGGCACATGGGTGGTTGTCTTCCTTCCTCCTTGGTGTGCCCTGTCCCCAGTGCTGCCCTCCTGGCTGCAGAGGAGCCGTCTGGAGCTCTCCAGCTTCTCCCCTTTGCCGTGCCCAAGCACAGCGAGCCTGACAAAGCACAGACTTGGCTCTTGCAGGAGTGCCATTCACTTAAGAGTTGGACTCGATGATCCTTGTGGGTTCCTTCCAACTCAGAATAGTCTGTGATTCTGTGATCATACAACTCTGTGATGTTGTAATGACCCTTGTTCTCAGATGGTTTCACCAGGGATGCCTTGGTGCCTGGGGCTTTTATTGCCTATTGTGTCTGAGTAGTTGAAATTTGTGGAAAAGACGGGGGTTTGGTAAACTTTTTAGGGTTATTGCTCCTTCTCTCTTTTATCACTTGCATGTCTGTGCTGCAGTAACTTTAATCTGGTGTGCAGCATGAATCACTTAAACATGTCTCTGTAGCACCTTCATTTTATGCTTTAAAGCTGGTTTCTGTAGAGTAATAAATAGAAATAGTTAATATCTGGTATGCCTCGTTGTAGGCTGCCTCAAAAAGATGGTTCTGTCAGCTACATTTGATTTGTATTTAGAATGTTTTGCATTGCAAATCCATGTTAGAAATGCTTTTTAAATTTAAAGTGTGAACCATATTGCTTTTTCAAGGGAACTGTACTCTTGTGTCATGTGAAATAACTTTTTATTTAAGAAAGGTGGTATTGCTCTCAACTCTATGAAACCAGGTTATAGAGGAATGTAAGTCTTCCCAGTGACTTGTTATGCCAGATAATACTAACTGGCAGCCCATTCCCTTTACATTTCTCAGAATTTGTGGTGTATAGGCTATTTCAGAGGTACTCTTCTTCTTATCCTGTCATCTTTAGTCCACTTTGGAGTGATTGTGCTGAACAGTGTGATCCAGGTCACTATTGGCTAATTCTGAATTTCTGCACATCTGAGTCCTGGTATTAACTCTTTCTGAAATTAAAATCAAATTTCAGAATGATTTCCAGAACAGCCAGTCAGTGAAGAGTGGTGCATTTTACTTGCGGAGTTCGCTGAACCATTTCAGGCAAACTCGCAGAAATACAGAATTTATTCACAACTCCTTATTTGTAAGGGTCTGAAACAATTTTCAGTTCAGGTTGTCCATTACCTTAAAAAAAAAGAAACCAACCCTTACTGAATCTACCCTGGAGTAAGGGTGGACCAGGACAATTACTTCTTAGTTTTCCTTTGATTCCTTGGATGAAGGCATCTCCCAATGCTGGAGGCCAGAGGATTTTTGCCTTGTGTCACAGCAGAGCTTTGCCAACCAGTCATTCTAGTCCTGGCCATGGTTCAGCTAATTATAGTTTCCTTTTATTTTTTTTTTCTTTTTCCCCCAGTACTAGATGACAAATGCAGCATTTCAGGGAGCTGAGTGATCAGTGTTAGGGCTGTTTCACCACAGGGAGTGATTTCTCTACCTTTCCCCTCCTTTCTGGTAAAAAAGAACTTGCTTAGGAGGCCCAAACTTGGAGTTTTGGCAGGGCTTAGAGCCCAAAGGCTCTTTAGGTCAGGAGTTTACAGCTTCAGAGGCTGCAGCTCCAGTTCAGATTAGTCCCCAACACCAGTAATAGATTAGATTAAAATAAAAACTGTTTCTTAAATTCCAAGTGAATCCCCCAACAGACAGGCCAAGGGGTGTTTTCAGGTGGGAGTTCTTCTCTCTAGAACTCTTGTCAAAGACAGAGCAAGGAAGTTTTGCTTCCCTACTCCTTTCTTTAGTGCCTGTGTCCCAGGGGTTGAGTTACATCTGGCTTCTCCTCTTCCATCATGCTGGCATCATCAGACTGTAAGCAGGATTTGAGCCAGAAATTATAGCTTAGCAATATCTGCTGCCTTCCTCTCCTGTCCTCTAGTGCTAACACCTAGTAGGGCAGCTTGTGTTGGCTGCAGCCTCCCTTTCCACCCTTATCCTTGGGGAGAAGGATGTGAGAGGAGGATCATACTGATGCCGTGAGAGATCTCAAAAACAGGACTCCAAGCCAAGTTAATGTGGGATAAGATAAAAAGGTAAATTCTTTAATGTCCAGGCTTAGGGCTTTTAGGAATACATGATGACATGCACGTCCCCAACACTGATTTCTATGGGGTTTATAATATGGTCCACCCAATCATTACTTTACACATCTCTCGGTCCAGCCCTGGTCCCACCCCTGTTCCAACCCCTTAGGATTTGGGTCTGGGGGTCGTTGAGACCTCCTCTTCATCATTCCTCCTCTTCTTTGGGCTTTCGGAGTTCTTCCAGTGTTCTGATTTCTGGGTCACTCTGCCCTGTGTTTCTGTCTTGTTCTGCAGGCCTTTCTGGTAGTCTTCAGCTCTTTACCTTGAAGAGAGTCTAAACAAGACTAAATAACTAAAAGAATTTGAGCTACTGATAAATGGTAGGGGTTAGGATACATAAACAATGAACTTAAGCTGCCAGAAATATTGACAGACTACATTTGCTCTTTACTACAGTTACAAGTACTTCTATAAAAATGAAAAAATGCAAAACCCCATAGGCATCAATACCCAGTGTTGCCCCCATGAGCTGTTACTGGATGTAGCCTTGTAACCTCAAATCCATGTCTCAAACCATAACCTGTGCCTGTGGATTTAAAACCACTTTTTCTTCTTTGGGCCAGTGCTAATCATGCAGGAAAGCTGAGTTTTTGGTTGTGATTCCTTGTTGAACCCTTGGAGAGAGCCAAGGCTGTTGTGCCGTGCCCGGGGATGCGGCTGAGCTGGATGGCTCTTCGGTGTCTCTGCCATGGACACCGTGCCTTGGGAGTCTGCCCCGAGCGCCGCTGGAGTCACTTCACATTTCATAATTCCCTGCTGACAATTAAGTCAATTTGCTGGTGCAGGCATGATGGAGCTAAGCTAGGACATGTTCCTTTTTTTAGCCAAGATACAGAGTGGAAAGCTCGCTCTTGTGCTTTGATCAAGTTGAAAACTGAAGGGTATCATTACCTGTCGCTGGCTTGGAGTGGGCACTGGATTTAGCAGTGGCATTGCCATCCTCGCTGGACTTTTTGCTCATGAGTGTATTTTCTTGTTTTATTTGTTTAGTGGGAGGAGGAATCAAGGCAAGTAGGCCGTGATTTTTGGTGCAGAACATGGTAAAGCATCACTTCTCTGTAAGAAGGGATCCATGAGCTGAGGCCCCTGGAATCTATGGAAAGACCTTTCTCTGGGAGTGTGGGAAGGACATATTTTCAGGATATAGGGCTTTAGGAAAAGTGGACAGGCCATGGAATCTGTGCAAACAAAGTAGTCTCCCTCTTCCCCAGCATGGTCTCCGGGATCAGTGGATTATTTTTTAAATTCCTTGGCTAAATGAGACATTTCTCCTGCTAGTAATATCTCTTTGGCTTTAATTTTTTGGCTTTTATTTATTTAATTTTAAACTTCTGTTAAACAACATTATCTTACATAGTTTTGCTAAATATATAATTTAGCCATTATAACTGTTCCAACTTGGGTCTAATTTTTCCCCAGTCCTGGCATGAACACAGTGCTGCAAATGTGCAGTTAGTCTGGTGAAATGGAGGATGATTTCACCTTCAGAAATGGAATTTTGGGTGCTTTCTGGTTGTGGTGAAATCAGTTCATGAATTGGATTATGCTTTTTTGCTTGGGGTTGTTATGTTTTTTAGACATGGGCTCTTTATACTTGATGTTTGTACACTTTTAGCTTAGTATTTCATTCTCAGCTGATGGGAGAAGGGAATGGCAAGGAAGCTGTTTCAAGAGATTGTTTGTGGATTGTTACTACTTTTTTTTTTTTGCTGGTGCAACTGGGTGACTTCTTTTTCTCTTGAAAACCATGCTGGGAGAAGCTGATTTGTTAATGGATGTAGGATTTCCATTTTCAACTCATGTCAGTTGTTTCATCTCAAGAACCAGAAATCTGAATCTGTTACTTCTAAAGCCTCTTTCTTCTTTGTGCAAAACATTTGCTTTCCAGAGTGCATAAGTGACTCTTTTGGGTACCAACACATTATTTTTCTGATGCTTAAGCATCCTCTATAATAGTTTGCAAGTTTGATGAAAATGCTGATTTTTAAATAAGGCACTCACGTTTCTGGATAGATTTGAGTTTAAACTTGGACCTGGAAAAAGCTGCACAAGTTCTTAAATTCTAGTGCAGGCACAGTCACGTTCACTTGGGAAGGATTGTTCATACATAATTTAAGGACATATAAAAGTCTTGAAAAATGATGTGTTAAAGGATTATTTCTCATTGAAGTTTTTTTTTCCCCCCTGGTATTTAATAAAAAGGCACTAAGTTTTGTTCTCTTTAAAAGCTGCTCTCTAATCACTGTAGTTCATTATTTCAGCTTCAAAGTGCAGTCTGTACAGGGAGGCAATGAGGTGTATCCACATCTAGAAATTAAGCAATAATCATGTAGTTTAGTGTTTCAACAGGCTTTGTTCATTAGTAAGTACAATGATCCATTGTAAGTACTTGCTGTAGTCATGATGTTCTTAACAGTCTGAAACTTCAGCTCTCCAGAATGATTTTTTGGAATATATATTCCCGAGTGAAGCGGTGCTGCCAGGTGTACCAAATGCAATTCCATGTGTCTGTGTAGCAGTAATTGTTGTGCAGAGTCATTATGGGAGGAATGTCAGACATTGTGTGTTCGTGGCTCTGGGTGTACCAATAATTCGTGCTTGCACTAAGAGCCAGAACAACTAGACATGGCAGAATGATTGGGAAAGCTTCTTTAAATTAAGCACTTTGGAGCAAATTGGAACAAGAGAAGGAGAAACAAAGGCACAACAAACACTGGGAAAAACAGAGAAAGGGGAGAACTAGAACTGAGGTGCTATAGATTAGTAAGAGAAGGGAGTGGGCACGTGGAGTAAAAAATTAGTGGTTTGATGGGTTTGAATTGTTGGAGTTTATCTTGTGACTCCATGGAATCAATGACTAAGAAAATACCTCCACATTGTGAGGTTTGGTCAATAAGACCATAGGATGTGAAAAAATGGATGCTGTTAATTTGTGAGAAGATGAGGGAATGTTCAGATGTGCTAAAGGCATGAGTGGGAGAGGGTCACTTAACCCAAGGTGTTGAGTTGGGGCTGTAATTATGTGGCAATCTGGGAGCTGCTCAGCAATAAAAATGAGTCATAATTTACCCTGAGCGAGGTGGGTCTGTCTGTGCTTGAACTCCTCCCCTGGGACCTGCCAAGCCAGGACTGTCCTGGGCAAGTGTATGGAAGTGTGGAAGTCAGCCATTCCCATGAAATTCCTTTCGCTTTTCCAACCTTAGGGAAGCAGTTTGGCTTGTGGCTGTACACACTCAGTTTTTCATGCTGTATGTGCCAGGTAACTGTGAAATGCTTACAGGAGGTGGGGAGGGGGAGAAGTTGTGGTTTTAGTTATTTTTGGTGTTGCAAGCTGAGTGTTTGTTTCAGTAGCTGAACCACCTGTTGAAAAGCTGCCGATTTCCACTTACAGACCTAGAAAGTGTACAAGAAGGTGCCGTGGTGTGCATGATCCCTGGAATGTGGTGGGGTTTGGGGAGGGGAGTCCTGGTGCAGCCCTGCTGGAGCCGCGGTGCCCACACTCTTGTCTACTGCAGGTCTGCTCTCAACCAGTAAGGCAAGGTGCAAATGGTTAATTATCGATGTTTAAATCTGACCCAAAGAAGTGGCAAACTGTATAATAACCACAGTTCCCTTCACAGGGCAAAAGGGGCTAAAGGTCTTCAGTCCCAGACCACTGCTGGTCTATCCTTTGCCTCTTAACGAGCATCCAATGTTTTATAAATGGAGGCGGAGTTCAAATCACTGCTCTTCAGGTTTTTTTGGGGAGCACAGCACTGAATTAATTTAGTTTTCACCGTGGAGGTTTCGGGTCACTAGAGTGTGCTGCAGTCCCAGCCCTGGGCTTGCCCCGGCGCTTTCCCTGCCACTGGGCGACCGGGAATTTTTCATCACGTTGCTTTGCTGTCGCCTGGGCAACTTGAGAGAATTCCCTTGTGATTCCCTTTGTGTTCCACCCTTCTTCCCTGCCAGAGGATGACCTGGTGGCTTGTTAGCTCGGTACCTGCGAGCCCTGGGAGAGCATCATGTTGTTAAGCACCTCCAAGTCCCCAGGGCCGCCTTTATTTGGCCCACGGAGGAGCCCGTGCGAGGTTGCCACGCTGATGGCTTATGAAGAGTTGGTATCAACGGCGTTTAATTAAACCATTTACAGGTGGTAATGTTTATGGAGCTGAGCTTTGCAGCTTTGTGGTGGTGAGCGTGGGGAAGAAAATACAGACCTGCTGCACACGTGGTGTATGCAGAGCTTGGAAATGTAATCGTTTTCTTTGTCAGAAAGTCTCAGTTCTGCCTTTTTAGAATAAATGTGGTCTGTTTTCCATGTTCCTGCACGTTATTCTTTGATAGAGATGCAAAAATGGAAAATAGTAATTTTTTTTGACATTCAATGCTTTTCTGCTTGGTCAGGAAAACTTTGTACAGTTGAATTCCTTTCATATTTTTGGTGAAGGCTGAAGCAGTCTGGATGTCTAGCTTGAGGACAAATCCAAAACTGTAGAAATGTAATTAAAAGGTTTTTTATTACTTCTGCTGTCCTGTCCTATTTTAATTAAGTTCATCTACTGATGAAAATTGCACTCTGAATTATAGTGGGAAATCCATAATGTCGTCTCTTCTCCTTGGATGAAGATGACGGTTGACAATTCTCCTCTGCGGGCAAACTGTGAGTTTCTGCCGTGAGCAGCCAAGCTCAGCTGTGCAGGGGGTTTGTGTAGGCACAGGGATGAAGTTGGGAGGCTTCCTACAGGGGCAAGGAGTTGCCTTCCCTCTGTGAGATTAACCTGTGCTCCACGTAAGTAAATGTGTATTTTTACAGTTGTGCTTTTCCAAAGCCGTGTGAAGAAAAAGCCCTGTTGTTACATGGACGTTTCTATACCTGTGCATTCTGCAGGGAACCAAACAAATGGTGAACCCACCGCTTAAAGCTCTGCTGGAAGGTGATCTAACACAAGGGCAGAGCCCACATAAGCACCCCAAACACACCACGGGATTACCTGCAGTCATGAACATTCAGGGCCATCTCTTTGTTTGCCTCTCAGCTCTGTGTGCTCCAGGATTCATCTCGTCACTCGTCCCATGGAGCAGAAAGGCCACCTTGTGAAATTCAGCAGAGAACTGTGGGAAATAGGAGCGTGGATAAGAATAGGCAGATAAAAACACTCTGCTGAAGGGCCCCCTTTCCTGCCCTATCTGATAATTTTGACTTTATGGTTGTCCAGCCTTTTTCTCCACCGAGCTTGTGGGTGAAGCAGCCAAACCAGAACGGCACAATCTTTAAGAGGTATTAGTGTTTTATAGCAACGTGATAACATTATTTAATCTGGAAATAGTTACGGCTGCTGATATGTCTGGAATTTGTACCAGATGGTCATTTTCTTGTCTGGAATGATACAGGCTAAACCTGAAAAAAACCCCAAACCCTCCAAACAGGTTTAGCAGCTTCCCTGTGCATACAGTGCACGGAGCTGTTGTGTCCTGTGTCTTTAATTGAACATGATGAACGTGGGTTTGGCACACCGACTGCTGGAAAAGAAAAATTCTCTTTACACACCAGTGAGGGTTGGAGGCTTCTTGTTAATTTTTGTTTCACTAATAGGAGAAATCATTTTTTTTATTATTTTTGGGCTATATGTTAAGGCAGTACATTTCCTTGGAAAGCTAGCAAATGGAACATGCCTATGAAGAGATTAAAGTAATTATACTGCAATGCTCCACTAGCAACAGAGAGCAGTCTGGGATAAAATTATTTGGAGAGACGCCAAAGCCAAGTTTGGTTCCGTTTTAAGCTAAAACTAATTAAAGTTGTCAGGTCTTACAGTGGTCAAAGGTTGCTTAGCTGCTACTTGAAATAAATGAATCTTTTCCTCAGTCAGTAACTCTCACAGCTGTCTCAGAACAAAGAGAGCTCCAAGAACCTTCCAGTTCTTGTGTGTGTGTTTACTTTTGTGTATGTCTAGTTTAGCCTATCAAATAGTGTATCCACAATATGCAGTTACCTGTCTTGCCAGCTGTACTTTAACTGGTCTTTTTGTCTATGTCCACCTTCTCCTTTGTGATTTTATGTTAGTTCTGGGCTGGAATTCTTATGGAAAAACTTCCTCATGAGGCTGCTTTAACACTTTCTGATTCGGAAAAACTGCTTTGGGTCATTCTGTATATTGAGAACAGCTGTACAAGACTCAGGAGAACAAATACAGGTTCTTAGAATGTAAGTCTGATAGAATATTAGATTTTCTAAAATATTCCAGTGCCTGAAGGGGGAGCCTTCAAGAAAGATGGAAAGGGACTTTTTACAGGAGCATGGAGGGACAGAACAAGGGGGAATGGATTCAAAGTGAGAGGGAGTAGGCTTAGATTAGATATCAGGAAAACATTCTTTGCTGTGAGAGTGGTGAGGCACTGAACAGGTTTCCCAGAGAAGCTGTGGATGCCCCACCCCTGGAAGTGTCCAAGGCCAGGTTGGATGAGGGTTTGAGCAACCTGGGATATAGTGGGAGGTGTCCCTGCCCATGGCAGGGGGTTGGAAATAAATGATCTTTAAGGTCCCTTCAAACACAAACCATTCTGTGTTTCTATAACTCTAAATTTTTCAAATGTTTTATGCCAAATACAATTGATCTCAACTTCTGTTTAATGAGGAGTTGTTGATCATGAAGATAGTCATGTTTCAAGTAAATACTGTTATGCAACCAAATCAAAATATACTTCTGGCACTTTGAAGAATGGAGAGTTTATACTTTCTGTCAGTAGTAGGTTTTTGTGAGAATCTGTGTAGGGAATAA
This sequence comes from Myrmophylax atrothorax, assembly GCA_026770055.1. Classification (NCBI taxonomy): domain Eukaryota; kingdom Metazoa; phylum Chordata; class Aves; order Passeriformes; family Thamnophilidae; genus Myrmophylax; species Myrmophylax atrothorax. The sequence goes on from JAOXXN010000446.1 coordinate 5,735,182, forward strand.
CACTATATATAACAAGAATATATTGCCCATGTGTTCCTAAAAGTCAGAAAGGATTGAAAAGAATAGAGTTGGGGGATTATTTGTTGTTCTTTTGTTTCTCTATGGTGTGGAGGTAGGTGTATGTACTCGAGGTTTGACCTTGGCATGTTAAAGCTGAACTTTTGCAGTCTTGCGTTTTGCAGTTTGGAGTGGGAAGGTTTGCAAATGTGTTTTGATATTTCCCATACTCAGCTCTGGCTTTCTGTGACACAAGTTTGGAAGCTGCTTTGCTTATGCACATGTGCACACACACTTGTGTTGAAAAAACAGCCAAGCAGGTCGAGCTTTCATGCTTTTCTTATGGATGAGCTGTAAAATTCAGGTACTGTTTTTCTTTGTCTGACAGTAGTAGGGCTCAGGAGTGGTGCTGGGCCAATATCTGGGTGAAATGGATGGTTTTGCCTGAAGAACTATCTAGAAATACATTTTTTTGCCTTTCTTATCAGTCCAGCTGTTTTCCCTCCTAAAAGAAAAACACTAAAAAAATAATGTTGATAGCATTTAAAAACAAAGTTAAAGTTTTATTTTTATATTCAGCTAGATCTGTTTGTGCGTAGGGAGGAAAAAGAAATCTGAGATGATGTGCAGTAGAGTCTGAGACCAGTTGTATAAACCACTACCAATAAATAAGCTTTGACCTGTAAAATTTCACTAAGGTGTACCATGAAATTTATGTCAGACTTGCCTGGCTAAATTCCACGTGGAATAATGAATAATCTGCCCTTGCAATTATTTTTTTATTTTTTTTTTTAATTCTTCCTGTTTTATTTTACCTGGACAACTTTGAAGTGGAACTTTCAGGTAGACCATGTGTGTATATATATTTTTTACTACTGTTATCCTTTGAATGTGAATATAATGAGGAGAATTGAGGAGATGAACTTGAAAGCGTAAGTTGGGGTTGGATGTTGGTTGCCCTTCTGTGCTTTTTGGTGTCTCAGCCCTGATATTTCATTAAATGTGTTGGGTTAAATTATTTTGCACATGAATCTTAGGAATGGATTTTGCTTGGGAAGTAAAAGAGCTTAGTGGATATTGCAGGTTGAAAAGAGGCACTTCTATGGCGACTAACTATGTTGCCAAAATATTTTTCATATATGAAAATTGTACACCCAAGAGATCAAACAGGTTGTGTAAGACTTGCTTTGACTTTATAGTGTCTGTATATAATTTCAGTAATAACATTCAAGCACAATTATGAAATAATACTTTATCCCTTCCTGTGAATGTTTGGGGCTGGAGCCTTCCCCCTTCCAGTGAGTTCCTGTGTCTGGAGCTGTTCACAACAGGCTCTCAGCAGCAGCACAGAGGAGACTCATCTAACCCCACTGGAGGGACAATCCAAAGCGCCGCTAACGAACCCCGTGGGACTGGGAGAACTTGCACCTCCAGCAGGTGCTCTCTAAGCTGGGCTTCAGCAATTTGTTGCCTCAAACTGTGAGGAAGGCAACCTGTCTGACTGGAATGGCAGTTTATGAAACTTCAGAGTGGTCAGGGCTAAGAAATTTCACGAAACCTCTTTATTAAGAAGGGGAAAAAAGTGTTCAGCGCTTTGAGAAAAGAGAGGAAGTGTGATTGCTGGGCTTTGGTTTGGGGTGAAAGAGTCTTAAAACTATTTATTAACAGTGAAAAAGTTATGTTAGACTGAATGCTGCCTTTAGGTGTTACCCTGCTGAGAAAGTCACCTGTTGCTTGGCCATGGCAGTTTGTCTGTGCCTGTTGGGGGTTCCCCTTGCAGGAGGGAAGGCATCGTTTTCATGGCTGTGAGAGCTTGAGCTCTACATCAAGCAGCCACCTCTAAATGCCAACTTCCTTAATACCGAATCTTACATTGTTTGCTGCTATTGCTGTAAAATTCCTGGACTAATTCTTTTACCAAACTCCTCTGTTTTGGCCAGCTCACTCCCTGTGGGAGGGAGGACTGGATGAGCTTCAGTGTTGAACTTCTCTTCCCAACCTTTAAATCTGCTTGGGATTAGATGGATTCATGGTCAACAGGTCACAAATGGACAGTAAAAGGACTGGACAGAAGTGTGTGCTCTTACTTCCTTAATGGAGCAGTTGTGGCTGCAGGGGAAAGGAAAGGGAAGGGGCTGCAGGCAGTTGCCTGGCTGGCATGTTCTCCCTGAACATCAGCCCCTGTTGCTCCCACCAGGGAGAAGATCCTGGTTAAACAAACCATTAGTCCTGTCTGATGAAGCATTTCTTCTCCTTAATGTAACATGGACTAGGTGTTTCTCATTCTTAAAACCCAAACTGCTCAGGCTTCTCGGGGTGGAATAATTTTCCCTTGTTGTCCCTGTCATCAGAAGTAAGTTTAAATTTTCATAAAATACGGAGGAAATGCTTCTGCATTTATTTTTTCCAGTAGCACTGGTGCCTGGAGCCCTTTTTCCCTTGTAGGAAAATAAGTGCTGTAAGCCAAGTTCACCTTCTTGAGATAATTCTTTTCCTTCTGCCTTGTAATGAGTGACAGTTCAATTATTTCAGCAACATGGAGCTATTTGGGATGCCATGGGGTGGCACATATATTTATATATATGCACTCTGGTAGTTAAGCCCAGCCAAGGCAGTGCTGTACACATGAAGTGGTGCGCTGTATTCCCAGAAACAGGAATATCCAAGTGGCTGTGAGTCATTGGAATGTGCTACCTGTTGGGTGCGTTAATAAGCAACAGCCATTTGAAATGGAGATGTGCAGCCACACACACACGTGTTTCTTACCCCACAAGTATGGAATATGTAGGAGAAAGTATTTGGTTGTCTGTGCACACAGCACAGGTAAGTCAGGAGTATTTTCTTGCAAAATTCTCTGTGGATTACCAGATTTTTTCAAATTTCCTTTCAAAACTACACCCCAGCAAACTGCACTTGCTGCTCTGAGGTGCTGATGATACCAAGAAACCTTATGTTAATCACTAAAGCCCACAAGCCCCTGAATAAGCAAACAAATCAAAGAAGTCATGGATTAGCTTGTTATGCTGTCCTGGATAGCTTGTTTTGCAGTGTGCTCGTGGGGATTGCTTTCTGCTGCCCACCAGTTGTTTAATCCTGTTGCAGCACAGAAGTTTGGTGGGAAAAGCTACTAAATCTCCTTTTCTAAAGCAGGTCTGTATTGTTTATCATGGAACAATTAAAAAGAATGTGACTATCTGTTTATGAAGGCACTAAAGCTTGTAATACCTTTCTTGTTTGCTTTGGGTTTATTTAAATTTTTTTTGATGTCTACCAGTGCCAGGTAGGAAATAAAAGACTTTTGGAGCAGAAAGTGCACTCTGGGAGCTTGTAATTTTTTTTGTTTGAATTCTAGGATTAAACTATGATTATAAAGGAGACAGGTCTTCAAACGGTGCCAGAACAGTAAGTGTAGTGTTTAAGTTACATGTCTTGCTTAATCAGTAAAATTAATGAACTTCCAGTACTTGTGTGTCAGAAGATAATTTGAGTGATCCTGTGTACACATACCTGATGGTTTTTACCACAGAGCCCTTCAGTGTAAGTATTGAGTATTTCACACTGAGAAACAAAGCGGGGCTTTTTTGTTTACTACTGGTAAAGAGTAAATATGCCCTTTATGTTTCATACCAGCACATGAACAAATAAGTGTCTGCCCTTTATGATGAACCCCCCCCAAAGCCTGCAGGATGCAGCTGGTGAGAGAGGCCAGGTTTGTGTGTGAGCAGACATTGATCACACCTGCTGGCTCTACTGTAATTTGGTTATTGCCCAGCCCTGATCAATACCCTGCAAATACAAACCCCCAGGCTGAGGCGGGAGGGGGAAACTCCGCTTTCCCCAGTCAGCTGGAACTGAAGTGGCTGCTGCCTGTGTGGAACAGAAAAGCTTTTGCTTTCATCTGTGGTCTGCCGTGGAAGGACAAAAGGGGAGACTTTCAAAAGCCATAATGAGAATCAGGAGCTGAAATCCCATTGACTTTTAATGAGGGTGAGGGGCAGATGCCTTTGTTGTGCATCACAAACTTCCTCCTCTCTCTCAGCTGTCCAAGTTGCTGATGGTGGGTGAGATGTGCCCGTGCTATCTTCTGGACTTGTATAGGAACAAAAGTTACCTTGAGTTATTTTGTTTGCTGAACACAGATCCCCTCTCCTTGTTTCCATGAGGAGTGGTCAGCAATCACACACCCCCTCTGGCCCTCTGCTCTCTGTAGCAAAGCCACTGGAAAGATGGAAGCACCGAGAACGTACTGCTTGGTTATTTTGTGCTGCAGCCCTGGGTACCTCCAGCAAACAGAGTTAAGGTTTTCCTCAAGGTAGCTGCTTGTTCTGTTGTATGGGAGAAATTTTATCTGGTGACCTGCAAAGGTCTCTGTCAAGCAGTGTTGGAAGTACCTGCCACGTACCTACATCTGGCTGTGCTTACAGGAAAGGGAGTTTAATGATTAAAACACTTCATTCCTTGAATCTCTGAAAAAGTCACCTCCCTAATTTTTCTTTGATAATATGTGGAGATACTGTCATAACTTACACATTTTACAGCAGTGCCAGTCACAACCTTGGAAAGAAATGCTGCCAGCATACTTTGGGTTTTTTGGTTCTTTCTTTTTAATTTTCTTAGTACATTCAGCTCTTCCTCTCCAGTTATGCTTTCCCCATGCTGAAAGGAAGCTGCTCCCATGTCAAGGGCTGGTTAACACACACACACACACACACTTGGAGAATTCTCTGCCAAATGCCCAGGCAGCTTTCCCACTGTGGCTCTGGTACTCACAGAGTAGGGTCACAGCCTCCCTGAGTGAAGGAGAGCTGTTGTTTTTGGAAAACATATGGGAAATGCAGAGACTTACTTCTTTGAGACTTAAAGTATTCCTGGATACAGCATGGAATTAAACCTGGCTTTAAAACTTGTTTGTGCTCTCCAAATTGCCAGCTGGTTTCCCTCTCTCTGTTTCTCTGAGTGTATTGTGTATTGTCTGCCTTAATCTCTGAGAATTTAGGACTTGATTCATAGTTAGTTTTGATCAAATTATTTCTTCTTTTGTGCTTGATGATCTTTTTATTTTGTGGGCTTATTGTAAATGTAACGTTTGGTTTTAGAATATGAAACTATGAAGGGTCTGCAGCAGGTCCCTCATAATTCTGCATTATTTTAGGAGTTGAGAAGGAGATGCATCTGTATGCAACCCTCACTTCTTTGGACAAAGGTCTTTGGATGCATTATGGATGAAGCTCAAGACAAAGTGCTTTTTAAAAAGTTTATCTTGCATAGTCACGCTATATATGAATGTCCAATCCATACTTCTTACAGTGACCAGCCTGGTGTCCACCTCTCTGCTTGTGGCTTTCCTCCACAATTCAATAATCTCCTTTATTATTCATAGAGGAAATGATGAATGATGGCTCTGTAAAACTTCACCAGTGCAGTGTTGGCAGGTTTTGGAAGGGATGTGGGTTTGTCATTGGCCTTGAGGGGTTTTCACAAATACCTGAGCCAAAGCTGCCCTTTCACGTGGGCTGTCTGTGGAAAACCAGTCATGGACTTACCTCCATGTGTGTGTTGTGAATGGATTTTACTTTGCCATTCCACAACAACTAACAAACTTTGTATAACATTATGATGTCACCTACATCGATGCTTGTTTTTCTTAAAGGTTAAAATATATTTTTATAACCTGAGCAGTTACTACTGGAAAACTAAGCTGAGGTCTCCGATTTTTGGCTATTAATACTACAACCTTCAGCTGTTCTGTCTGCATCTTTATAGTTATGTAACTTTATTTTGGGTTTAATCTTTTCATTATATAAGCCTTTGTCATTTTTTAAGAACAGATTATAAGCACAAGTCTGAAGAAACTAGTCATGGGTGCTTCAGGAAAAACTGAACATAAGGGCAGAAGTATGGCAGTATCTTTGTCACTAAAAAAGAAAAAAAGATTGGAAGGGAAAAGGCAGGGAATGGTTTCAACCACCTGAGCAAGGGTTTTTGATCTTTTACCAGCAGTGTCTTTGTGCTGGACAGTAACTTTTCCTGCATTACCTTTATCTGTGTTTCATGTAACATTTGCCCTAAAACTAAGCTGTTTTCTCAGTGTCTTGGTAGCTGAGAATGTGACAGAAGGTTATGAAAAAGTAGAGATCTTGGAAGTCTCCAAAATAATTAAAATACATAAACCACCAGTCAGTAGCACATAGCAAGCAAGTGGGTGAATTAAACCAATAACTCTTTAAACACATAACCATAACAGCTCATGTTCTGCCATGGCAGGCTATGCTGCAGCTCCTACCAGCATTGTTTTAGTGATGGCAAGAGCTAAAATACAGTAGTAAAGACCATATTAAAAAAAAAAATTAAAAGAAAATATATGAGCTTGGTGGGGTTTAAGTTTACTCTCATCCTCCCTCCCCCCCTTCACATGGATTTCATTCTTCAGGCTGCTGTTCTGCAAACTGTTCCGTGGGCTGAGGGATGGAGAAGGCACCTCTCACTTGCTGCTGGTATTTAAACAAATAAAGCAAAAGTAGGTTTGCCACACATGAGTTTCAGTAAATACAGTCAGGCCTCAAATTGGTTTATTGCTTTGTGAAGGGAAGAGTGTTATTTAGGAAGCTTTGGAGAGAGCGTAGCTGAGAAAGTGGGCTTTGCAAGTTTCCTGGCATGGACTTGGTTTTAACATCATCCCCATCATTTGCATTGTTAACTGGTGGAATTCAGGCTCAGGGAATGGGCAGGGTGAGCCCTAAGGGGGGTGTAACCTGAGGCTTTGTGCCCACCTGGTTCCAGAACCTATCCCTGGCATGTCTAGAAATGGAACTTTTTCTGATCTTGCCATGGAATTGATTCTGTTTCAGCTACCAGAATGTGTTATGTGAGGGCTTATTGTGGCTCTGGGCTTTGCACAGTGGCGGCTCAGAGCTGTCCTTGGTGTTCCTGTTCTTGCTGAGATGGGTCACAGAGTGTGGTGGCTCAGTGGGATGCTGTGACACACGTGCGGTGTCACCGCTGCTCCTGCTGCCCCAGCCACCCACAGAGCTGGGCTGCACGTGCAGTAGGAGAAATGGCCTTTCTGGCTAATTCTTCACTTTACACTATACAACAAACTGTTTAATGGTGTTAGACCCATTAGCTGTGTGTGTATATATATAAAATTACATACACAGTCATAAGGACACCTGAGAGAAGGCAAGTCTAACCTGGTTTTTTTAGAGACATGTTTTAATGGAGCATTCTTTCTTTCTTACCCTCACAGCTTATTAACTGGCTCCATGAG
>JAOXXN010000446.1:5742496-5755611 GCA_026770055.1 Myrmophylax atrothorax
GGCTCCATGAGAAAATAAGTGTGCTCAGTGTACCCCTGTTCCCCCCAGTCCCCTTTTTCTTTCCAGCCTTGCAGACTGCGTTGGGGATGGGTGTCAGGCTGCGTTGTGGTTTTGATCAGTCTTGTGCCAATATTCAACACAGATGTCACACTCATTTATATATGTATAACTTTCAGCATGGGAGGGAAGAGTAAAGGAAAAATTGGCTCTATCCAGGCATGAATTAATTTGTGTGCTTTAACTTTCTCACCTTTCTTTTTTTTTCCTTTCACTCACTTCATCAAAAAAATTAAAAATCTAAGGTAGTACTGTAGGTTTTCTTGATGTCCCTTATAACCTTCCTTTTGGGGGTGGTAACTTTAGCTCAGCAGAATTCCTTGGAATGATTCCTTAGTGTTTTTGAATGCCATAATTAATGGGATTTCTCTGGAAGTGAGACAGGTAGCCAGGGTTTTGGAAGCAGAAATCCTTTGTAGGGGAGAAGTTAATGAGACAGACAAGGAGAAATGTAGTAGCAGAAGCATCCACTGAAGTTCTTAGAAATTTCTTTGTGCTGGAGCTGCTCTCTCTGCTCCCCTGCCAGTGCAGGCTGCTGCACTAAAATGAAGGAGAAATATGATTTAAACCTCTGCTTTCCTTGTCTTTGTCCCTCCTTTTAGGAAAAGCAGGGGGCTGGGTTTGGCCACTTACTCTGGAAAGTGACTGCCCCAAATTTGTTTTGTGTCTAAACAATGCAGTTTGAGATATTTTGGTGGAATGACTTAAGAAGGACTTTCTTCTTAAAAGTTTCATGTGACTTAATTAAGAATTTATATTTCCGAATGAGAACAGGATTTGTGAGTACACCTGCTCGGGTTTCTCATAGTCAAATCTTTTCAAATTGAGCCTTCTTGGTGCTTTTGGAAGGAAACAACAACAGAAATGTCTGAATAATTTAAAACCATCTTTAGAGCAATATGTTATGACAACTTCCTTTTAAAAATTTCTGTGGCAAGGCAAGATCTTTCTCTTAGAACTGCAGTTCAGTGGGATATCAAGATGCCATTACAGAGTATGGAATCAGAAAGGCAGCACCAGGCAGTGCTTTTGTTATGACACTATTAAAAGTTACAGAAATATTTCCTGTTCTTTCTAATGGAAACTCTTATTTTTCCTTGCCTTATAGGAATACTCAACTAGTCATTGAAGTATCATTGCCAGATACTTTGAATAAATTGTTTTCCTTGAGAAGGAAAAATTATCAACAAATTCAAGAATGTATTCGATTATGCCATATGTACAAATAAGAAATTTGAATATGCATAAATAATTTCCCTTGGATTGCTAATGAAGTTGACAGGCAAGAAAACAAATGGCAGGCATTTTTATTCATTAAGCTCATTATTGAATTGAAGAATTATTTAAAATTTACTTGTGGTACAATGACTACTTCTTGAATCTTATCTTTGTATCAGGCTCTTCTTAATTGCTTTTAATTTGTATAACTCTTTTTTTTTTTTCATCCCCAGCCATTTTAAGCTTTGTGCATGCTCTGAATCCAGACGTGTGGGATTCGAGTTATGCTGAGTCTGTTCTGGTGTTCTCTGTGCTTTTGGCCATATGGGCATCTTTGTTTTTCTTTTGTGAGCCTCCTGAAAAGCCTTATAGCTCACTGAGAACAGGAACATGTGCTTTTTCCTTCGTTTTGCTTTATTTTTTTCACTTTTCTCAAGATATAAAAATCCAGGCAAGGGGAAGGGAGAAAAAAGGTTATTCATGTGAAGCTTGAATATTGTTGCTGGCACCTGGGTTGGGGCAACTCCCCTGTATCAATCCAGGCTGGGGGATGAAGGGATTGAGAGCAGCCCTGCCAGGAAGGACCTGGGGGTGCTGGTGGGTGAGAGGCTGGACATGAGCCACCAAGGGGGAGGCCACCATGGTGATTAGAGGGATGGATGGAGCACCTCTCTTATGGGGAAAGGCAGAGAAGAATTGGGAATGTTCAGCCTTGAAAAGAGAGAGCTTCAGGGTGACCTAATTGTGGCCTTCCAGTGCCTGAAGGGAGCCCACAAGAAAGATGGAGAGGCATTATTTACAAGGGCCTGGAGTGACAGGACAAGGGGGAATGGATTCAAACTGACAGAGGAAAAAAATCTTTGCTGTGAGGGTGGTGAGGCCCTGGCACAGGTTGCCCAGAGAAGCTGTGGCTGCCCCAACCCTGGGAGTGTCCAAGGCCAGGTTGGATGGGGCTTGGAGCATCTTGGTCTAGTGGAAGGTGTCCCTGCCCAGGGCAGGGTGTTGGAATAAGATGAGCTTTAGTGTCCCTTGCAACCCAAACCACTCTATGATGTTAACCTAATATACTCAAGAAAGTATCTGTTGGCATTTCAAGCATAAATACCTTGATAGAGCAATTTCACTGGGCTTGTTTGATAAGCTGTACACAGACCAGGTTTTTTCTCATTCACAGATCTAGAGTTTTCTTCTTGGTCTCTTTTCCTTGCTGCAGAAATGATGAAGTGATACATTTTTATAGAGCCAACATTGTTTTGAAATGTAAATACAAAGGATAAAATTCCTGCAAGATTGAATTTAGGTTTGAGATTGCAGTGTAATGAAGAGGGATGGGAAGAGAGGTAGAGCTTGGTCTTATTTAATGACATTAATTTTTCTTGTAGCTGCTTCGTGCTTAAACATTTGAGCTTGATTAAAACGAAGCTAAAGGAGCTCCTTGATTCTCCTTGAAATCTCCTGCTGGGCTCCTGGAAAGCTTTTGTTAAGTAAGGTTTGCTGAGCTGATAGCAGCAGAACTGTGGCTTTCAGGTGTGTGTCAGCAGCTGGAAGCTGCGACTCGGAGCTCGCTGGGCTGCATCGGTCCCCAGCCTCGGGCTGAGGTTCCCCGTTGCCTTAGCGGTGATAAATTCCCCTCTGTCAGGTTCTGTTCGCCTCTTTGTTCCTCAGCAGTTTCATACAAGTAACCAAATCCTTTAGCAACACCTGCGTTTTGAATTCCAAGCGTTTGGGAATCGCTGCGGTAATTCCGTTCTTAAAATATGCCGTTGTCTGGGTGACAGCCTGGAGAGGCACCCCTGGATGGGAGCAGGAGGGTGAGCCTGGGCTGCAGGTGTGCAGAGCCAGAGTGCACATCCACCCCTTGCTGCCAGGAGAAGCCACGCTTTGGAAACTGGAATAAATTGGAGAGAGTGAAAAAATACCAGTTGGATGATGGGGAAGGGTTTGGGGCTTTCTCCTGTGCACAACAGGCACAGCAGCTGAACTCAGGAATGGGAGGGAAAATGCAACGTGATGCCCAGCCTTGCACAGCTCCTGTCTCCAAAGCAGCCAGCAAGGCTGAGGGCATTTGCATTTTCTGCCTGGAATAGTGAGTTATTCAACATACACGTGCATAATTCTGGAGGGGGTAACAGCAGCAGAGTCAAAACTGCTGCGTGGAATGAAATTTTCAGGGCAGCGCTGCCGTTCTGAGGAAGGCAATTCAAAGGCAGGACTTTGCATTGCCCCATCAGTTCACCTGTTGCAGACCTGAGCTCTGGCTTGGTTCATTCAGCAGGTGAGGTGCTCCTGAGCCTGGTCTTTATAAAGCTTAACAAGGGAAGTTTTGTGTATCCTGAGCAGGGACAGTGTCCCTTTCCGGCTCACTTCTTGTGAATCACCAGGTTCTTGAATAAGTCTTGAAACAGGACAGTGCTGAAGGAATTTATGGGATGGGTTTATAATCAACTGATAGTTTAATTAATGTCCCATCTTAACTACTTGTCTCCGATTTAATTTTTCCCAGATGTTTAGTTTTAATACACGTCTCTTAGAGGCTCTTGAGGAGGGCAACATCTGGGGAGAGCATTCAGGGCAAGCTTGCATGGAAGTAAAACAATACTCCCTTAGATGTTACCTTCCATGTCAACACCAGGCATTCCTGAGATGTGGAGAGGTTTTACATGGTTTTATGTTTATATATATACACAGACATAGTCTTTTAGATCAGTCAGCTTGGCCTAAGTACAGCCGAGCTTGCTCCTGAGTTACAGCAAGACTCAGATTAGTTTGCAAATATGATGCAAATGAAAACAGGAGCCATTGAGCTTTCTTTTGCTGAAAACTTTTAATATGTTTTCAAGATTCCTGTGTTAGAGGCAGGTGAGCTGCTCCCTCAGGAGCCTGATGAGAGCAGACAACAACCAGGGCAGCTGATGGGATTGTAAGGTGCTTGGCCCCCATCTTTAGCAGTCACTCCAGGAGAACTTTTCATTCCTTTTGACTCTGTTCAGTTGAAAGATTAAGATAAAGACTCTGCTTTTCCATATCTTAGCAAGCTTTTGCTTTTACAGTACCCGATAGAATTATAGGACAAGTTATCTGCATTTTCCATCCATATGCAAATACTCTGAAAAATGCCTTGCAGTATTGTCGGTCTTAGATGATCTAGCTGTTGTTTCTTTAGTTAACATGGCAAAGTGATTTTATGTGCATATGTTTAATGTTCTCAGAGAACAGGTATTATGATTTGTAAATGGTAGTGCCCAACCCCAAAAACCAGTAGGAAATGCTTTCCTGAAGTCCTGCCCCAATGGGAGAAGCAAAGCACTTGGAGATCTGCCTAAAGGGTTAATTAAAGAAATCATTTCCCCAAAAACTTGATGTTGAAACCCGTATTTGTCCATATGTTTTAGATAGGCTATCTGTATTTTTGTAGAAAGCTGATACTCAATGGAAATGGAAACCTCGGAGGTTTCCTTAACAAAAGACACTTGTGGTCGGAGCTCCGAGTCCCAGGGCGGTTCCATTACTGTAATTCCACAGCGGGAGCTTTAACCCTGTCTGGAGGGTTTAATGCCTCCCGTGGGAGGGAAATCTCTTTGTACCTGCCCTGGGCCCTGTGTGTGTGAGCTCAGCCTGGAGCTGGAGTGCCTGTCTCTCTCACCCAGGCACAGCTGGGGCTGCTCATGGAAGGTTCACATTCCATCCCATTCTTCTCCCCCAGTACAGGAAATCTCATGCTTTGTAATTTCAATTGTGTAATTTTATGGATTTTTCCAGAAGAGGTAGTTTTTTGTGGTTTTTTTGATACATTTCTAAATCTAATGAAGCTTTTAAAAATGCTTTATGACTTTTAATGTATTCCCTTCGTTCCTCTACGCTTTTCCTGCTGTTGATCAAGTTTCTTTGTTCTTGCTGCTTAAATAGCATGCACAAAACCTATTTGCACCCAATTGGTATTGCTGAATATCGATGCAAAGCAAAATTAAACATTAGGTTTAAATAATGGACTTGTTTTTCACACTCTTTGTTTTATTATTTTCTAATATAACTGTAATCAGTGAATATTGTAAACAATTTGTATAACTGGGAGACAAATAAAACAGGATTGAAATTTTATGCATGATAGGACACACAGACTGTTAATGTCTAAGATGCAATTTATTTTTAATAAACTAACAATTCCCATTTGCAACTCTAACCACTCTTCTGAATGCTGCTTGTTTTATTTGTTTTTCAGAAGTCATATTAGTTACTTCCCAGTTCTTTTGGGGACACTTTAAATCACTGGTTGAACTCCCCACCCTGGAAATCTGAGACTGAGGTTCTCCCTCAATAACCAGGACTTTCTCTGCTGCATTTTCTGGAAAAAAGTATTTATACCCAGCATTTAGTAACTCATCAGTAGCAAAGAAAGGAAGGCTTCTTCCACCCAGAATAGCTTGGTAGTTGTTGTAAAGCCAGTCTTTCTCTCTTACCAGTAAGTGGTGTGGGACTTACGACAGTTACTTACCATTCTTTTTATGCTCATTTTTTTCAAAGGAAAAGTATATTTAAAAATGAAAAATGGAGGTGAGGGGGAAGTGCTTAGAAATCCACTCCTCACAGAGCTGCAGTAGCAGGCAGCTCCCTTCTCTAAAGTATATTTTAAACAGCAGAGAGTAGGAACCTCTGCAGAGAAATTTTTAAGTACTGGGGGAGTAGTGTGATGACAGCAGAGAGTAATTTTTTACTACTTTTTCTCCTAGTAAGGATTAGATATTTTTGAGAAGCTGTAAGTGAAGAGGGGGACAAAAACCTGCTGTGTGATGAGGAGGAAGGGCTAAGGGGAGATCAGCAGAACTGAGAGGAGCAGATAGAGGGGTAATGTTGGTGTGCAGGGTTAGAGAAGAAAACAAAGTAATGATCACTTGATTCTTCAGGATGGGGTTACTCCAGTCAGAGATGTAAAAGCCCATTTTTAGTATCATTTCTCTTTCAGGCAGTGACTAGAAACATAGATTTCAGTAGAAATTGTAATTTCTTCTAGCATTAAGCAATATGAAGCTTATCCTTTCAAAAAGAAAATTGATGCAGTTATTACTCCTTTCAGCAAGATGCAAATTATATATGTCGTATTGCCAATAAAGTTTATACAAGATGCTCTGTATTCATTGTCTTAGGTTTAATGAGCTGGGCTAATTATACCATGCCATAACTAACCAAGTAACAACAAAATTGATTTTTTTTTTCCCTTCTACAAGATGCTCTGGGCTTGTAGTTCTCAGATTTAATATACCCATGTAATTGCACAGTGTTGCAGTTCAGCAAGTCCTTGGGGAGGAGTTGGACTGTGAGTGGTGTTGCCAGAGCAAGTGGTGCAAGGTCTTGTCCACTCTGTGCCCACTTGGCAATCCCAGAATGGTTTGGGTTGGAAGGGTCCCTAAAGACCACAGTTCCAACTCCCCTGGCATGGGCAGGGATTGACTCCAACTTCTGAGGGAAAACCTTGTTGTCTCAAACACAGAGCAGCGGAATTTCAGTTGTCTGAGTGCTGGAAAGAGACATTTCTCAATGGAACATTTTCATTTTCTCTTTGATTTAAATGAGCCAAAGGTATGATGTTTCTGTAATAATGTGTATCTTCTGTATTTCTTCCATCTCTACATGGAATTTGCCTCCATTTCCAATGTTCAGGTTGTTCCTCTGCTTCTTCCACAGGCAGTGGAGCAAGAGCAATCCAGCCTTTCCTAAGACAGGTGCCCCACACCTGAGGTAGACTTTCTTCTGGAGTTACTGATGTCTCTCCATTCCCTATAGGGAGTGTTGGAAAATGATTAACCTAAGGAAAATGTCTAATTTAGACCTTTGTCTTGGTTTAAGTACATTAAATTTGCGTCACCTCCAGTGGGTGTTGGCAACAACTCTCTGTTTTACACTTCAGTTGGTTAGACTGGGCTTTATATATTTATATAGTTTAGGATGTTGCTACCTGTTTATGCCAAGTTAAGTGGCTTCTTGTTCAGGAACATGGGCAGCCTTTGACCTGGGACACCTTAGAAGGTGCTTCCCAACATGTTCTCTGAGTATCCAGGTGGTTCTCAGGTAGACTTGGCTGAGCAGGCATGGAACTGTCACAGAGATGCTCAGCCACATCACCTGACATAAAGTCTTTTATTTTGTAGCTTGGATTAGGCTTAATGATTTTATCATCTTTTCTGTTACCTTTCTTTTAGCAGGAATTAAAAAAAAATAAGCTGAGAAAGAACATTTTTATTTCCTTTTAATTCATGAGCAGCCAATGCTATTTAAAATGTCATGGAATCTATTATGCAGGAAGAAAAGCCACCAAATAAATGGAGTTAGAACCATAATTTGAGCAGCAGTGGGTTCCTTTTGAATGTTGCCAAATTAATACCAGTTTGAAGCATCAACCAAAGCAAAAATTGCTTCTTTTCACCTTTTTTTTTTTGTGTGAAGTGTTTTAGGTTTAAATTTTTGAAGTCCCTACATTGCTTCTTGAGTGAGACAAAACTGTTAAGCCATGGGGCAAGTTGGCCATTACACTTGTCTTTTGACCAGCTGAAAAAGGCCTAATTTTACCAGCAGTATAATTTGTTTGGGGTGGTTTTCCCCCCCTACATTCTTGAAGAGTCAGCCCAATATAAATGGCAGGTCCTCTCCAAGTAGGTACCTGGTATTTCACATCAGAAGAACTAATGCTGCTGTTGCCATAATGATACAAAACCGCCTTCAGTGCAGGTGTTTTCCTGGGACTGAATTCCAGCTGGTAATTCCCAGTCTCCCATCCGCTTGGCTTTGGTGGCTGTCCCAAGTTGCAGGTCACAATGACACCTTGTTTGGTGCTGGGAGAGGAGCAGAGTTTGCAACACTCAGATGTTTGGCTGTAATTGCAGGGTAATTGGGGTGTTTGCCTTGCCTTGCTGGAGGGAATGCACACCCAGCATGGATCTGCTGGAGTCTGTGTGATTCTTTCCGTGGAATGGGAATGGCAGTGCTGGGAAGCAGGAGATGACCTTCCCATCTTGCATAGGTGTGGAAACTCCTCCCTCACACAGCAATCAAAAGCTGGGTGTAATTTCGATTCTACAACTGTAGTAAATGTTGTAATCTCAGTTCTACGACCTGTAGTAAATGCTGGGTTTATTGCCAGGTGAAAATATTTTCAGCGGTTAACTATGGAATTGTAAACTGCACCTCTGTGAATAAATAAATCCCAGTCTCTCACTTTGGACCGTGGCTGAACAGTGTGTGCTAACAAATAAGATAGAATGATTTTGGAGTTTTTCCCCTAAAAAGTTGTGTTTGAATTAATGTGGAATTTTAGGGAGGCCTTACTTGGAAACTCATTATATTTCCAGTCATTATTTAACACATCACACATTGAGTTTTCAAAGTTTTGGCCTTTAAATACCACATACAAGTAGTTAAAATTACTTCAGTTCTTCACTGAGCTTCCATTAACTTGAATTTAGGGCATATCTCTTTATCATCATATCCCATTCTTTTTTCCTGGCCAAAAATACATTCTGATATTTTAACTTATCTTCCCTCTTAAATGAAAGTTGCTGTTTGAGACACTCTTTTGCAATGGACAATATTCTCACTTAGAAACCCTCAGTAGTCATCTGTTCTGGTGGGTGCTTTTAGCACATCTTTGTGCCATTGATTTAACTTAATTCCTGTCTATTGGTGCTCTGAAGGGCTGTGTAAAAATTCTTCTCTCCTCTAAAACGCTTCCTGCTTAGTGTTACTGTGCAAATGAAATAATGCAAGAGGCAGTTTTTGCATGTAAATTTTTTAAAAGTGGGGAGGAAAAGCAGAAGAGCAGTCAGGTGTCTCTGATGTGTTAGAGGATGAAAGATTGGGTTGCAGTGGCTTCTTGAAAGGCAACAAAACATTTGTATCTCTGCTTTTATAACCCCAAATCTGGGTAAGTAGAAGTTCTGAACAGGGAAGCACTTACAGCAGTATAATTGATGTTCACCTTCTTTCCTGCTATATAAGAAACTAAACCTTTTTTTGATGTAGTTAAATGGAGATACATTTTCTGGAAAGGTTAAAACACTGAGAAAATAGGACTTTTTTTTAATTCTGTGGGTTTGCTTCCATCTTTCACCTTTAGCTGTCACCAGTTCAGTTCTCTTGCCCCGCTTTGCCCAGGTGTGTGTACACCTGGAATTGGCAGCCCTGACTTAATTGCTATTTCCAGTTTATTAAGAGCTAAAATCCACCTGTAAATTTTAGATACAATGGTTAGGATTATATTGGAGCTGCCAGTTACGAGGCAGGAAAAAAAACCTCACCAAGTTTTCAGTTTCCTCTGTTAAACAAATGTGTGCACTTGCAGACTCTCAGTGAATAAATTCTCCATGTAACTTACATTTTCCTTCAGTGTTGCAAGAGAATGAGGTTTGTGGTGTGGGTTTTGGTTTTCCCTCCTCCCACGTGCTCACTGTATATTGCATTAAATGTAAGCAACACTTGTTTAAAGAACTGACAACCTCCAAATGCTGGAACTGGAAAAGGTTGTCCAAGGAAATGAGAAGCTTCAGTTCTGCCCAACTCTAATTTATGTGGGGTTTGGTATTGGATGTGAAAAAGGAATTTTTTTTTTAGCCTCTTGGTTTGCATTTTGGTGCTTTTAGTGGCATTTTACTTGGTTGTGGTAATTTTCACAGACTGAGTGCAGGTTTGTTTGGACATTTTGTTTCTTAGAGCTGTGATGAAACCAAGTTCTTTTCTTATGTATCTTGGCTTGCCAAATAAGTATAAAAGTTAGTAAAGGATTTTTTGGGGACAGAAGACTTTTCTGTGGGTGGCAGGACATGAGGAACTGCTGGAGCCTTTCAGTGGTGAGTGTGGCACTTAAAAACTTCCAAGTATTGTGTATTTTTTGGCAAAAACCTCTCCCTGTTCTGAGCACTTATTGATGTCCCTAATAGGGCCACTACCAGCCAGGAAATTGTGGTAATAATTCTCTTTGCTGAACTTTCTTCAGACAGAATTTACATGAGGAAGGAGGAGGAACATCCCAGATACCTGATGGTTAAACTTTGGTTAAGGGATCCTAGTGATTGGTTTTGTTACGTCTTGAAAGAAAAAGGGAGAGCGAAGAAAAAGTGTTGGTGACTAAATCACATTTGTTATGAAAATGTTTGGTTTGTATTTTAATAGAAATATAAAAGTAGTCACTGTTTTTGCATGAAAGCAGCTGACAGTGCTTGGTGCCAAAGAGAAATTCCAGCAAATCCTATGGAACAAGACCAGTAGGAGAGAGAAAGGATGATTCATTAGCAGTGAAGAAGTTAAAATAGTACAGCAGTAAGAAAGTTTCTGAAAGAAATGGAGTCGGGGCAAATAAAAAACTGTGTTGTGCAAGAGATGATGCTGCACTTGCAGTAGAAGTGCTGAAATTCTGAGAGGAGCATAAAATAGTTGCATAAAACAAATGAACAGAGTAAAGTGAAACTCTTAGAGGCAAAGTAAGCAAAATCAGCACCACACAAGTGACAGCTTATGGAGTGCTTATCTTAGAATTAATTATTCATACATGTGAGTGTGTATATTAAAAATCACATAACCCAGTAGTGACAATATGCAGAGATCACATTGAGGGTGTGAATCTCAGTTAATTGTTTGGTTTTTATTACCTCTGCAATACAAATGTCTAAATTTGGTGTTTCCAAGAGCAGGTCACTGGAATTTTGTTTTCACACCAAGTGCATGAGTACAAATTAAAATAGCAATCTGATGTCAGTGTCCATGTTTAAGGTAGCACATAAATCTGTAATTAGTATTTCCTTGGTAATTACCACAAGGGAAGAGGAGTAGCTTTTTCTACCACATGTAACTTCAGTTGCATTTTTTACAAACTTGACACTATTTTTTGAAATAAAGGTGAATAATTTCCCTTGATACAAATGTGATATATTGTTTTTAGCTTTCATAATGAAGTACAGACAGTGCAAGTTAATTTTAGAGTTCATTAATAGGGTAAGTAACGATTGATTGACTAGTCAGAGCTGTTGCCTCCTTTATCCATGGAGTCCCAGGATCACCAGCACACACTGATCTCAATTAAATGAGGCATTTTGATAACACTTATATAAAGTGTTGTCAAATGCAGCAGCTCATTTGATACTGCTCTAAATTAATAAATTCCCTGAAGTTTTTCCCTTCAGGTCGTGCATGGTGCTCATGTGTGTTGCTGCTCCTGCAGAAGTTGAAGAACAGTCAGTTGCCTTATGAGTTTAAACATGATTTTTATAAAACCCACCCTAAAAACCTGTGATATTTTAATTTTCTCAGCAGTTTTATCTAAATTACCCTTTTAGATGTCTCACACCTTCCTGTGTAGCAGCTCTTGGAGTTGGTGCTTGTTTGATGTTTCCTGGACTCTTAAACATGAGAGAGATGATGTTTGTGTGTATGCCTTTAGTTTTCAAATCTTTTGGGGTTTCTAGACATCAAGTCAGCTTGTTCTATAAGCTTTTAAAGCCAGTCAGTCAACAGTTTGTGGTGTGGAAAAGAATGGTGAAATCACAGTGTGATGGGTAATATAAAATGCTTGGGTTTGGAGAGGAAGGAAGGGAATTGTAGAGATTGGGGTTTTTCTCTTCTGTAGTCACTAAGCTTGGATTGAGCTTTAGGTGACCACACTTGAAATGGATTCATTCTCGTGGTGCTTTATATGGAAACGTAGCCAAAACTTTGTAAAATCTGCATCTTGATTAAATGTCAAAATTTTCAATAATTATCTTGGCTAAATTGTTTGAACCTGTTCTGCTATTCACTTGAAGAAAGATCCCTCAAGCATGAAGAGCAGCATTTTTTTCCAATTTTGCTGTGTCACAAAACAAGAGGAAACCTGGATATTTCATGTTTTACACATCACAAGAGGGTCAACAGATTTTTTTTTTTTTGCTGACTGCTTTCACCCCCTTCAATAGACACTGACCAGGAGTAACAATCTGAACATCTGCCTTCAATATAAGCTCAGGAGAACTGTGTCCATACATTGCTGCAAGAGTGAAAGTAATTTTCTTACTCTTAATGGTCTGAGATGGCCAGGAATTTTCCTCTGGAGTGTCTATGCAGATGTGCATTGAGGTAAATACATTCTTGTACCAGATGTCACAGTACATATTTCCCTCCCTCCCTTTCAAATGACACCTTTACATATTTCCTTGTTTTAAATTCTGTCTAATGTCCCACTTGGCTGGTGGCTGGGACAGAGTCTTTATTCCCTGGCTGATTCCAGGACACAGATCCTGCTTTGTGAGACTGGCAAGGTGTTAACCAGGTCTCTGTAATCCACAGCCACTCACTGATTTGTTGCCAAACAGATATTTTTAATTTGTGCCTCTGAAGTTGCTTAGCAAGCTTGAAAGTCAGTGCAATGATCACAAAAATCCCTTTCCTTAGGCAAAAAGATGACTCTGGCAACACCTTTGCCTGGTGGATGATGTAATAATTTTCTCTCCTTCAGAAGTGTAGCCATTTGCTCTTGGTTTATTCAGTATTACAGCTCACTTGGGCACAGATGTTATTTACCACCCTGAGCTGAGTTTCATGGGTCACTGTACTATTCAAATACTCTTTTTCTGCTCTTTTTGACCCTGGATGCAGCTGAACTTCTGAATGTGAAGGCTCATTGATTGCTGCTGTTCTTGTGTGTGGTGTATCTGCTTCCAAACTGAATAAAATGAAGAAGGTTGAATCTTAGGCCTGACTAATATCTCTTGAGACAACCATTTTCAATGAAAACCAGCTGTTCTTGGCTCCTGAGCTGTCCTGGCAATACCTTCCCCTTTTCACCCTGGAGTAACTTCAGAGGATGGGTCTCAAAGACTGTCAGT
>JAOXXN010000446.1:5757580-5771263 GCA_026770055.1 Myrmophylax atrothorax
AAGATAGCAGGTTTGTGCTGATGAAGAAAACTTGTCATTTTGTCCCCTGTTGCTTACCCTTCTAAGCCTCTCTGTTTATGGACTTTTTCCTCATTCTGAAGCCCTTTCTGTTCCCTGTGATGTTTGCAGCCTCTCCATGATGGGTGCTGTTTGCAAACCTGGATTGTGGCTCGTCTCCACCTTTCCCTTTCGGTCTGGGGAGTCCCAGCCTACCCAGTCTCCTCCTCCTACACAAGTTTATGTTTTCAGCTGCACAGTTTTGGGATTGCAGCTTGCTCTGTGACCTGCAGGACCTGAGCAGCATCTCCATCTGCAGTCAGACCAAACCTCTTCACTTGTGAGAATAAATGCCTTCCTAGAGCTGTACTTGAGGGATTTGTAAAGAGTTAAAAAGTGCTTTTAATGAAAGTTCTCAAGAGATTCCAGATGATGAAAACATAATGTAAGAGTGAGGCGAAGCCTCTGTGCGTTTGTGTTTCTTGAGGTATTCTCAAAAAAAAAGATCTTCTGTGGCACTGGAGTTCTTGAGAAAGGAAAACCCAAACCCTCAAATTAAGGGAAGTGGTTGGGTTTGGCATTAAACTGTCTGGAATCTCTGTCATTTTCCCCACCCCAACTTGGCCACACAGTGATTATGCCCCTTGTGCATCAGACGTGGTGTTGTTGTGTGCACAGGAAAAGCCAGGAAGCTTTGATGGGCATTCTCCCGCTGTCTGCTGAAGGCAGACAACCTGTGTGAGTGTGTCCCTGTTGCACCACTGGGGTTGAAGTAATTAGTTCTGTTTCAGTGTGAAGCATTCCTGCCTTTTGGACAGGTTTGCATCCATCTCACAACCAGCTTTATTTGAGACTTGGATCTTTTGTGCTCCTTCTCTTATAGCACATCTCCAGCATTTGTTTTTTGTTTTGTTACATTTATGTCCATTATATCCCAATAACCAGGTGGCTGATGAGTGTGACTGGGTAGAGGCTGCATGAGGAGAGTTGTCAGGTTTCTGGAACAGGGATTTTTAACTGTTTTGAGCAAGGTTTGTGTGTCATCCAAGTCCCATCATCTCAGCTTCTAGCAGAGTCCTTGAGCCGTGACTGTCTTAGGGGTTGCCATTAAAGTGCATTAAGTGTTTACAATGATGTTTGATTTGAGCAGGTTAACAGCACACTCCTAAATTTTATACCCAATCTTTGTTTTTTGTACTCTTTGTCTCTACTTCCACTCTTGTCTTTCTGTGTACTTATTTCCCCTTCACGGTCTTTTTCTCTGGCAGTGACTTCTTCAATTTTCCTGCCTTCTAAGTTATTTTGATCAAACTTTCCATCTCTGTTCCTTTATAATCTGGCAATTTATATTTCACATTCTGCAACTTTGCCCAAATATGTGTTTGCTAAACCTCTTAGCCTGGGCTGTGCTCCTTTCCCTGTCCATCAGCCTTGGATGCACTCACTTCCTCTCCTGTGTATCGATAGTGCTGTCGATTTTCCAGCTCCAAATACTCCTGTTGTGCTCTGGTTCCCCTCTGCTCCGCTCTGCTTCCCTCCAATCTCACGGAGGAGCTGTCTTAGATTGCCTTTCCATGCCAGCTCCTTCCTCTGATTTCTTCCCAAGAAAAGTGGGGAAGAACAGAAAGTGCTTCCAGCCTCCCCAGGAACTCTGAACTGTGGGGAAACCGGCTCAGCTTCAGGACTTGTCACGGAGGTGTCGCTGGTTCCCCAAACTGAGCACCTTGCCCTGCTCCTTACTTGGTCTGTCAGGTGAGGCTTTTCCCAGACATGCCCATTGCAGGAAAATGTGGCACATTTTGCCACAAAGACTTATTTTACATAACGAAGACAAAGGACTGGATGATTTTGATAAAGATAAAACAAAAACTTGAGGAGAAGATTCAATCTGCTACTTTTTATTATCCCTTGTTCTAATATGGGATAGGAATTACAGATCTAGATAAACTTTATGTATTTGCCACTAAGTAATCAAGTTCTAAAGTTGTTTTTATTGCTTTTTCTTTCTTATTTTTATCATGGTTTTTCATCATAGTTTTTCATTCATGAGGATGAACCGCTGAGATTTTGGGTGATGGTGACACTGAGGGACAGGCTGGTTTGCACATGGCAGAAACTGTGACTAATTTTATCTTTCTGGAAAACCTATTAAAGGGAAGTTGAGATGCATTTAGAATTTTCCATTAATGTCTGTGGGCTTTTTTTTGAACTAAAGATATTGTGGGCATGTTGGTTTTAGAGGTAGGTTTTAGGATCTGCAAGGCAGAGCTTCAGGGTGGGTCTGTGTTGACTCCAGTGAATGTTGGAATCTTTGAAAGAGGGCAGGAAAAAAGGCAGGTTTTATTGTTCTATAAAGTAGAATAACTGACTGTCCAGACAGAAGTCAAATGCTATGGGAAGGTGTAAAAGAAATGAAGAGGTTCACATCCAGGCCGTTCCTTCATCGTTGTGTCCCGGACAGTGGATTCATTCTCCCAGCCTTGGTTTCAGTCGCTCGCTGGCTCTGTGATGGCAAGTCCTTACCTTGAGATATGGTGTTTTCCCTTCTTTTAGCCTTCCAGTTTTTAATAAGGATGTGGGAAGGGTTGTAGTGGCCTGTCTAGGGTGGGATGCTGAGCAGTGAGGATGCTGCAGTGATGTATTTTCCTGCAGTGCTTTCAGCCTCCTCTGGTGAGTCGCTCAGAGCCTGCTGGAGTACAGGGGATCTCTCTGCTTTTAGTGCTTCCCACTTCATGCTGGGAATTTATCCAGTCACTTTTTGAGCCTCTTCAGACTCTGTTGGAGATTAACTATATACCCAGTGGTCTGTTTTGAACTTGCTCTTGTGCTGGGTGCTGAGAACAGTCAGGGAACTTCAGCACATCCCTGTTTTCCCTTCTCCCCAGGTCATGGAGAAGGAGACAAGCCCTGGCCCTCCCACCTTTGGGATTTCACCAGTGGGTCTTCTTTTGGCCTAAAGAACTGGCCACGTGCTCTGTATTTCTGCAGTCCATCTTTTGAACCACTTTGATACCCTGAGAAAAGAGTAAATATTAGTACAAGCAGCTAATTGTGTTCCTTTGGGGTTTTGGTTTATTTTCTTCGGAGAGATCTTTCTTTGCTTTGCTCTGAAGCTTCTGAAAGGTGGTTTGGTTTTGGTGCGTGTTCAACATGAGTTGATTGGGAAATGCAGCCATTTAAAAGGACTCCAAATAGAGAGAACTTACCACATTGAGACAGGAAGAAAAGAGAATGGGAACTATTTCTTCTCCTCCTTGACTCAGCTTTTTATTTCAGTAGTAAACTGCCAAACCAATGTCCAAGTAGGGCAGCAGCACTAAAAGACAGAAAAACTAATTGATGAAATGATGATTATTTTTGTAAATAGCTCTTTCAAATTACAATTCCCAATGGGAAAGGCGTGTGCTGTCACAGCAGCAATGCAAGTGGCACAAGCCTAATAGGAAATTATTATAAGACTTCTCTGAGAGACTTGATCCCTTCTCTGTCAAGTGCAGGCTGTGCTGTGTGTATTTGCAGTGGAGTGGTTTATTCTTATGAAAATCATTGTGCATTTAGCCTTGTCTTTGTGTGTGTGTGTGAAATGGCAGCCTTACAGGCAGCTTTGCAATTACAGATCAGCAGTGTCTGTGCTCAGAAAAAACAATCTGTTTTGTTGGATTTACTGCAGTGACAATACTGTAATGTGTCTTTTTGTCCATAGCAGTCTGAGAAATGCTTCATCACAGAACTGCTGAATTCAGAGGACAAGTGGAGGGCTGAGTAAAGAGTTCATTAGGTGAACATAATTTAAAACTCTCTCAAAAGGGTTTTATTGAATATTTGAATCTTGAAATGCTATGGGAAAGAAGTGTCTTTCTCTGAGGAAATTTCCATTTATTTTTTGAAAATGTAGAGGGAATAGCTCTGTTTTTATATGGCAAATACATCACATTCTTTATAAATACAAATAGAGCCTTTCCTATTCTGAAATGGGCTCACTGACTTTGCACTTTACTGCATATTTTAATCTTCTGTGCTCCTTGACAGAAAAGTTTGTCTTTTCATCAATGATACATTTTAAAAGAAGAACAGATAACGTCTTAGTTTTTCTTTAAAAGAATTAACAAAAACCCTCTAATCTGGAGGCATTTTTTTTTTCCTCTCAGATCTGAATTTGGGAAAGAAGAGAAAAAGCACTGGGATATATTCAATATATCAGGATGTCTGATCACAAAATCTCAGATGCATTGAAGCAGAGCAAGAGGTCATCTGTATTTCTAGCCAGATTCAGCCACTCTTCTCTCAATTAAATATGTTAACATGGCAAAACCCCTTTGTGTCACTGACACGGGCTTTAAAATCTTCATCTGGAGGCCTGTTCTTATTTCATTAATTTCCCCTTAACTAGTGGTGCCTCATTATGAGCTGCATTAAAGCTTATATAAAAGGGGCAAAATCTGATGCAGATGAAATCAAATTTTTTCATTTTATGGGCTTTCTGGGGGCAGTGTTTGAACTGGAATAGCAGCAATGGCAAAGAAAAAAAATGTCTCTGACTTCAGGGGTCTTTTCTGAGCACAGGACTGGACAAATTGGAGCTGAAAGGACCTCAGCAATTAACGTGTCGGACAATACCCGGAACAGCCAATTAATTACAGATGTTTTAGGTCAGAGCAGAGATGGGGCTCGTGTGCCTCGGGGTGGTTTTCTCTCCTCTAGGAGCCTAATGAGGAAATCAGCACTGCAGGAGAGGGGGGCAGGTTGGGGTTTCAATGTCCCACTTTCAGTGTGGTGGCACCAGCGAGACCCTGGTGGGGCAGGAGGGGTTTGCTCTGCAGTGACCTTGTCTCTCTTGTGCACAAAGGTTTGAAAAGCAAGGGGAGCACTGAGTGAGGACAGGTAAAATCTGCATGATGGAGTGGCTTTGAAAAAAATTCTGCAAAGGGTAGTTGATGATTATTTCTCCTCACTGAGAACTTTGTATTTTTTGAGTGTTTTTTATTTTAATAACTTTTGGGTGGAAGAGTTGCCAGGTGGTGTAGCAACTGAATTGTCACCTCAAAAATAGCTAAGCTTTGATAATGTTAATAATTTAGAGAAGAATCTCCCAATTTTTTGGAGGTGTGGGATTTACTGTCAGCTCTTTCAGCCCGACTTTGTTTGTGAAATTTAGAATAATGTGAATGAGGGTGGAAAGAAAGCTGGGTGAAAATCTTTCTATACCTTGTTGGCTTCGCTTAGCAAACCTTTGTCCTCCCAAACTCTCTGGGAGCCCAAAATCAGGGCTGTTAGTCTGCTCCCATTTATTGTGCATCCTGCCTCACCCAAAGGCTCCTCTCAGGAGACATCAGCATGACTTTCCCTTCCCTGTTTGCAAGGCCAGCAGTTCACTGGATGCTGACTATGGATTTCACTTGGCCTATAAACTATATTTTGCACCCACAGAGCAGAAATCTGTGCACCTTCTGCACCAGGTACTGCTTCCAACTCTCAGCAGCGAAGACATTGGTTAAAAAAAATTAAAAAAAAATAAACACAGCCATGAAAGAGGATTTGGGATTTTTCTACCTTTAGTGCACAATTTTCTCCTCTACCCTTCAAACTTGGAGGGAGTTCTCCAGTGGGGGACAGATGGCTGATTAGGCAGTAAATGTGTGCCTGAGCCATATTAATAGGAATGTTTGTGGCTGAACCACATTAGCACCGAGCTCGCTCGTTGTGATCCTGGGAGAGGCTGATAATGCTTGTTATGAAATCTGGAAGTGACAAATGAGCCATTAGGATTTGATAAGCCAGAGTTTTTATTAAATGCCTGTTGCAGGGTGTTTGGGCCTCAGAAGTTGATGTGTTGGGAGGGTGATGCTGCTGCTGGCTCAGGCCACCAGAGAATGTTATTTTTGGGACAGCAAGGAAAATATTAATGATCATCTAATTAGATGCAGCATCTTAAAAGGATGCTCAGGACATCAATCTCTACTTCTAATTTCGTGGTTTCCAGAATGTTAGTTGCTGTGGTCCTGGTGGAGATCCAGTGGTAATTTTGGGAGTTTTTTAGTTCCTTTCTTTGAAGCTGAATCTGATGGTTGTGGATTGGGGAAAAATCTTGAAGTTCCCAGGTACTAAATAACATCTCTCCTCTTCTCCCTGTTATGGAAAGATGGGGTAAAGGGCTCAGGAGCGATCCTGGATCTGTAAAATTATATTGGAACCAATTAAGTGCCTCTCAAGTGCCAAATAAATAGATATATATTGACGTCATCTAATGTTAAGCAGTAAAATATGTCTGCTGCTCAGAAACCGTTTCATTTTCTTATATCTGCACATTTTAAATAGGTCTGGCTTCAATTTATTTTGTTGACTTAAAAAAAATACTGTTTGGACATTAAAAATTGAATTATCAATCCCATTATCCTCCTCGTGCACTTCAATTTCAGGCTTATCTGCATTGGTGAAGAAGTGTTCCAGGAGTTTAAATTTTTTTTTTTAACTGGAAAAGATCTATTATTACTTGCAAAACCTGTGCAGAAAGTTACCCAGTTGCTAATAATCTGGGATTTCCCCAGTGTATATTTTTTTCCTTGCTTAGAGTATTTGCAATTAGAAGTCTCCATCTCAATGGGATAATTAAAAAATAATTTACCACTTGGAAGGAATAGGTCTCTTCAGGCAATCTGCACTGCTATTGGTTAATTATTACTAATTTTTGGTTATCTGATACAGTTCTTCCTGACCTGACATCTGCATAATGTAGAAGCTAATGAGAACAGAAATTAAGCCTGGTAGTTGACATGTCCTCCATTCAATTTGAGAGAGTGAGGTGGAAAGAGATTAAAAATAAAATGGTCAAAGTGGGACTGCAGCATTACTGGCAACTTTGTATTATGCACAAAATTGTTATATGGATGGATATATATGGAGAGGGAGAAGGACACGTGTGATTTTTGTGCTTTTTGTCCTGGTAGCTGCAATACTGACTGCAAATCTGAGTATCATGGTGTACTCTGTGCAACTAATACCTGGTTGTTGTGGGACTTGCTGTAAAATCGAAGTTCTCCTCTTTCTTTGCAGTTTTTCCTTTTACAGTTCTTAGGGATACATTTCCTTTGCATGATGTGCAGTGGTGTCTTCTATGTTGTTAATGTATCTGAGGAACATTTCCATTGCCAAACTGCATCAGGTTGTCAGAGTTTGCTGGGTGAGCTCCTCCTGCAACTCGTGGGAGTCGCTGCTGTTGCACCACATCAGTTCTTGTTACACCCAGTGGGTTTTCTACCCCTCTCCTGGCCCCAAAATGTTTCTCTCTGCCAGCACTGAAACTACTCATGGAGCTTATTTTGAGACATGATGGGAGGTGGAGATCATGGAATGTGACAGTGTTTGGAATTACAGAATCCTGGAATGGTTTGGGTTGGAAGGAACCTTAAGGATCATCTCGTTCCAACCCCCCTGTTGTGGGCAGGGCACGTTTCACTAGACCAGGGTGGTCCATGCCCCATCCAACCTGGCCTTGGACACTTCCAGGGATGATGGGACATCCACAGCTTCTCTGGGCAGCCTGTGCCAGGGCCTCACCACCCTCACAGGGAGGAATTTCTTCCTGATGTCTATCTAATCCTGCCCTCTGTTTGAATCCATTCCCCCCTGTCCTGTCACTCCATGCCCCTGTGAAAAGTCCAGCTCTCTTGGAGCGCTGTTAGACAGTGGAAGGTGCTCGGAGGTCTCTCCAGATCCTTCTCTTCTCCAGACTCAGCAACCCCAGCTCTCTCAGCCTGTCTCCACAGGGGAGAGGTGCTCCAGCCTTCTGAGCATTTTTGTGACCTCCTCTGGACTCACTTCGACAAAATATTTCATATTTCCAAGTGGTTTAGCATCATAAATTTGGGAGAAGACAGTCCTTCCGTTGTCAATGCAAGTTAAAACTGGCCCATGGACACAAATGGCATACATGGAGTCCACAGGCAAAATAAACTGGGGCTACTTTAAAGCAAATAAGAGTCAGATACACGACAGGACCATTATGGGAAACACTAATGTGATGTTCAGCCTGGGTCTTGCAGCTCTTACACAGTGCTGAAAGGTTGTTTTATTTGGCTGAGATCATGTTATTCCAATTAGCCGTGAATATGGACAACCATATTAAGGGATAAAAGGCCACCTAACACATTTTCGAGGTGGTTTGCCAGTGTAACTGTGACCTTTATTGATCCAGAGGCATTATTCCATTTTTACAAAATGCTCCATTTTGCTTTTGTTGACTGCAGAGCAATAAAACCATGTTACACTTTGAGTTTTTCTTAATGAGAAAATAGTCAGATCCCAGTTGAGGGAATTATTATGATAAATGGGCAAAATCTGCTCCCATCTCAAAACCAGCACTTTTTTTTTTTCCCCTATTCAGCAGCCACACAGCTCACAAAATATGACAACAGATGCAAACAAGCAAGTTACAAAGGCCACACAATAAGATTGCAGGAGAACTTTGGAAAAAGGGGGAGTGCAGCGTGTGAGCCGGAGCCATCTGTCTCCGTTACAGAGCATTCCTTCCCTTGGAGAGCGTAATTATGGCTCTGCCTTCTCTGTTCCTGGATTTATATACAGAAACAGCCCTAAGAAAAATAGAATTGATTCAGAATAATGGGAAAGTTGCTCGTGCTACTGTAAATTCCCTGGAGTGTGGCCCCAGAGTTAGGATTTCCAGTGCTGTTCTCCATCTCTCCATTTGGTGGGAATAGTGGGGTGGTGGGTTACTGACCTCGTGGCTTGTCATTGAAAAAAGCTCTTTCCTGCTTTATCAATAATAGAATTTAATGTGCTGGTATAATTTTTTTTAGGGATGACAGGTGAATTCATGGTCCTGCTGCTTTAAGTGATGTATTTCTTTCGGCCTAGCAAAAGGTTTAATTATAGCTTTTAAATAAAATTGAAACAGCAGCTGAATTGTATTTCTTGCAAGGAGGAAATTGAGTAGATTTCAGTATTTAGCTTGGAATTCTGGAGTGTAATTTTTAACCTATTTTTAGATAAAATATTACTGTTTTGAATAATACACAATAGTATATGTGAATCATTCAAATTAGCCATCTCTTGTTCCACTTAGTCATAAATGACTTATTAAATAAAAAAAGATTTAAGACTTTGTATTATAATAGAACTGAATTTTTACTTGGCTGAATTATAGTGCTGTCCTGAAGTTAGGACAGGTGGTGCTGAAGAATTTAGCACTGCTCTGTGCAAACTATTTTATTGCTTGTGTAATTTCGTATATTTAAAAATGAGGCTCCTAAAGTAAATAAAGCCTAGGACAGAATCATCTCGTGTGGAAGTAAGATTGCTTTTCCCTCCTCATATTGGCTCTGAGCTTTACATTCTGTGATGGAGGTGGTGTCAGGTGTGGAAGCGGCACCTGGATGTGTCTTGGCACAAGAAGTAATAATGCAGTTAAGGGGGGAGGCATTAGGAGGAGTGAAGTACAATGATCTTGAAGGGCTTTTTACTCAGAGAACTCGGGGAGCATTCAGCATGTTATTAAAAAATGAAGAAGTTGGTTCATATTTTGTGTACACCTATTCCCTCTGAATATCTCTGCTGTGGATCTCACAGATGCTGTTGTGGCTTGCTATTCCTGGAGTTTCCTGGGGTATCCAGGAGGACCCTGCTCCTTGAAATAATAATATTTATCTCCTTAAATTCCTGCCAAGCGGTTTAGCAAGGTCAGATTTGCCATCAGTTGGCTTAGCAGCTTTTTATCAGCTTACAGCTCTGTGCAGGGGTTTGCTGCTTTTGCCACTGGGCCTGAGGCACAGGAAAGCTCGAGGAGGGAGAATGGGAGGCCCTTAAAATATCAATTAATTCCCAATTGTCTCCATCTCTGATGTCAGCCCCTGCCTGACTTCAGGTGGCCAAGGAAAGAGAAGGAAACTCTCTCTTGTCCCTGTGCACTCAGAGTCAGTGGCTCTATGGAATCGAGCTGGCTTTGATCAGTATTGTAAATCCTCGCACAAAAGTTTGCCTCTGGAACAGTTTCCCTCTTTGTTTCTGTGTAGTCACTTGCGGAAAGTCTTCCCTTTGGTCTTGCCCTAACTGGGCTTGGCTTTAACATCCCTGTTGCCTCCAGTGACCTGCAGCCTTCCCTGTCCCAAACTTTGTGGTGCTCTGGGTAACATCTGCTTTTACCTCCTCTTCCAGCAGCAGATGCTTATTTTAAAAACAAATATTAATGCATTAGTATGCAATGCTCAGAGCTGCAATTTGAGCACCCAGTTAATGTGATTTGCCTGTTCTGTAACACTTGTTTTCCTTGTATGCAAACTCTGGTGGAGCAACTGTGACAGCCTTCTCAGCTGAGTTTGAATATTAATTTTGTGCTGGCTATAGGAGCTGGGACCAATGTCGACTTTAATGAGGCTGGCACTCAAAAGCATTGATGTGTGACTGGTGCTGTCTTGAGAAGAGATGAAAACACTCTGGAGTCACCAAGGGGCAGCTGAAGTCGAGGAGCAGCTTGCCAGCTTTTATTATTTCCTGACAGTCTGTTCTAGTTGGTTTTGCTCAGCTCAATCGATCTTCTGGCTCTTTGCATCTCTGGTTAAGATTTTCTTATCAATTTACCACTTTCTCTTTTTTTTTTTCTTTTTTCTTTTTTTTTTTTTAAGAGGCCAAAACTAAGCACCTGTTGGGAATCAAGTGTAAAGCAGCCTCTGACATCAGAGAATTTGGATAATTTGAATAGAGAATAATTGTTCAGTAGCTTCTGCTTACTGACAGAAACCAAGATTTTCTTCACCTAAGATACCTCAGTGAGGATGTTTGGACACTGGACCCCATCCTGTGCAGGGAATGAGTCATTTGAGATGATGGTTGTTGTGGTTTTGCACAATTGCTGTGTTGCAAAGGTGCTGTTCCAGTTACCTTAGCAGATGAATTGATGCTTAGCAGTAAGTTACATTCTTTAACAGTAAGTTTTGTCCTTCGGTGGGACTTTCCCCTGTAGTTCTTCATTTATCCTGAAGGGATGCAGCTCTTCATTTTCACAACTGTTCTTAAAAAAAGAAATACAAAAAAACCCCTCCCACAACTATGAGTAAAGGGACCAGAAGTAAATGACAAAACCCAACCCCACGTACTATTTCTGAAAGGATCTTTGACAACCCGTGGCCAGGGGGCTTTCAGAGTTACATGCAATGGAGCTGTGACTTTCAGGGCATTACTAGGCTTTTTCCTTTTTTTTTTTCTTTTTTAAAGAGGATTAATTGGACAGATTTTCAATCTGGCCAGTTAAGGAAACTGGGACAAGTTCTGCTTGATTTCTACCATCAGTAATTCCTGGTGGTGGCTGGAGCTGCTTATCTGGAGAGAAACACAAGCAGAATTTGGTGTGTTACGTGTAGCCACTAAAAAGCAAAATAACTGCATCAGAACAAAACGTGTGTGCTCTGGGAACAAATGCAGTGAAAACTGTTGGGAGCAAGTTTGGGTGGGAAAGGGTTTTTTTTTCAGATATGATATGCAGGTGGGGAAACAATTATATAATATTGAACCTCATCAATGTTATTACAATGCTGCCAGCAGAGAAACAAGGAAATAAACCCTGGTGTGACTGCATGCATTAAGGCTTCTCCTGCACTGATGCTTTCCTGGGTTATTGAACAATTTTGCATTTTCTCCTTTCCATCTCTTAAAATCTGTTGTTTTAATGACATTTATTCACTCGATACATTTGAAAACATTTGCTCCCCTGGCAAATTTGCCACATCCTTTATTATTGTATTTGTGTGATTCTGTCTTTTGCCCACTGAAAAAAAAAACCCCAACTACTGGAACATTTTTAGGCAAGACATGTAGGAAATTACTTAGTGCTGTAAATACATAATTAGTCTTGCCAGCTATCAGAAAAAACCAATTTCAATACATTCTAATCTAATTATTTCCAGATTATGACATGATAAACAACAGACTTAAGTTCCACAAATTAAAGCATATCCTACAAATGGCTATTGAAGATGGTTAAATAATTGCTGGTGGTGGAAGGTGGAGCTTTCCTTTAGGATAATCCGACAGCAGCTTATACAAACCTCCTTTTTTCCTTCCCTGCTCTCCTCCCAGCCTGCAGTGCAGTCTGTGCCAGTCCAACTGGTCTTTCCTCTGCTGTTCTACATCTGTTTCTGGACTCTAGTTTAAGTTTAGAGTATGCAAAAGTGCTTTTTATTTTTCACAGAACAGAGAGGAAAGTTTCAGGTACCAATCTCTGGATTTTTAGAGTAAAAGATGTTAATTGTTAGCCAGGAATGAAAGCATGATCTAATTTTCCATAGTCTGATAACTTCCAGTCAGTGCTAAGTGTGGCCTGATTTGAACAAGCCACATAAAAAGGAACAATTATGTATAGGATTATTCAGTATATGCAAAACATTAATTGTCATATTTGGAATGAAACAGCCACATCCTTGCTGGCCTGCCTGAGAAGAATGCCAGCATTTTGTATTTCAGCCTGGGAATACTCTGGGAATTGGTCCATCTCTAATGAAAGAAGTGGGCAGAATTCTAGTTTTACTAAAAGGCTGCTAAGGACCTTGTCTCACTTGTTGGTTTTTAAACTTCAAAGTAAAACTGCTTTGCTAAGGCTATTTGTTTGAACTTACTTAGTCTTCTTTTTTCACAGAAAGTTAAAATAAACACTGCCAGCAGAGTTCTAACAAAGGTAGTGTTGTTACACAATTCATTATAAGTGAATAGGTGAAATGTGTGTTTACTTCGGAGACCGAGTATGTGACAAGGAGGGAAAACAGTGGCCAAGAAACCTGTTGGAAGGCAGGACAAAGTCTCATCCCCAGCACACTTTCTGTGGCTCATTAAGGCAGCTGCTTTCCTGTAATCATGGCTTTGCACAAACCCAGAAGCGGCTTCAGATGTTCCAGGGCAAAGCAAGGCTGTGAAGTCAGTAGATTATTGACACCCTTAACTAATGGCTGCTGCAAACCCTCAACTCTCTCGCTTTGCTCATGGGATTGTTGGTTGTAGGTGCTCGAGCAAAGAAGAGAAATGCATTGTTTACTATTCAGCTGTGGTTGTTACACGCTCTGCTGCAAAGACACCTCTGCCACAAGAGGCACAACTTGAGTGGGAGTTTGGGACTGAGGTTTCTGTAGAGACCTTTCAAGCAAATGGGTATTTTCTTCCAAAGTGCTTCTTGGGATTGGTATTTTCTGAAGAGGACTGCACTGAACACCTGTATGGTGACTGTAACTCACACCTTGGGAAAGGGTTTAATGGATCCCCCCATTTATAGTGGCATTTAAATGGTTTTGCCTTTAACTATGCCATCTGGAGATAAAATATGTATGAGTATCTCTTACTATGCTCTGTGACAAATTGAAGGTATAAAAGTAAACCCTACTCAGATAAGGATTTGCTATATCTTGGTTATAGGGAAATTAAAAGAAAATCCATGAATGAAATTAGTGGGTTTGGGGTTTTTTTCTAGCTTAAAGATTAATCTCTTCAAATTGATAACTTGCAACCTCACTGACAAGAGCTTAGTCATTCTGAATCCAAGTCCTTTGTCTTGGAAATGTGTTTTATAGAAGTATTTTTCATTTTAAACTATGACTATGATATGCCCATACATATTTGACTTAGTGTGCAGCCCCAAAGTTCTTTGATGTGCAGACTCCAAGGGTAAGAGATTAACCTCTCTCCCTGGTAGAC
>JAOXXN010000446.1:5780489-5800451 GCA_026770055.1 Myrmophylax atrothorax
GAAGAAATACTGACTGTCCACTGACCATCCCAGTGCAGGTAACAGCACCTGCTGCACCACCTTCTCGGCAATATTTCCCCCCCATAATGGCATTTTAGGAGGTTGTGAGACAAGTCAGAATGTCACTTCATTCCCAGGAAGGCTCAAGCATGTCCTAGGCGGGTTCATCAGATGATGGAGATGGACCCCAGTGTACCCAGGCAGCAGCTGCTTGTGTTTTAAGGCATTTTCCTATTTATCATCTTTAAGCACTGTAGGGATTTCCATGAATTTCTGGGAGACAACACATTGCTCACAGATTGACTTGCAAACCTTAGAAACAGGCTGGTGACGTGGGGATTTGACCTGTAGTCTTCCTAGAACTATTGAGTAAAACAGAACAAGAAATATTTTCAGGAGCTAGGTTTATTTTCCTCCCTTGAATGTATTTTGCCTCTGAAATCTTTGCATCAGTCAGTTGCTGCAGGAAGTTCTGCATAATCCAAACCAGGCTTTTGTTAATACTTCACTGGTATCCTTTCAACTGGCTGAATGTGTTGTAATTGATTTGGAGGGATTATACTGAAGGATAAAGTTAGTCTTTATTAGGAGGAGGAGAACAGTAGGTAACTTTTAGTTTTTTATTTTATTTAAACCAACCAGCAGTATTTACTGTGGCAGTACTTTCAGTAACATTCGGTATTCCATGGAGGAAAAATGAGATACCTGTCAGAAATGTGCTGATTGTGGTAATGAAACCTCCTGGCCCATAACAGGGGATGCTGTTCATGCTCTTCACCTCCTGAGTTGTTTTTGCAGCGTGTAAACCCAACTCCAAGGGCTGTCAGGTTTCAAGGGAGCAGCAGGACTCCTGTCCTTTGGAGGAGGTGTCAGCCAGGCCATGGCAACGCTGCCTGGAGCCTGGAAGAGCTCAAAGTGTGGGATTAGAAGAGCTTACATCCTTTGACTTTGCACCGGATCACTGGGTTGAAATCACTTTGATAGGTGCTTCTGGAGGATTTCACAGGGTTGGTTGTTTTTGGATTTGTTTGGGGGGTTTTTTTGAAGCCCCTGTGATTGGGTTGCTTCGCCCTCTGGTTTTGCAGCAGCACCAGTATTGAGTTTAAAATGGATATTAAGACAATGAAGC
The DNA here is from genome assembly GCA_026770055.1 of Myrmophylax atrothorax. NCBI lineage: Eukaryota > Metazoa > Chordata > Aves > Passeriformes > Thamnophilidae > Myrmophylax > Myrmophylax atrothorax. The sequence continues at coordinate 5,781,619 of JAOXXN010000446.1, forward strand.
CTGTAGTGACCGTACCAGCGGGGTGCTCCTTCATGGGACACGGGATATCACCTTCACATCCATATCAAAGGCTCACTCCCGGCCCCTCCCTTCCCAAAGGGATGTGGTTGCTCTGGGAACAAGATGCATTTCTTGCATGAGCAGCTCCATAGATCCTTTTGTCCAAATAGCTGAGTTTGTGCAAGTTTGGTTGTTTGTTTTGGTCCCTTTCAGTAAAATAAGGAATCTCCCTGCAGCATATTTTAGCACCCTTTTTTCCCCTAATTAGCATCCTGGTGTAATGTCTCTCTGTCCTTTTCCTCTCCCAAGACCCTAAAAAAAAGAATCTGACAAGCAGCTTTTTGCATGTTTAATATTTAATGACTAAAATGATACAAATGTTAAAAAAGTCACTTGACACAGCAAAGGGAAAATGGGGAGAGGCTGCAGAAAGTGCCATTTACCTCTGTGCAGAATATGCATTGAAAAATACTGGGAGGGGGCTTAATTGACACATGCTCATCATCATAGCATTGCATATGAATTCATATAGACCAAATATTTAGAATTTATTTTACAGGTAAAACTGAGCATTACATCAAATCTTGAAGGATATGCCTTTTTTTTTTTTATTTTTAAGAATAGCATAGGATAGTAATAGATCTGAATTTGGGACAACATTTATTAGACAAACCCCAGAAATTTGGAACAACTGATTATTTTGAGAAAACCAGTCCCATTAACTATTTTTTTGGTGCATTTGGCTTTTCTCAATGCTTCTGTCTGCACCCAAGGAGTGCACAGAGCAGTGCAGTGCAACCCTGGCCCCAGGCCAGCAGATAATACAAGATCTGAGCACTCCCTGACACACATAAGAGATGAAAAAACAAGTAGTTATTCTTTCTTTCAGTATAATTCAGTTCTCAGTAGTAGAAATGTCATTTTGTGGTGTTGCCTCTCTCCCTCAAAATTCACTTTAATTCATCTTGTTTATTCAAATATGGGGAAGGGGAAAGCAGCAGTGTTGGGAACAACATCTTAGGAATATATATGATTGTCTTCTTCCCCCCTCCCCTTAACTCATGTGTGTGTAAATTTAGGGAATAGGGGAGATTTCCAGTGTAAATATTTTGTGATGTGCCTGGATTTGGTGGCAAACTCTTTAAGGAAGGTTCAGCACTATTATTAGAGGTTATTGCATGTGTATCAGTCATGTTTGCTGAACAAACTCTTTCAATGAGCTTTACTTAATTAAAAAGAAAAAAAAAGGAATAGAAAGCAGAGCTTAGAGGTGGTGGTTGCCCTCTGAGTGCTCAACCTTCCTGATCCTTCAAGGCAGTGACAAATTTTCCTGTAGCCAAAAGCACCAAGGTGTGTTACTGGGAGAGCTGAGGGTCTGTCTGGTTGAGCTGGTGAGGTCCTACAGGCAGTTCCATCCCTGCCTTTTCTCATTTATACAGGGAAATGGCATGAGGTCAAAAATTCAGCTCCCCCAGCAATATTTTCCTCACTTTATTTGGCTGCTAAGTGCTGAATTTCAGCAACCAGACCTGTGGGGTTTTTTCTTCATTTTTCCTTTAGTGTGCTGTGTGTCGTTCCTGTATCAGGGAGACATGAAAAGGTTTTTAGTGGCTGAAGGAGGTAACGTGCCATTAAGGAGTTCTTATGTAAAATAATTGCTTGAAAGACATTAGGCAGAGGTTCTGTGTTATCAGCTAATGCCCTAAAATTGTATTTACTCGTTGGGTTAGCATTCCCTGTACATGGCTTGCCTTCTGGTAATGAGCTCTTGTTCTTCATGGGCAGTAATTTATTCTGTCAGGCTTCAGAAATAAGTGTTTTACCGTTTCTTGGGAAGATCATTGAAACCAGGTAAACAAACAAACCACCACGGATTCTGCAGCCTCCACATTCTTACCTTGTTGCTCCAACTGGGTAGAAAATGGAAACAGTTTAAGTTTGTTTCCTTTTAGAGGAGTGCAATGCATGTAACTTGTTTCTGTTTAATGTGGCTTAAGCAGGGGGAGAGCAAATCACACAGGGAGTGTGTAGGGTTAACACAGGCTGGGATCTGGGATGTAAGAGTTAAAATTAACATCACTTCTAAAGTCCTCAGCTCTGTCAGGACACCTGGAGTAGAAAGGGTTTACCTCTTTAGAAAACATCACTACTTTATCATTGCATCCATGGAAAAACAACACTTAGGGAAGCCAAATTAACTCCGCTTTACACACACAGAGGGGTAGCTGAGGATGATGTGTCAGGCAGGGAGACTTTCTCTCCCTTTTTGAGCTGTTGATGCTTGTTCTGGCAATTTAGGAAATTACAGTAATGCAGCAGGCTCAGAGTTGGACACAGGCTTGGATTTGCAGTGTGTTACCCACCCTGAAAGGCTCTGCTGCTAAGCCATACCTGTGTGTGTTAATACAGCTGCCTGTGTGCATCTCAAAATTAAAATGTCCCCATTTAAAATAAGATCTTACAGTGAAAACAGCTCTCATTACCCTAGTGGAATTCTTGCATTAAAAGCAAAACTTCAAGTTAAAATCCTGGCAAGTGTTATTGTGAGGTGAGTTGGGAAAGGGGAAGTTTGTGGGGAGATCTTTTATCCCACCAGCACCTGCCTTACTTGTGTGTTGAAGGCATTCACTTGAAATTGTGAATCAGTCCACTTTTATATCCCATGAAAACCACAAGATTTACATTGAAATTATTTATGCCTCTCAATTAAAAAAAAAAAACCAAGAAAAAATAAAATAAATAAAACCAAACCCCCACACCCTAACAAAAACTGTGTTTTCATGTGGCAAGCCCGTTTCCAAGCACGCTTTTATCAGGGACTAAGGCCACTGGAGGAAATCAGTGTTACATAAATCGGATGTGCCGTTTCCATCCAAATAAATTTTTTAAATATTTTGCATAAATTAAAGAAGTTAAATTATGCATGATGTGCATAATTTCCTCCTTTTGTAAATGATGTTCCCCCAGTTAAGGATTAAAGAACGTGGTGCAGCCCCTGGAGTTTGAACAGTTAGACCTTCCAGGGCTCTGTCTATAGATAGATATTCCTTAAGCTCGGCAAAGGGCCCGGAGCTCGCACTTGGCTCCAATCCCCTCCCTGTTTTTGATGGCTTAAGAGGGCTGTACAGGACAGAGTATCAGCCTATATGAACACTATCAACCAGCCTGAACAAGTCAGATTATTTAATTAGCCCTAATAGGACCCTTCTATTTTTATAACTTATTTATGAGTGTTTTTGCTAAGCTTAGAAGGTCCAGCTTCAGATTTCAAAAGGATGTTTTCGGCTCAAGTGGTTAATCTGGAGGGGTTTTATACCCTGACTCCACTGTGTTCTCATCCTAAGAAAACACAAAGAGGCTCTGAAAAGCAGTTAAGTTGGGTAATTCACTCCTGCAGGTTTCAGGCACAGGGAGGTTGTGATGTCCATTCACCATGGACGTTTGCCCAGTTGCTAAAATGTGGTGTGGTACATCTTTGCCATAAACTACCAGAACTCCAGAGAACTATTATTTAGCACCCATTTGAAGCGTTTTGGGTTCCCCCAGGGCAGGAAGGTTCCTCAGCCATCATTTAAAGACCACCATGCAGTGAACATGGAGCTCCATGTCCACTGCTGAGCAAACAAGTTGATGCTTGTTTTGAGCACCTGCTCTGCCACCGTTTTAGTGAGATCCACGATCTGTGGTTCTATCTGGACTTTTTGAGAGGAGCAGGAAATGATTTGATGAAGTAGCTGTTAAAATGAAAGCAAACATTCATGTTTACCAACAGAATACACTTTTTAAGCAACTGTATCCAGAATCTGATACTGTGTCTTGGTTACACCTTCAGTGTTTGAAAGGGCTCTGATTTCATCACACGGGTGGGACTCTCGCTCTGCCACCCCCAACCCCCCCAAAATGAAATTCCTTTGCAAAGAAAAAAGAGACAACAGAAAGGTAAAAATTCCATGTCTGAATTCAGTCAGTGAGCTTTTCTTTTCTGGCCAAAAGCACTCTGGGCTAGTTTGGACAAAGAGACTCCCCAGTCTGGAGTAACTTCATGCTTCATTAGGGGGAAAAAAAAAATCACTGGCAGTAAGTCCTGGCTTGTGGCTTGAAGCTCTTGTTGTTCTGGTATCAGTACAGAAACATTAATTAAACTGAGATCAGTCCCAGGGTGATGCAGAAACAATATATGGATTTGGAAAGAAGGTTAAGGTGTTTTGAAAGCAGAGGGAATCCATGTGAATTATGGTTCCATCCAAAGCTATCCCAAACAAATGTGGTTTGGATAAATCCAGGCAGATGGCATCTGCCAGCTCATGTCTGAAGATGTTATCCCACTTCAGCTGCAGGTGAACGTGCAGAATTGCATCCTCTTGGTTAGCAGAGAAGTTTATATACGTGCTCGAGTGCGTTATGTCATCACTGAATTATTTTAATAGCAAATAAGGCTTTATTACTTTTGCTCTTGCTTTATTGCATTTGCTGCTCTACATTCAATATGTACAGCATTGGCACAAGATAGCTTGCATGCTCACCAGTGCATTAGCAGGAGAAATGGGAACTGTGTTCCAAGACCATAATACGTTGAATTTGGTACTGTCAAAGCCAAAAGAAAAAAAAACCAAACAAAAACTCAAACAAAAACCCCAACAGTTGTTGCACATCAGGCTCTTGTAGAAAGGTAGGAGATAACAGCTTATAAATGAAGCAAATTTAGTTCTGGAGGGTACCAAGATGAGACAAAATTAATGTGGTTTCCAAAGCACTGGGGTGTTTTTGGAGGCAGCTTTTGCATTAGAACAGAACTGTGAGCAATGCAGGATAGCAATATAAATAAAAAAAGAACTGGTAATAAAGAATGCAAAACATACTTGGCATAGTATTTGGATATGGAGGATGCTGTTCAAGGGAACTCTGCACACAAGTTTAAGCAACACTGAAGAAAATTCCACTCCTTGCTCCACCAATAAATATGGAACAGTGCACTGAAATAACCCAGAATTTGAAAACTGAGATAAATTTAATGTGGATTAATGTTATTTCGATAAATGCGTGGAGTAAACTGCTCAGGGTGGTAATCGGCTTTGCCAGCACATATACCTGTCTCACTGCAGGGATTTGTGCCTGGTGCTGGAGAGCACTGCATGCAGGAACCACTGTGGCAAGCAGAGTCTGAGGAGACAGGCATGACATGGAGCAGAACAGAAACTGGGATAAATATCCAAAGAAAAAAAGACAGTTTCGTTGGAAAGCAATATTTCACTTGTCAGAGTAATCTTGGTATTATGTGTGTTGCGTAGAAGTTGCTGTGGAACCCAGGGAAGGTCTTGCACACCGGGATGTGCCATTTTTTGCCATTGACATCATTTGTGGCAGGAGGACAGTGGCTCTCTGAGCTGGTTCCCTGTGGAAGACAGGATCCCTTCCAGGTTTTCACTCTCCTTCTAGTGGAGGGTGAAGCAGGAACAATAGGGCCAACTTACTGAAGTTGCTCTGGATTTGCACCCTACGGCCTCACAGACCTAAGTGTCACATGGAAAGTCACTGTATTTAAGATTCTCATGCAATTATCTCCTCCAATGCCAGCTTTTTTATAGCCCTTTATGACCTTTGCATGGCATCACTGGAGATGGTACGTGCCATGACCAGGCACCTCTGGCTGGGACAATATTCACTGAGTGCTTTTTTACCATTTTCAGGACAACTTGGAGCCAACTGGGAGAGAGGTTTTCATGTAACTCATGAAATTTTTGAAATAGGTTGAAAATGCAGCAAGAGCTATTTAATTGTTAGTGGAGAACTGCTGGCAAAGAACTTGTATCTCTTGTCAGTGACCCAGCCACTGAGCATGTCTCACACAGAGGGTCCCTCTGTGGTGGCTTAGACAAAGAACAGGTCCCTCCAGTCCATCTGTGCTGTTTTGGTTCCCCACTCACTGCTCAGGAAGCCTTTGGCACATGGACATAACAGGGCTCCACATGCTCAGTGTTGGCTTTCCTGCCCTTCCCTAGGTTGGCACCTGATGGGAAAACAGAGTGGAACAATCTCGTTTGGTGCGCTACACTGAGCTGAGCACATCCTTGTTTAGCATTTAGCCCCTTCCCATGGATCCAGTTTGTGCTCCATGGGGAGCAGAAGACATGGATTGGGAAAGGTCAGTAGGGAAGCACAGGGCTGTTCCTCCAGCTGGGATTCCTCCCTTCCCTGCTCAGGAACTGCAGGAGGCTTTTTTGAAGGCGAGGTTGAGGCAACAGTACCATGGCACAGGGAGTTTGGAGAGGAACTTCCCTGGGCACATCTGGAAAATGAGCATGAAAAAAATTTCTGTTACTGGCAATTTTGGGTCTGTGCAGTTAAATGGATCCCTGGCAGGAGAATCATTTGCAGGCTCAAACCATCAGTCTCAGTGTTTGTCCCTGTTCGGGTCATCTTCCATCCTTTACTGCTTTTAGGGAAACAGACAGGCCAAGCACTGCTAAAATTCTCTCATTTGTGATACATTCCTTCTTGTCTGAGATGTTGTCTGAAAAATGAAGTATTTTTCTTCTTATTTGCTGTTTCTGTTGAAAAAAGCCTGTATCTCAGAGGGCTGTAACTCCATGCCTTCCCTCCCTTTCATTGTTCACACTGCTCACAGTTGTGAAAACTTGTTTTCCAAGTAGTTAATAATAAAGAAAACCTGTAAGTGTAATGCTGTCAAGTTGAACACGGAAAAAGGTGAAGCTCATGACCTGAAAAAGCAGTAGCTTCTGAGTGGGTTTCTTATCAGTGCACTGCAGAGGTGCAGCTTGATTTTGACCTAATTTTTCAACTTCATTCATGAATAAGACCAGTATTTTTCATAGGTAAATTATGTATGAAAAAGTGGGTATTTTATTATTTCCTTTTTCTCTTAGTTTTTAAAAGCTTGATACATGGTAGCGTTGGATCAAGGCACACACAAGACTGGCCAAAGGGCGTACAAAGCACTTTGGTTTTTAGTTGAAGAAACAGTGATTATGGCAACAAAGAGTGGCTTGGGGTTTAAACATGAAATAGCTCATAGTCCAGCAGGAAGGCAGAAAGAAACATGTTACCTTACAGATTTTATCAAGGAATTTCTGGAAAACTGTGACAGTAATGGGCAGTATTCCTGACTGTAAAGGCAGTGTACCGAGCACAGACCTGCATATGCTTTGGAAGAGCTGCATTCCCCAGCTGTCTGCTCACCTTTGGGACTGCAGTTTTTGAGACCTTGCTTATATTGCCTTGGTTTTTATCCTGCTCTTTTTCCTTGTAAAACTGCACTTTCAGCCCTTTTTCTGTTCAAAGCAGTTTCAAAGTGTTGTCTCCCTTCCTGCCCTTTTCTCCCAAATGCCTGTGAGCACCCATCACTATTTTCTGTGTAATACACAGACCACTGGCTTTGATAACCAAAACCTATCCCTAAACTCTATCTAATCCCTTGGTTTGTACAGCCTAGCACTTTTTTTTTTAAATTCCTTGTTAGGAATTTGATTGTTTTTCTTCTAGGGATCAATTTTTTTCCTGACACGTGTCAAAAGCTTCAGTCTCATGCACATCATCGATTTGGTTATTTGCTTTTAAATTGGATTTCACCATTGTTGAATGGATATATCCAGACAGCTGATATTGCCCATTACTACACACATTTTTGTTTATTGAATATTGTTGTGGTTTACAGATTTAATAGACCCAACATTGAAAGTTCTGTCAGTTTTTGCAACCACTTCTTGATCTTCCTGATTTGCCAGGTTCAACGTTATTTTATTGATACCAAAGTGAAAAATGGCCTGTGCTTACACTTATAAGGATCTCAGATGAATGTTCTGACTGCTCAACACGGCAAGAAAATTCACTTTCACAGTCAACAAGTCATCTTACTCAGTAGAACACAAAAGTTAAATGGTCTGTAACTTCAATATTAGCAAGGAAAATACAGTACAAATTACTAAAAAATACTAAAATATAGAATTGTGGTCAGGTATCCCCGCTACATTAATCGCAGCAGTAGCCTGAAATTTGAAACTTTTAATAAAAAGTTCTTAAATATAAATTATATGGCAAATGTACAGTACATTGCTTTGTCAGTCTTTTATTCCAGTGTTTTGCAGTAGAACAGCAACTGTTAAGTCAGTCTTTTCTGGTTTTCTTTAAAAAACAAAACAAACCCAAAAAAACCAACAAAACCCAAACCAGTCTTTTGTGCCCCCTCAGTATCATGAGTGTGAATGATCTGAATCTGGAATACCACTGTCTCTGTAGCTCCTGTTACTACTGCTTTCACTGTGGCTGTTCTTGTACAGATTCATGCCGTTGGGTGGGAAAATGGTGTGTATTACAAACTCCTCCTTGGACACTTGGTCATTGGTTATTGGTATCATCTGGAAAGAAGTCTCCCTGATTTCCAGGATGGAGTTGTCTTTCTTGGTTCCCGCTTCGGCGTAGTCGTCTTTTCTCCGGCGTCCCTTGCTGTAGGCGCAGTTCCGGGAGAACAGGGACCCGTTTCTGTGGACGTACCAGCAGACGAGGGCCAGCAGCGCAATGGCCACCAGCGCCACCGCGCCGCCGATGATGGCGGCCAAGGGCAGGCTGGAGTTTTTGTAAGGTTCTTTCTCCTGCTCCCGGTTGAGGGTGGTAGTGGGGTTGTACATCTTGAGAGGAGCCGTCTCGGTCTCGATGCACTCGGGCGTTTCGTCGGAGAGATAGATGTTGCTGGTTTCCATGGGAACCATGCACACACGGTAGGGCGACTCTGGCTCGAGAGCCGTCAGCAAATAGTCGCTTCTGTCGCCCGTAACTATCGTTTCAGTTATAGATCCAAAGGCAGGGCTGTGGCCCATCTTGAGCCAGCTCAGTCTCAGAGCAGTCATGGGCAGTGCAACTTTCCAGGAGATGTGGATGGTCTCCGTGCTTACGGATTTCACAAAGATAGTGATGATTTTGCGTACCGGGCTCGCTGTGGTTCTGTAGTTTTTATTTAGGTTGGGAGTCTTGATGTCTGGTTGTTTGGTCACAGAAACCGGCCAGTGCCCCTGGGCTGGGTACAGAGTGTTTGGTACCGTGGTGGTGCTTTGGATGGTGCTTATGACACCATCGTCCTTACAATCAAACAGCTCCGCGCTGAGGTCCTTGATGGCCATCCCGCGCACTTTCTCGGGGGCCTGGCACATCAGTCCACGCACGTTCACTTTTAAAGGCAATGACTGTAACCAGTCGCGTACCCACTTCATTTTGCACCCGCAGTGCCAAGGGTTGTTGCGAAGAAAAAGTTGAGTGATGTTGTCCAGGTCATCGAAGACACCCTGAGGTAAATTGCTGAGATTGTTGTTGGACATGTCTAGTCGATAGAGCTGCCGTAGGTAAGAGAACGCGTTGGGTGGCACACGGTTGATGTGGTTTTCTTGGAGGTAAAGCTTCCTTAGGTTTGTTCCCGGCAAATTTACCGGCGCAGCTGTGAGCGAATTGCGGACCAATGACAGCTCTGTAAGATTGACTAGATTCATGAAGACTTTGTCTCCTAATCCATGATTATTTAGAAGATTTCCGTCTAAAACAAGGCGTTTTAGATTTGTAAGGTCTTGAAGGGACGGCTCAGAAATCGTGGAAATACGATTATCATCCAAGCGTAGCTCTTCTATGGTTTTAGGCAAACCCCAGGGAATGGTGCTAAGGTGATTTCGAGAGAGAAAAAGAAGTCTGAGATAGATGTTGTCCCGGAAAGCTCCATCCTCGATGCTAACGGCAGAAACGGAATTATCATCCAAATGCAGTTCTTCCAGATAAGGAATTTTTGAAAGCGAATCATAAGTAATGGTCCTTATATTATTCTCCTGCAAGTGCAGTTCCTTAACATACTTAGGGAGGTTAGTGGGGAATTCATCTAGGCTGTTGTGGTATAAATATATTCTTTCCACCCTAAGCAAGTTCTTCAGTTCTGAAGGAATCCCAGCATTATTTATTTGATTGTTCTGAAGGAAGAGGGTAGTTGCATCCTCTGGGATTCCTGTAGGAATAGACGTCAAATCGCGATCATTACAATATATGAAACCCACATCACAGCGACAAACTGAAGGGCAGGGTTTGGCACTAACAGAACAAGGTGCCATGTCAAGTAACAGCCCTATTTTAGTCCAAACTAGGAAGATGCTCCAGGTTACACTAATCATGGTCAGGAATGATGAGATTTGTATACAGTTCTGATCTTCCACAAATCTAAAAAAACCAAACAAACAAAATTATCCAGATCATCAGTGAAGAAACTGCAATGAAAATTCAACTTCAGCATTACAGAAGACATCTGAAATACACATAATAAACCAAAATTCAAGCTCATAGACACATTTTACTTTCTTTTCCTTACATCAATAATTCTACTACTTCTTGTAGTAATTCAATTAACTTAATAGGTTATTCTGCATAGTGATTGAAAATAATATAATGGAGTATGTCTGATCTGTGAGTTGCTCTGCTTAAGCAAGGAGGCTCTTTCTAAGGATTCCTTCACATTTCATGGGTACAATCTTTGTTCACAAATACCAGATAAGTACAGAGCTAAAGTCACATCAGAGTTCAAGTAAATCATTCTATATCTGAAAGATAAGAAGTAATTCCTAAGCCAGCTAACTACCCCAGGAGCCCTTAAGTGAACTGTAAAACCCTTACCAAACCCAGAGTCAGCGGTAGCTATTTTGGAGGTTCTAAAAAAGCCCTAATGGCCAAGCATAAAATGCACATGACTGAGGAAGGGCCAGTAAGGACTTCTTCCCAAGGCCTTCTGAGGTACTCAACACCACATTGTGCAACTCACAAACACTGTGGCCTGCTTTGCTTGGTGTTCAAGCTGGAGTGTTTCGAAAGGTGAATGTTACAATTGCTAGGTAGCTGGTAGAGCTATGGCTTTCTAGTTGACTGGATGAAGTATTTCATTACAAACTTAATTTCATGTTTAAATATTTGTCTTTCTCAAAAGTCTTCTCACTAAGCAGCACACTAATAAGAGACTATTTAGCGGGTTTAACCACGTTTTCCCATCTTATAAGTAGCATAATATAAATTAACTCTTGAGACTGAGATTTCACTTTGCGTCGGTAGCGTGTTTGTACACTGAGCTCAGGTAATTAGCATTTTTATAGCTTTAAAGACAACATAATTCAATTACCATTGTAATTAGGGTTGTGAGAACTCCTGCAGGATGACCTATGCATTAAGCAGTGTCATGACCTTTCCTCTTGTGGGTTCATATATTAATTGAACTTTATTCTCTGAGGCACGAAAGGGAAAATAAATTAATATTGATCCTACCGTATGTAAAGGTACGAGTAAATTTTGTGCTTGAGGATATCCAGTAAAGGAATGTCTTTCTCTGCAGTCACTCTTATGGTTTACTCCATGGACCAGCGTGTTCCTCGGAGGTGTTTGCTCAGACGGTCCCTGTCGGTGGGGTGTGTTTCCTTGCTCCTGGCACGACACTCAGTGAGCATTCCAACCGAGATTTATCATGGTACATAAGCACACCAGGCCGGGGCGCAGAAAAGCTTCAGCTCCCCTCTATTTGCGTCCTCGTGTAAAGTCTGTGAATGAAGAGCCTCTTTTGTTTGGTTTAATGCCTTTAGCAGGAGTTACTTCCTTTGAAACTCTTACAAACCCTTCTGTGCAGCGGAGTAGTCGGAGGAGGCAATTTCAGCACCCCATGATGGAACCCATTCATTATGCTGGGGCTCGAGGGGTAGCAGCCTCTTCAGGAGGTCAGGGGAGGGATGCTTTTTCCTATCCAGAGTTATCCAAGTATGACTTTGTACAGTAGCTACATCCCGATACATCCACACCTCTTTGGGAGAACCATTTTCCGACTCTCGCTCCTCCAAATGTGTAATACAGGAAAGGATTCCTCCCGTGCTGCAAGAATGCAAGTTACTCTACCAGAGAAACGTTAGGCAATTCAGGTGGTTTTCTTCATTAAAAAAAAAAACAAACAACAAACCCCCATAAAAATAGGATTTTCTTCCCAGAAAACTCCCTTTGGAAAGCTTTCCTCGACCTCTTAATTTCCTGCAAAAGTAAAAACAAAAGAACTGGAATTAGTAACAACCAGTGGACACTGGTATTAAGAGCTGCATCTCTTGAACACGTGACTTGCACACCTTGTTTTCCCAAAACATTGGTGTTTCAGCCAAACACACAGAGCTCTTTCAGAAAACATTTTGTTGTTTAGTCTCACGAAGTTTTGCCGGAACTGTATTTTCCCTTGTTTCAGTAGGAAAATAAAGGCAGATACTAACAAAATATTTGGAAATGATGTTTCCTCCCTGAAGACAAATGCCAGTGTTGCCTCCTTGGAGGAGACAACACCAGTTGCTTGCTTTGTGTTCCTGGTAAACAGAGATAGATGATGAGGATCTTCCCCTTGGTTTTAAAAGTAAAGGGAGGTAATTACTGTTAATTAGTGACTGGGTGAAAGGGGACACATTTTTGCTAAAATACTGTATGAATGTTTCCCATTTGCACCATGCTCATTCTGAGCTGGGACCAGCCAGGCATCTGCATCAGCTCTTTGGCAACAGAGATGCAGATGTGGGTTTAGTCTGTAAAATTTCAGAAAATAAGAAAAATATTAACTCTTTTGTTTGTTTGTGCTTCTTAGAGAACTCTAATTGTTTGGTTATTTTAACTTGGGCTACCTCATATCACTACTGCAGGAGATATCCAGTGAGATAGCAAGTCTTTGTGCCCTGATGAGAGCCTGTAGGTAGCCTGTCTGAAGCAGAAGTGGTTAAATCTGAAATGAAAAGAAATCCTTCATGTTTCCTTGCTTCCCTCTTTCGCGTCTGCGTGTTTGTCCAAAGCACAACCCCTGGAACCAAAACGCTCGTCAGGAGCAGCGTGCTGAGTAAGGCTTGCTGAGCTGCTCTTCCTGGGAGCAAAACTAGAGCAGCTTCTGGTCCTTCATAAAATATTCAACCTAAACACAAACAGTGTCTGTTTTAAAACTGCCTTTTGCGATTTGTGGCAGGTCCATCGTGAGAGCAGATCAGCAACAGGAAATATGCAGTGAGACAAAATTAGTGACACAGAAATTATGCTGCTCTTTTTCATAGAAAAAGCATTAACCATTTTAAAAACTAAAGCCCCCCATTTCAGAGATGCTGTGAGTGCCCAGGGAGGGAACGGAAAAGCCTTTGCTCTCCTGCTGCAGCTCCTCTGAGCTTTGTTTTCTGCACCTTGTTTTCAGCAGTTGTGCAATGAAAATAGGAACTTAAAATGAGAGACCCCCACTGTGGCATAAATGTTGTAACATATGCTTTATCTAAAGCAAAAAACTCAATCTGTGTGGCCACATTTTAGAGTAGAAGGGAATACATGTTTATTGGTAACTTATGTAATTTGGGTAAATTATATAATCATTACAAAATGGAACAAAAAGCTCTGTATTCTACCAGGGTTCAGTTTTCTTGGTCTGTATTACTGAAGTGCTTGGGGAGAGAAGTCCAGGCCCTATTCCTGAAACTTGGAAATAAACAGCTGCTTAACAGCTGTAGGAAAAAAAAAAAGTATCTCTTAGGAACTAATGTGAAGTCGTGATAGAAGGTATTTTCTGGAAGGGTATTGTCAAGTAGGAATATAAATTCCTTAAATAGGCCTTTGAAGGCTACAGTAACTTTTAAGTACTTAAAATCATAAATTTCCTCTAGAACTCTAAGCTGTAAAAAACTTATATTAAGTACAACGTTGGCTCCAGTATGCATACATTACATAGGTCCATGCACACACAGAAAGTAAGTTCATTTGTTTTACCTTTCTAGCACATAAACTGTTTCCTCTGTGCTCCATTTGATAGTCATCTCTTCATTTATTACCGCTATTATAATAGCAGTAATGTGGAGGATTAAAATGAAAGCACTAAAGCTCATTAAGTTCCTGGAATTTTTTTTATCCCTCCTCTCAAAATTACATGAAAACAAGAGAGAGAAAGAGAAAAGGTCTCTCTGGAGAAGGCGACACTGTTTCAAAAATGTGGATTAAGACTATACCCCCCACTCCCTTTTCTAAACTTGGAATAGTTTTCTTCAGGTCTTGATTGTTTGATATCTCGCACTTCCCTTTCATATCTCAAGCCATGGCTGAAAACAATGTTTTTGCATATCAAAGGCTCCAGTGATCTGTCTACAGAGAAGAAGGGAATCCTGCTGCCATGCTCCAACTTTCCCCTTCTTGAGCTGTCTCTAAATATTCCCTGACACTGAGTCATTATAGCTGATCCGGGGGGATGAAAAGAAAAGTGACCCCCACTGGTACAGACACTGTGTCCAGGTTTCTGCAACATCAGACTGGGAGGCTTCATGGCCACATGGTTTTGAAAGAAGCCATTACTTTGGAACAGAGCAGGTTTTAGAAAGTCTGGGCTAAAATCATTTTTTAAATGTAAAATTCACTCCTTTTTTTTTTTTGTAACAAAAGTACCATTGGAATAACTGAACAGCAGCTTTTTTTTTTTTGCTTATCTTTGTTATGAGTTGAATGTTTTCCTGAACTTTGCTGAACCACATGGTTAAATTACTTTTTCTGGGACTGTGAAAGCAAGTGAATTACTACAGATAGTGGTAATGTGTGAGCCTTGCACGAGGACTTATCGCTGTGGTACAGCCAAGCAGGGGGGCATCTCATTTGAAAATGTTCAAAGTAATTTGTGCTGTGCCAGGAAAATGTACCTAAGAAGAACATTGCATTTACTAAGGTCTGGAGCCCAGCTGCACTCCCTGTCCTGTAGGCAGGCCAAGGCATAACAAAATAAATAGTTTTGGTATATTTGACAAGTTGAGATTTTTTTCTAAAAGCAGCGTCAAAGATATGTTTTCTTTCCCAGCTGTGATAAAACGTGAATAAAATCAAGACCTGCCTCACTCGAGGTCACACAATGCTTATTTGAATTTCTAATCTACCTCTGTGTTCTCCAGCAGGAACTCTGGTAGTTCAGTGGCTCCTTTCTGACCATCAAAGTGACAAGGGGAAGGGAAACAACTCAGTATTTTTTTTGGTTATAAATGACAAAAGTATCATTTAAAGTCACCACTAGAATATACACACATACTTGATAAGCCTAACAGTTTGCTTAATCAGTGGACTTCTATTCCACAGTTACCTCTCCATTTGTTTAGAATCTGAAATGTATCAGAAACACAAAATGTTTTTAAAATATTTGTGAAGTCTCCATACTGCTTCTAATGCCAGTTGTGCTTACAGAGGTCATGCTGCTGCTTAAATAGCTTCACCAACTTGTTTTCTTTTTAAAAAGAAGTTCCACACTGCTAATCTGGACTTAAAACAATGCCCATACTTTGTTTTCTTTAAGTGTATTACTCAGGGTTAGTTGATAGTGACAGCAAAATGCTTTCTAAGCACCCTGTCTAGGAGCTGCAATTTCCACGATCATCATATTTCAGGAAGGTGCCCCAGTCTTTTGTTTGGGGCTGGGCAAGCAGAAGGTCCTCTAGCTGTCTTTCCAAGGGGCAAAGAATGCAAAGGAGTTTGTTAAAGTGAGAGTGAGCCCTGCAGTCAGGTTGTGTCTCTGTGTGTTGGTGAAATATGGCGCTTTTTTTCTGTTGGAGAAGGTTTTATTTCCTTGCAAAAAATTTGCTCCCCTCTCTTGTGCAGTGGGAATATAATACTGAGCTTGTCTTCCTAGGTCTAACTCAAGTGTCTCAAAAAATGCAAATTTTTATGTGATCTTCCCTCAAATGCATGTGAATCTGACTTAGAAATGGATTCTGAGTTAACGCTTGACTCCACACCTAAGATCAGCCAAACCAGTATGTGCTGTAGAGGATGGAAATGAACTCCGAGTGCTTCTCTTGTGAAGTTTACTTCTAAAACCTTTCCTAGTTTTGAAGATGCTGGGTTGAAAAGACCCAGACGATTACTCTATTCCTCCTCACTCTCTTGTTTTGACTACTCTGCTGCTGCAAAGGTTGTGTGTTAAAAAAGCACTTTAAGGGGGAGTCTTTTGCAATGGCTTTTTGTTTTGTGTTTTAGTGCTCTTTGGGTTTAGCCAATTATGGCTTCTAGGTTTTCTTTTGAGAGCTGCTGCTGAGGTAACTCGCCCAGGCTTTAAAGAAAAGAATAGAGAACAAATGTTGCCATTGTTTCAAGGGGGGAAATTCTATTTTTTTCTCCTTTTGACAAGTTTAGGTAGAATTCTACCTGATAGGGAGTTCCTGGCACAAAACCCCAGAGGTGCAAAAACTCAAACACTGGATAAAGTTGGACTAGTTTTGTTTCTTTCCCTTTTAAAACAGTTCTTTGCTCATCTCCTGATTACTAAATTTGCTCCACAAAAAAATGAGAAAAAATGTGAAACTCTAAGAATGTTTGGATTCTTACAGCTCATGAAAGGCAGAGCAGAAATAGTGATGTTATGTATTTACTGAACACTTTTTTAGATTCCTGCCCTGAGTGGTATTTGGCTGCTCATTAAAAATAAATGTAAGCAATCACATATTAATCCTTCTGTGCATTCCTGTGCTTTGAAGTGATGAAGGAAAAAACCCAACAACTTGAGGGCTAACTAGCCATTAGCATCCATGTTTCCTGCTAGAAGGAGACAAAGATGGCCATTCCCAACTGAAGCCACTTCAAACAACTGCAGCGCAAAGTTCGCAAACTCCAGCAGTTACTTGGATTAGTCACCACCCTTACACAATCTGACAACTTTCAGCTACTGGTGACAGAGGAAAAATGAAAAAAAATTTAAAAACTCCATCCCAATCCCCAACCCAGAAACTCATCTTTATTTTTGTTCATGCTGCAAAATGTGTCCACTTTATTTCTGGAGATTAAAGCTTGCAGCGAGTTTACTACAGAGTTTTTTGCCCACTGGGGGGTGGTACATGCTACAAAACCTGTGCTTTTAAGAGCCACAAGTCAGATGTTTTTTGCTGCTGTCCAGTTTTCTCTCCTTTAATTACAACAAAGTCTCCTGTTGAGAAAAACAGAGGCAGCCTCCAAAGGAGGGGAATAAAAAAAAAAGAATAAAATAAATCACTCTTTCACAGAGTTTACAGATTTTCCCATGCTGATTGCATTAACTGCAGTATTTATCTGGTTGTTCTCCAGTAAAAAATTGTATAAATGTACCAGAAAAAAAAGAAAGAGAATTAGCATTTTAAATATATGCCAAGGGCTGTCACTGTTTCTGGTGTATCAGAGGAGCACAGAAGGCAGGAAAAAATACAGCTTTTCGAAGTGATTAAATGTGGATGGAAAAATAGAAAAGCTTGATAGCAACATGAATAGAAGGATTAGAATAACCTCAGTATATTTTAAGATAATTGGCTTTCTATAAACCCAGGTATACCTTTTGTTTATGAAATATTTGAAACCCGATCTTAAACAGGGCTGTATTGTATGGTTTTGGAATAAATTAAAGGAAACTTGAGGGTGGGTTTTCTTTTGAGGGAGGGAAGAGCACTGAAACCTCTCAAGTATGACCTAATGCGTGGCATATATTGACAAGGAAAACACATACTGATCTTTCTGCTTTATAGCAAATAATTCTTTTCTTTGTACACTTGAATTGACAAATGCATTTTTCAGTCTAATTCAAAGAAATGTTCATTAAGACGCCGTATCCCCAGGCAATAGATGGTGAGCATAATTGATGCTTCTATCTTTTTGGGCAGTATATTTTAGACGGGGAAATTGGGGTCAGGATAATGAACTGTTTTTTTAAAGCCTGAACGTTTTTAGCCTCTTCTTTTTACACTTTTTCTCTGCATGAACGTTTTACATGGAAATGCAAAACGCGAATCTTCTTTTTTCTAAGAGGCAATGAGAAAACGCATTCAAGCTGCTGAGGTGCTCTTTCACAGGAATAAGGTTTAATTGTGAAGTAATTCTGCATTTCGGTGTGAATCTGGTGTAGAAAATACTCCACTGTACTCCGTGAACTGGCCAGAATTGATCCCTTGCAGAAGGGGAGCGACTTGCCTTCAGCCCAAATTAATAACCCGTCGCTAAGAGCATTCCACGAATTAGTTAATTACAGACACTGGTCCTCGCGTTTGCAACACTCCTCTCAACTTTGCCTGGATGTGCCAGCGTTGAGCTCAAACCCCTTTGCGGTCAGAGAGATTAAAATTGAGGCGACCTCAAAGAGCAGGGCTGAGCCAGCGAGGCAGCTGTCTGTGCAAGAGCTGAGCTTTTATTCACCGAGGGGATGAGCTTGGAAACTAAGCAGCAACCAAAAAAAAAAAAAAACACCCAACCAACCAACCAACCCCAAAATGAGAAAGCTGTGCCTGGATGCTGAGAGCTATGGCAGATGCTGGGAAGCAGGACGGCTGCGCTGGGAAATGCAGGGATACTCGGGCTTCGCCTGAGCAACTAAGTTGCAGCTCCTAATTGCGTTCGAGGAAATGGGTTATAACAAAAGGGTCTGACACATCCAGCAGTCGCGAAATGCTTTTTGGGGTCAGAATCACGTAGAGATGATTCGTGCAAAGGAGCGAGAGGTGAACTATTTATTTGCGAGCCACCTAAAACCGAAATTTGCTGCGCTCCTGCGAGGGCAGGCAATCACTTAATACGCCGAAAACAGCCGAAAAGTTGATTAAAACTAGGCGAGGACCTACGGGAATGGCAGCGGGATTACCAGCCGGCTCTTCTTCCCATAGAAAGGGGGGCTTCGGGGCCGGGAATCCAGGCCTGTTGCATTCTTCCAGTGCAACCATTTTGCTGCCCATCTCCTCCTCGCCCGCAGACTTCGCGGTGCGGGGGGACAGCGCTGCGCAGGGGCGCGAATGCCGCGCCTCGCCCGCTTTTTTTTGGCTGCTTGGGGGGGGGGGGGGGGG
>JAOXXN010000446.1:5803110-5833522 GCA_026770055.1 Myrmophylax atrothorax
TGAGATTGGACATGGCATTGAGTGCCATGATCTAGTAAATGGACTGGAGTTGGACCAAGGGTTGGACTTGATGATCTGGGAGGTTTTTTTCCAACCCAATCGATTCTATGATCCCAGTTATCCTCCAGTTGTGCTTTTTGCTGCTGTCAGAAGATGACAAGGCCGAACTCTGTTAGGACTCAACTTCCATAAATCGGGTGGAAATTGCCACATAGTTGCAATTTCTGTGTAAAGTTTGAATACTTCGGTTCCCATTGTTTGTCTTTTGGCAAACCTAAATCCAGGCAGACAACTTCTCAAGTATCAAACTTCATCCTTTCCCAAGAGGAATTTTAATAAATTTTTGAATGCCACTTGATGGATTTGGTATTTAGGAGTCTGAAATGTTGTATGCACGCTGTCTTCATACAACTAATTAGAAAAAAATAATTCTGAGTCGATTTTCCTTGACAACAAAGGAAAAGGATTTTTTTTCTCTGTCGCTTCAATTCTAATCTTTCCCTGAGGAGAGTAAGAACTAATAATAAATTGACTTCAGGTTGAGGTACAATTGTCTGTATTGATGGTCCTGGCAGAGAGCTGCGCCCTAACCAGCTCTGTGTAATCAGTTGTGTTGCATTTACATCTTAATTAACGTATAACATGTTACATGTATGTTACATGGGCGTACATATGTACATGTATTACACAGACAATGGTGTGACTGGTACTACATACTTGTATTTTATCAGGTGGGACAGGGACAGAACAGGGGGCTGTGGAAATGCAGAAGCTCTTTTGAAATGCTGCAGGTATCCTGGGGATTTTTTTTTTCCAAACCGAGATTCTTTAAAGATTATAGGAGTGTTTTTACAAAAATGTTGTGTATTTGGTATTTCTCATGCCTGACTTAGTTGTATTAGTTAACAGATTCCAGGGTTATGTCGCCGTGCCACGTTGCTAAGCCTTAACATAGATCTGTGGGATACTCATAAAAGATGTATATGGTCTATCTCTCTCCTTTAATTCCAAGGCTGGCCCAGTGCTTATGGCATCATTTAGAAATTACAGTACATATTCCTGGAGAATTCCAAAGGGCATGTGAGAAATAATTAGATTTTACCAGGTCACAGCTGCTCTGGAGCACTGAAAGGTCTTTAATATGCTGTTGCAAGCAGATTTTTGACTGCGTTCTTTTATGTAAACTCCCTAAATATACTTCTTAAGGATGTGGATAGCCTTTCAAACACTCTCCACAAAAAACCTGTTGTACGTGGAGAGCTTGACCACATTCTCCCTCTTCTTAAAATGTAGAAATTGAAGGCCTCTTGAATTCCAGGAGAATGGAGAAACTCAGTTAATACAGATGGAATTACTCATATGTTGGGAATAAAAATATGAATATTTAACACAGACGTGCTGAAGCCTAGGAATATAATGAGATATTTTAATTGAATTTCTAAGTTTAAATGTTCTTTTACCTGTATTTTGTTTATAGAATTAATTAATGCTCATGACACTGAGATTAAAGTTCTTGTCAGACCTATAGGGAAATTACCTTTCGATAGACATGGCAGTCTCGTTAACGCTTCATGGGCTGAGAGAGTTTGAAAGGTGTTGGGTGGGAAATGCAGAGTACTCACACTACATAATGCATTTCACTCAATGTTAATGCAAGTTTATAATACACACTTGAAAGGTGATATTAGGTCAGTGTGATAATAATGATGTTTGTTTCTTTTTCCTGAGCATCCTGATGGTGTGATAAGAATCAAAGTTCTGGGAACTCCCTCAGCCAAAGTTTGACCTGAGTGACTCCCACTGTGACTTGCCAGGAATTTTGGGTATACTTTGTCCTGCTGTAGATCCAGTTCCAGTCAGAAACGTTTCTGGGCAGGACATTTATGAAATGATGAGAAACCAAACAGATTGACTGGGCAGTGAAATCGAACCTGAGATCATTCAGCCTCAGTGCAGAGGGATAGACCTGTCTTCCAGCACCAAAACTGAAGCCTTGCTTCTTTGGGCTTCCCAAGGACAGATTTCTGTCAGGTAAAGCCTAGAGTAATAGTTTGATATTCAATGGAATAAGCTGAAATGAATGTTAGAGGGTTTTAGCTTTAGTCTTTTATCAGGATATATTGATTTTTCAAAGCAAGCTGTCCCAAATCCAAGCTAGGCATTGGCTGATTTGTAGAGACATCTAAGGAAAGAGAACACCATAATATATGAACTTTGGTTTGATACATGTCCTGTAGGGTTTCCTGATATTGACTAAGTTTAGTTTCTCAGCAAACACATGTTGCATTTTGTATTAGAGTTTAATCTTTAAATAATCTGAACCATTTCAAAATTAGAATCCCATTTTGGATCTATTCCTTCCAAATATAAATACCTGTCAAATTCAGCTTCCAGCATTGTGTATGTGCTTGGAGTACCTTGTCAAAGTTGGTCCAGCAGCTCTGTATCAAATTCAACAAAAATGAGAACATAATCATGCAAGACAGCCCATAGTAGAGCTAAAAAGGTATGAAGAGTCTAAAGTGAAATACTTGTTTAAAATTAGGTGGGCTCAAGAATGCTCCTTTCTTTTCCCCTGCCGGAGGAATGTGAGAGATAACAGTTGTAATTGTGGTTATTTTGTCTGTCTGTAAAGGCCAGGAGGTTAGACCACTGCACCTGTATTTTCTGCCATTCCTCTCCCTTCCCTCCATGCTTTCTCCCTATTCTTATTTCCAGCCCTCCTAAACAGCCCCAGGGAAAAGCCCTGTCAACTCAGAAACACCCGTGATGCAACCATGTCTGTATTTTCCCTAAGGCAAATAAACAGCTTTCCTTGTGAGATCATGTGCTACGGATAGCAAAATGAACTAACTTAATGGGGTACTTGAGGTTGCAAAGCCTTTGAGTAAGGTATTTATTTTTTGTTATTTGCAGAACATACTGAAGGGGGTAAGGAAAGCTGACTACATAAGGTTCATACCAAAAAAGTTTGCTCCTGATGCTTAGGGTTGATTTTCGTGTTTAGAAGGCAGTTTCCTCTATTTGTGAGATGTCAAACCCTGAAGCCACCACCACCACCACAACATTTTAAGGAGAAACAGAGCTAACTCCTTCACAGCTATGAGGAACGTGGAGCTTTTCCTTGCTTGCTTGACAAAGTAAGCGGTGCTGTCAGAACAGAATAGACTTTCCCTACGCTTGACGTGGCTTTGAAAGTGTGTTAAAGGAAGGAAAAAAATAGTGTTCCGCCAAAACAACCTTGAAAGCCTTAACTGAGATTGTTAGTAACATGTAGTGTGTGCAAGGAAGAATTCTGTAAAGGAAAAAAACTGCTGTTCTGCCCTCAGGGTAGTTCTTACATTTGCAAATTCACATTTTTATGGATGCAGCCTATACCGCGCCGAACAAAGTGGTAAATGCGTTTTTACACCTGCCTCTATAAAAAGGGTTCCAGTAGTACAGAAATACTTAAACAAATAAAAAGCCTAAACTTCTGAAATGGCAGGAAAAAGAAAAATTGTGCTGCACTTTTGGTCTTGGGCTCTTTCTTGGAGATTTAATTGCTGTCTGTGCACTAACTGCCCAGAGCCAGCCTTTGAGGAGAGAGAGATCTGCAAGACAGTGGTGATTTGGGGCTTGCTAAGAAGGGGCTTGGGGTGGATGACTCCTTTCTGTCCATGCTCCTGGTTTGCCTGTTGATGTAGGAGCTCTTTGCTGCTCCTGCTGTTGCCTGTTTAGATACTGAGCAGGCAATAGTTTGGGGAAAATTCATGTTTCTTGTTACATTTCCATATGCAGTTTTCATAAATCTCAGTACTTCACAGGTTTATATTGAAAGCTTGACAGTCACATGCTTTCTCTCAAGTGTATTTTCAGGCCATGAAAATGGCTCTTCTGGTCCCTTCTCTTTGTTTTTACTTCCTGACAGCCCCAGAGGATTTTCCGCCTCTGTCTTTTCTCTCAGCATTCCCAGCCTGTCTGTGCCAGCCTTCCTGCATATGCCCTGCCTCTTACCCAGCTCCTCTCCTCCTCCTGCCGTGCCCAATAGCTGCTCCTCTGCACACCAACCCACACGGGGAGCGTTCACATTCCAGCTCTTTGTGCATTGATCATCTGCTGGGGGAAGCTGCTTCTGCTGAACTCTCTTCTCCCCCTCAATGTCCTTTTCCTTTGTTCCCCTGCTTTTACATGTCAGAGAACTTCCTATATTCTTTCCTCCTTGCATTATGTGAGCAGTTTTGCTTTGGTTTAATCTGGTAAAATTACAGTGGCCAAGTTCTGTGCAGTTGTATAATGTATGAGTTTGCCAATTTGAATATTTAGCATTCTGTGTAAGCTCAAAGCAAGTGTTGGGGATATGGTGCTGCTGAAGGCATCAGGTGGTGTTCTGTAATCTCTAAAAAAATGTACACCCTCTGCTTTGCAGGCAAATCAAGGCATTAGCACAATATTTTGGCCAAATGCACCACCCTGGTTGTTTGTGTCTAGTCTGTGTTAACATCCAGCAATGAGCCCCAGTCTGTGCCTTCGCTGATTTGCTTGTGTAATACCTGGGTTTGAAATTACAAAACACTGCCAGCGTTGAATATATGAATAACTCCAAAGTGTTTATTCTCAGGAAGGACCAAGTTTACATTGTCTGAACAGATTTGTTTAGTCCCAAGGAGGGAGGGGTGATTATTCTGGCTTCGTCTGCTCAGCAAGAGAGGGTGTTTCAGGAATGGCTTTGCTCAACAGCAGTTAATGGTGCTGGCACAAGGTTGGGAGTTGATATGGTCATTAAGAGTGAGTTAACAGGAATTTTGAAATTTCCCTGGCCATGTAGTTACATTTGATGGGATTCTGACTCAGGGAAAGGACCTGCATGCAGGAACTTTTTCTTAGTTGGGAAGTCAAGTTGCTTTTGTATGAGAGTCAACCCCACCAGCACCATCTGCGTGAATCGGTGTGGAAGCTGCTGTGTCTTCAGCATCTGCTGGCTGAGTGTGCTGTGGGAAGATCCTTGAAGCTAAACAGGAAAAAAAGCAGTTGTAAAGGCATATGTGTGTTCTTTCACATTTGCTTTTTCTAGTTATACATTATTAATGCTGATTTTACTTCGTACTAGTGAAATTTGTTCTCAAATTTACCTCAAATACAAAGGTCTCGTTCCTAAAGCACTGGAATGCTCAGTGAAGTTGTACTGTTTCCTTTGAGTCTCAGAAGCACGTTCATGCTGGAGGGTTTCCTGGGTGTTCCTGAAGTGATCCCTCTCCAGTTTTCATCAGTGTCCCAGTTGCAACACCTGGAGAGAATGACTGGGAGCACTGAGTGGAGAGAACCTCTGCCCTGCCAGGTGTCTGTGCAGAGCTCGCTGGTAAGCAGGGAAGTGAGGAGAAGGCCTGAGACCTGGGAATTCCTTTGAGCAGGGGATGGGCATGCATTATTTAGTGGGTATGCCTTGCTGCTGCTGAGGATGGAGTTCCTTGAAGTGGTAAGAGGCTGAATTTTCATGGGAAACGGGATCTGAAATTCATTTCAAACTTAGTATCTGGAGCAGTGTTCTATATTTTCTTTTTTTTTTTTCTTCCTTCCTTAATCTATCTTTAATCTCTTTCCTCAAAGTTTTTTGTTCTTTGGCCCTTTGTGAACACTCACTAATTGCTGCTGCCAATCCCAGGGCCTTGGGGGAAGTGTTGGGAATCCTGAGGAGAAATAACCTGTAGGAATCCATAAAACCTTCAGCTCTGTGACTCAGGAAAACAAAGGCATTTTGGCTGCCCTCCTGATGGATGTGGCTGTGCATGATGGGCAGCACGTAAGAGAGTTGACTTGTCTGAGGTGGTGAAAACTTTGTTAATGAAGAACAGAATCTGACTCTTGGTGGTTCAGAGGAGAAAGAGATTGCAGAAGGCAGGATGGAAATTTTGAGGTATGGCAGCTGCACATAGATGAAGGTCTTGTGTTTCTTGGAGTTCCTTGTTTCTCCTCTCACCTTAAACAGTAAGAAAAACAAACTACTGCTTTTCACATGCAGAGCCAAGCATGTTTTTGTCTCCCCTAAGAGTGGTCTACACTGTGGTTGCCTTGTATCCAACTCATTGGAGGGAAAAAGATTTTCAAAGCTGCATCAATCTCTCTCCCACCTGCTCCTCCACCCACAGTTCTCCACTGGAGGCCTGTGGCTTCGATGCCAGAGGCTTCATCTTCATTCCCCTTGAGGAGGAGTTGGAGAGAAGGTCAAAGGCAGGCCCAGCTCTGCCAACCAAGCATGTAAAGCACGAGGCCTGTGGTACAGTCATTGCACTGTAAGTGATGCCATGGGATAGAGAGATCAGTGATATATGCTCTTAGGTGGTTTGGCTTTTCATTTCTTTGCTGGTAGTCTAGATGGGTTATAAAACCAGGATATAAATCAATTTCTAATCTTCAGGTATTATGACAAAACTTGTGGGCACAAAACTCAGTTTTGCACGTTGCTGTGAAAGCAGAAACTCTGTAGTGGTGTGACAGGGCTAGTTGGATCTACGGTCTGAAACAAATATGGTGTGTCTGTAGTCCTAACTAAAACATTAATATATCTCTTTCCACATAAGCAGCCTTTCAGATACTGTAACGTGGGGAAAATATTTAATATCCATTTATTGACCGCAAAAATAAAACTATTCATTTGAATGGGAGAAGCAGAGCGAATCCCTCATTAAAACTGGAGTAGTTCTTGACCTTAGCAACAGTTCCTTAAAATCACACATCTCTCAAACCCCCAGCAGTGCCTAAACTGGCACATTATTTATAGGTGTTGCTCACCTCATACATACCTCAATGTGCCTTTCGATAGATTCAAACCCACGCCAGATGCTGGTTAGAACAGCAACGGAGTTCTGTACATAAAACCTCAAACCCTTCACAAATAAATTGACCATAGTACCCCCTGGGATGCAAAGTATGATTTTTGTAAGTTATGCTTGAAACATTTGCTTCTGTAGTTGTAAAGCACTGAAACCAGAAGTTTGCCTTGCAAATGCCAGCAGATGCAACACCCAAACTCCAAGAGAAGCTCAGGAAGAGCTGTTAACAGCTGCACTGGGAAATTACCTTCATATTTAAATATGAACGCATCTAAAAATAACCCCAGTGAGAAATAAAAACTCCATTTGTTGTTAGCCTGCCTAGCATTTGTCTTTATTTCTAGTTGATGTTATTTTACATTATTGTTCGTGGATATAACAAAGCCTGCTTCATTCCTCCTTGATCATTTTTCCCAGGGGATGCAGAGAGGCTCTGATTGCAATTGTAAATTCTTGAGTGAACAAGTCGTGATTGCTACGGATTGTTCAACCACAATCATTTCGGGCCTGTGCCGGGTCAGCTCTGTGCTCTGTGCTCACAGTGGAGCCTGGAAGCACACAACAGAAGGGATTTGGGTTATTGAGTTCAGGTCCCTCATACTTCAGGCAAGATCATCTAAAAATGGGTTTGCACAATACATCTGGCTGGCTGCTGCCGCAGAGGGCAGCCCCGTCTCCGCTTCTGCATCAGCTCGTGTTTGGCCAGTCCTTTACTTAGCTCAGCTGCCAGAAATGCAGATTTCCTCCCAGAATAAAATATGTTCTGCTGGTGCTGCTTTTCCATCCAGCTCCTGATGGAGCCAGATAAGCGCTGGTGCCTGTGGAACCATCCTGTTCCGCTGCGTTTTGATGGTTGGGTCCGGCAAGCTGAAGTGGGCTTTTGTGGTCAGCTTTAACAGTACTTCAGGTCTGCTTTTCAGAGAGGTGAAAAGTCAAGCTTTAAGCCTCATTAGAGGCTCTGTGTAGTCTCCACAGATCTAATGGAAACTCTCTGTGTACATGAAATGATTTCAAGAAGAATCCATCCGCTGGAAGCACCGATGAGCCAGCTCTGAATGACAGCCAGTCACACTGCACATCACAAATTGCTGCTGGCTCCCTTTCACTTATTTGTTTATTTACTTCACCATTCTGAGCTGCCTGCAAAACAACTGCAGAGCCCTGCTGCCTGCTAGTTATGGTTTTCCACCCACCAGCGCTGCTCAAAACTGACTTCGACGCTGCATCTGTGAACTTGTGCCTCAGAGGTCTCGTACAGGCTTGTTCTGGGTGAACGTGCGAGTTTGGCATATGCAGCTGTCAAACTTCTTATGGTTTATGTCGCCTGTTGTATTGCTACAAAAACAGTGCTCTTCTTTGCTTTTTAATTTCTGAAACTAAGAAATCCTCAGCTCTTTGTCTAACTTGTAATGGTACATCTACTGTATTTTTAATAGCCGTAACATGCTGGGGCTGTTCCTGGGGAATTACTTTGTTGTTTTCCTGATGGTCTTAAGGATTTTAATACGTTGGCCAAATGCCTCACTGAAAGGATTGTGGTATTGGCATGAAAACTGGCACTTTCATCAAATTGTGTGGCAGCTGTTCATTTTGTCACGACTGTAGCAACCCTTTGCCCTCTTGCAATGTGGTGCTTGTGTTACTTAAGGTTTCAAGTAGAAACAGTCTCATGCAACTGTTGCTGAAATAGGCAGTGCTTACTCTGGGAGTCCCCTGGGCAGTGGTTGGGCACTGGAACAGGCTCCCCAGGGAAATGGTCACAGCACCAAGCCTGTCTGACTTCAAGAAGCTTTTGGACTATGCTCTCAGGCATGTGGTGGGATTCCCGGGGTGTCCTGTGCAGGGCCAGGTGTTGGACTCCATGATCCTGATAGGTCCTTTCCAACTCAGCACGTTCCATGATTAATCCTTTGTAGCCAACTCTGAAATCCACCTGCCTTCTCACCCAAAGGTGGTTTTGGGCTTGTTCCCTTCTTGCAGATGAAGAGAAGTTATTGACATTGACCATTAGCTGCTTTTGGAGTGACTGCTGGGAAAACATCACTACAACTGTGTAAACCCAGGAATGGTGTGGAAGAACGCAGGGAATGGGCACTTTGTCCTTTGCTGTGGGACCCTAATCTGTAGCAGACTGTGTACTAGGAAAGCATGTTTACATCTCCAGGGCCAGAGAACCAGGAGGACACGGTGTGGCTGTGCATCATTTTGGTGAGCAGACACATTGCTGTGCTGTGTTTGTGGCAGGAGGCAGAGGTGGATGGGAACGGAGCAGCCATGGAGCCAAACCAGGAGCCATTTACAGGAGTAACGATGAGGCATCACCAGAACAGGCACTGACCTGTCTCTGGCCTGCCCAGGGTTCTACCTTTCCTCTTTAAAGCTCTACAAGTTTAACACTTTAACCTAAACACTTTCAAATTCTGTTCAATATCTGTATAGTACCATAGATAGCTTTACATGTATTTTTTTCATTTCCTCTGCTGTGATGTGCTTGCCTGGATTATAGGCATCTTTTTGAAATTGCTAATCAGGGTTCCTCCAAAGTTTTTGGATTTGCAGACAGAGCTGAGTCTTTTGGGGATTGTCTCATAAGTGGGTGTTGTAAATTTTGCAGGTATTGGTGTGTTGTTTAGGAAACAGATGTTACTTGATATCTTCAGATCACCTGACTTTTTTCTGGGTTAAGAGGGAGAGCACTGCAGACAAAGAACACTTTTAAAGCCTGTGCTCACAATTTGTGTGTCCCGTGGCCTGCCAGCTCTTTTACCTCTTTCTGGATGAGTTAGTCATCCACATAATTAGTGGTGAGTCTGCTTTAATGTAGGCACTTGAGGCCTGTGTTTTGGGTCTGTTATTTGAAGTGGAGTTTGTAGCATATGCCTTTTAAAATTTTAAAACAATTACTTTGTAATCGTATATTGCAGTGATCTGCAGCAGAGAAAACAAATTGGTTAGGAGTACAGGAGTAAATAATCTGCTAGATTAAGGAAAAAAAAAACATTTAGAAGAATAAAGGAAATATTTTATGGCTTCTAGAACTTTTTTTATAATGGAATGTGACTGCTTTTCTCCCTGTCTATGCTCTGCACATGTGCATAGATATATTTTCCTTACATCCCAAATGTTTCTGCTCAGAGCAGCTAGTTTCAGGCACAAATGTTGTTAGGGAAATATCAACTCTGGAACCAGCAGCTATTGAAAGATTAGAAGTGACTGAAAACAAAATCTTGTAAAAGAATTTCTAATGTAATTGTAACATAATTTGTTGCTGCTCTTGCTCTGCTATGGCATGATTAAGCACTGAATTTGAATCAGCTTTTAAAAGAAAATGCTTAGTTTCATTCCACAGCACAATTGGCAACTAAATAAAAGTTCAGACTGGATTTTTTTTCTTTTCCTCCAACCCTCTTTTCACAGAGAAAGAAAAATGTACATAGAGCCTTTTGTATTTTGCAGAGAGGAAGTGTAGCACAATAGACGGTCAGAGGAAAGCAATTCCGATAATCAGTTTTCTGTACTACTTATTACAACTGGTCAGGACTGGGGTTTAATTAAATTTTAGGGATAAAGGACAATAGGGTGTGCTAAGGATGGAGAGTCAGCTTAAACTGAGAATTTCCTGGCTTTTATCCATTTCTGTGCCAGCTCAGTAGTACTCCAATATATGACTTCAGATGGGATTCACTTGTATAGAAAGTAGTAACTGGTGAGGTTTTAGGAGTTTTCCAGGGTCTCTTTTGACTCCCAGAGTAATTATTTGTTCCTGAGTGGGTAATGGGAATGTGGCACCTGGGAATGCCCCCCTTCTGTGCCAAACTTCAGCACTGTGGGTTTGCACAGTAAGTTTGTTAGTTTGTCATTGTTTTTAAAATAATATTCAAATACAGTGATTTCAAAAGGGTAGTTTATTAAGGGCCAGTGCTTTTTGACTCTTAAATGTTTTGTGTCAGGTTGAGAGAGGATGAAAATAACCTGGTGTGCCACTATGACATTTAGTGTGACCTTTTGTATAATGGAGCCCAAATAACCTCTCAACACCATTTTTTGGAATCACAGCTGTCACAGGCACAGCTTCAAAAGCCATTCCATCTCCCAAGGTGAAATGAAGAATCCACTGTGTGTCTTAAATATTAACTGTTGCATGCTTGCCCTCCAAACTGCCTTCACTATTAAAACCTGATCCAGTTTGGGATTTCCTTGGCATCAGTGGCTTTGGACATTCTCCACAAGACGAGTAATCTACCCATAAGAATTCCCACACATTCTGGGTTCTGATGGCTGCAGGGTCTTACCCTGCTGCTGGATACATATATTAATTACATTCCTCCAACTGCCCACTGAAACAGATTTTCTAGGGTTTTAATCCCTTCTTTAGAGCTTTCCCTGTGCTTTTCTAGAGCCATTAACAAACAATTTTTCCCCAGGATGGATCCAGCTGTAACAGTGATCACTTCAGATTGCACTCGACCAGTGGACCATTTGCATTCTTTACTGACAGTATTCCCACTCTGGCATCATTTTTGCCATGCTTTCTCGTCAGGCTGGCAGTCTGCAGAGCTTGTGAAGCCAGTTTTGTGGAATTCTGTTCCTCAGACACAGCTAGAAAAAGTGAAAAGCAAAAATGACTGGAATTTTACTATTGTGGCCTTTAATAGTCACAAGAATTTCTCAGAAGCTTAAACTGGTACTTCTTCATCTGTATTAATGAACAAGCACCACTCTTTCAGCATCCACTTCACAGGCCATGGTAGTTATTAGATAATTAAATAAAATATACTAATTGTGGAGAACCCCCAAACACTAAGTTGATATAAATCAACTGCTATGAAAGAAGATACTGCTTCACAAACTTTCCCTTTCACGCTTTTCCCTTCACAAACTTTATACTTTTGAGGGTAATCTGCTCAGCTAAACTGGCATGCTATGCACATTCTGTGCTGGCACTTTTGCACTGCAATAGTTTTTCAACAATGATGTGAGAAATTTAAAAAACCCAACGTGATAAATCAATGCACAACTTAAATACTTTCTATCTATCTGGTTTTAGCTGGTGTTGGATGTTACATTTGTGGTCCTGTATATGGGCTGGAATACCTGCATTTTGAAAAGCTTTTAGGCTTAAAAAACAATGGTGGTAAATCAGTTAATTCTGATGTAGAGTTAATTTCATTGACTAAATTATAAATGACTTTAAAATGGAGATGCCTGTGAATTTTGCTGACGCATGATGAAAGTGAACACTCCTCACACTACACAATTGCATAAGCTGTGTTAACAAGCCTAATTTTATAGACTGTAAATATTTGGATTGGTATTTGTCATAGCATTTAGTTAGGGCAAGTTCCCCTACTGTATTTATTCTCAGCCCAAGACGTTTGCTGCTTTTACACAGATGTTCCAAATCACTATATTCAGGCTGCTTATTCCCACTTTACTTCCATGAATCATTTGAGAAAGGAGGATGGAAAACACTGACAATTTTAGCAAATAAAATCCCCCCAAACCACATTAATAAATACTTTTCACACGCCCCCAAAAGCTTGAATTAACAATAAACCCAATGTGAGAATATGAAATTGATACCTAGTGCCCATTTTTTCCAGTGTTTGTGTTGTAAATGGTACAGGGACGGCTGTTGAGTAATTTTCCTCCATGATGGGCTACATATTGCTTTTACAGTGACTAATTTTCTCTTTCAGCTGACAAAAGCTCTAGTTTCTCTTGTTGTGTTTGTGGTTTTGTTTTAAATTCTAATCGCGCAAAAATTATTTCAGCCAGCCTTGCTTATCATATAACAATAAACCTTTGGGGCAATTGACCTGCTGACCTTAATTCCCAGGAAACTGTCACATTTCTTCTTTATTCCTTTGTCCAGCCTAACAATGTGACCCAAAATACTACGGAGCTTGGAAGTTTCTCAGCGTTGTAAGGTCAGGCTTTAGTCGCCATAGTTACAGTTGAGCTCGGCGGGTCAGGGGGCAAATAGATTAATGATGTCAGACACATCTTTAAATGGTTCTTACACCGCTCCGCCGTGCCGTGAAGCAGCTGAGCATCTTTGGCATGACAAAGGCCTTCTTAAGCCCTGCTAATAGGAGGATCCTTGGAGACATCTGATGGAAAGGCCCTTCCTGCCTTCAGTATCCTGCAGCCGTGGGCACTCAGACTGTCGGGAGAGTATTGCAGGGAGTGGATAAATAACCACTGCTCCCCCAAGCCTTTCGTTCTGGGCATCCGATTCCTTTGTCCAGGACTCGGTCCAGTGGTTAAAAGCCTTGGGGAGGATGTAAAATAGTGAGCTGGAAGAATAAATTAGCATTGCTGATGGGAGACGCGCTCTGTCCTTTGCAGTAGGGAAGGCAAGCCAAGAGTCCTGTAGTTTATGTGCCTGTTGCCTGGTAGTTATTAATAAAAGCTTCTTCATACGTGTAATAGTCACAGAGATATTAAAAACATATCTAGCTTCTTCCTCTAGATAATGAAACCTTTTAAATTGAAAAAGGAAATAGGGCTCTCTTGATGACTTACACGGTTCCTCGTGGAATAGGCTTTGGAGATTTGGTCTCACATAGCCTGTTTGTATCAGAATTCAACAGGACTGTGTGATCACTTTAATTTATGAGCAAGAATCCTTCTCCTTTATAAGATCTTATTACACACCTGCGCTGTTGTGCTTTTTTCAGGGAATGATGCACGTTGCACAAACATGAGAAGCTGTGGATGACTTTACATCATCACTGTGTCAATTTTCTTTTAAAAGAGCCCAAAATCCTTACAAACCCAAGCAAAGCACTTTCATGTGCACCTTCAGCAATCCCCCGATTCTGAAACACCTCCTGTGTGAGCCATGAATTGACTCTTGAAATGGAAATCTTAAAGGTTCATGTAAGTCTGCAAATTGAGTAAAAACAATGGAAAAGTTTATCATGAAGTATGTAAGCAAAATCAATATTTTTTTGTTACATATTTATTCTGTCCTTCTTTAAAATGCATTATCAATTCATCATTGGGGTAGTTGACAGCAGGAAAGTAGGAACTGTTGATATAAAACTAATTTAGATGAAGAGTGGGGTCAGAACCTCTCCTCAGCGGGGTGTGCTGATGCTGCTGGGTTGGAGGAACATTGTCAGTTCTGGGAAGGCCTTGGTTACCTGGGCGTGTGTCACAGCCTTGGCTTGCTATGCCAGAACCATGTAGTATTTCCTTTTCAATGCACTGGAATTAATTGTAGGAGAAGAATTTGGAAACCTGATGGTCAGCAGAATAAATGCTGTTCTGTCGGGGTTTACTCTATTGCGCTGTATCGGGGAATAACAAACAAATATTTGTGTCCTCTAAAGTTAAGAGTCGTTGCTTATGCCTCTGAAAGGTGCACTGTTTGTTAGTGGTTTGGGTCATTTTCCTAAACCTTTTTTATCTTAATATTTGTTATTTAGCAGACTCTGTTCCTTTCAATCTGAAGTTCCAGGAATGCAACGTTGTCTTCATTCTAATGCTGAAGAAGAATAGGCCACTCTAATCAGGTTAAATATTTTTTTGTTGTTGCTGTGAAGGGAAAGAAGAGGCTCCTTTATTCTCCTGCATTACTTTTTGAGCCTTGTAGGATATATTACATCCTCTTTCTTTATGGCTTCCTCATTGACTTGGTCCAGTGTAAAGTTTCCTTTTCTTTCTCAGAACACTAACGTAGTACTTGAGAGGCAAGTGGTGCCCCTCATTTCTTGTGTTCACAGTGCCCTTGTCCCCCAGCACAAATTGTTTCACTGATCCCCTCACACCCTCTCCTGTGAGACCCTGTTGCTTTAGCACCTACTTTTTCACCTTAAGTAAATTTTGGTTCCTTCAGTTCACAGAATCATAGAATGGCCTGGGTTGGAAGGGATCCTAAAGGTAATCTAGTTCCAAATGCCCTGCCATGGGCAGGAACATCATCCTCTATCCCAGGTTGCTCAGACCTCCATCCAACCTGGTCCTGAACTCTTCTTCCAGGGATGGGGCACCCACAGTTTCTCTGGGCAACCTGTGCCGGGGCCTCACCACCCTCACAGCAAAGATTTTTTCCTAATATCTAATCTAAGCCTACTGTCTTTCACTTTGAATTCATTCCCCCTTGTCCTGGCGCTCCATGCTCTTGTAAACAGTCCCTTTACATTTTTCTTGTAGGCTCCCTTCAGATACTGGGAGACTGCAATTACATCATCCCTAAGCCTTCTTCTGTTGTATAAATTCATGCTATCTTATTAGTGTTTTGAAGACTTCCCTATGTCTGCTGAGTTTAAGAAGTCAGTGGATATTTTTGAAGAGTGTTTCTCCTAAGGAGTAATTTGTCCTGCCCTTGAGACAGCTGAGGTTGTGTGTATCTCCATATATGTGACATGCCTGGATGTACTACATAGTGTGACTGAGCCTGTGGTGTAAAACCAGCTGGGAGAAGGTGTCTAAATGCAGCAGACCAGGGGCAGAACTGCCAACAGTTCACATCAGTGGTAAATTGTTGGTAGAGCGCTGTGTGGGCAGAGAGTGAGGAACTGCTGGTCCTTGTGCTGGGACGAGGAGAGCTGTTTTCAGCATTGACCTCTTAATGCAGAGATATTCTTGTGCAAGATGAAAAAGTAGCTGCTGCAAACTCTTGTTTCCTCACAGCTCTGTGCACCTTTCAGTTCTTTATGGGTAGAACAGCTCAACGAAGGGACTTCCTAATGTGGCAAGTCCCAAACTGGTGCCACTTGTGACCTCTGGGAGTTGTCAGACACTGTTCCTGGAGTTTGATGTGGCTGTGATCATTCAGTGGTTACTAATGGCACTATTTCTCAATGGTCATTATTTTGAATGAATTTTATGTGATTGACAGATTCACATAATTAAGAAAGAGATTAAAAAACCCCACCCCAAACTTTAAGAGCTGGTCAGCTCCCAAAATGTGCTCATAATGTGGGAAAATGTAAGCTTTATGTCCTTTTGTACAAGGAATGATTTAGTCACTGACAAAATAACCTAATATCTCTTAATTTCTAGAAGCCTGTGCTTCACTAGCTTGTTGGGATCTATGTTAGGAACCACGTTTGGAATGGTATTATTATTCTGGGATGCTGAAGCAGAGTAAGGTCAGAATAAGTTTCCACGTCCCACTGGTAAAGTGTATTAGAGGGGTTTGCATCTCCTTAACTGATGGATTCTCTGCTGGATGCAGACTATTGGGATATAATAAAAGAATTGTCAACCTGATAAAACAAATACTAGAAGAGAAAAAAACTGTGTTAGACATCGCTGGCTGCAGATTTACATGCCATATCCTTCCAAGATAATGACTAAAAGCAAGGAAATTTGCTAGCTTAGTAGGAAGCTTTGCTAGATTTTAATTTGTATGTTTTGCCACTGGTATCTCCCCCCTACCAAAACCTACCACACAAACCCAACATGTCTTTCCCTGTCTGAAAATAATTCTTCTTCCCCATGATTTCCAGGGCAGGCTGTGCCAGTCACTTCAAAGGTCTGGTTTCTTTCAGGGCAGTGCTTGATAGGCATGGAAATTTCCACAATCCTTTCCTGATGTTAATAGAGGAGCTCTGATTTATGAGAGATCTAATTCATCTAGTTTTAACTTTTACAATTCATGAAGTTGCTGGTGTCTGGGGTATTATTAGATTAGGTGTCCATTTTCTTAATAAAAAACATGGTTAAGATGAGGCTCAACATGAAGAGTCAGAAAGGGAACTGTTAAAAAATTACTGAATAATATAATTATTTTTTCAGCATAATTTGTTTTATACTAATCTTACTGTGCGAAATGGGATTGTCCAAGCACAGTGAATTTTAGTCTACTTCTGAGGAACAATTTTCATGGCTGGTAATTAAGTAACTTCTGATATCTCTGTGCTATCAAGTGCTGTGATTTTTTTCACCACATTGAAGCCAATCAGCTTATGTGACAAACCCTTGGTGTCCTCAGCACTGCGTCAAAATAAACCTGCGGACCTGAAGGTTTCACCATTTTGGTTTGGGAAGTTTGGAATGAAAACTTTTCAATGTGAGGCACATTCCCTGGGCTTTAAAAGTGGCACAAAAGTAGCTTTTTCAAAGTGGTTTCCCGAAAACTGAGGCTTGTGCTATTCCATGTGCAGTGTGGGTGACTCTGCAGCGATTTTTAAGCCACTTAGCGATTTAAGACAAATGGGAATTAAATGACGGGGGGAACCCGTGGTAGCCAAACCTACTGACATGCTGCTTTTTTAATGTGAAGTTTATAAAACCCCTTGAGTGTCGTGTCTGATCTGATTGTGTGCCATTATAAATGGTGTCTGGCAGAGTGGATGTAATTTGTGTACAGAAACGAAACAAGCGCTTAAGGGGAGGAAGTGCCGCAGCTTCTCTCATAGAAACACGAGCTAAATGAAGGCTCTGCTTGGAGAGGCCTCTCTTTATTTTCTGTATTAAATCCTATAGTTTACTGTGCACCCTCTACTCAGGTATTGTTTCATTTTCATTCCATTTGCAGCGAACGTTCTCATTTTTATAAAGCATCTGAAATTCCTGGTTGGTCAAAAACTCCTTTGAAGTGCCCAGGAGTACAACTTGCAGCTGCATGAATGGTTTGGCACTGTAATTATGGTCCCTTTTCTCAAAGGTGTAAATGAGAGGAGAAGCAAAAAGGGGCTTCCCCGCATCTTGTTTACATCAAAAGATGGCAAAAACAAATCAGAGACTATAAAAATAATAGTAGCAGATGCAGAGAAAGTCAGGAGCTGGCGAGGAGTTGCGGTAGGTACGTTTTCTTTGCAGATGTTTATAGGAGCTAAATAGTGTGACATTCCTATC
The DNA here is from genome assembly GCA_026770055.1 of Myrmophylax atrothorax. Taxonomy (NCBI): domain Eukaryota; kingdom Metazoa; phylum Chordata; class Aves; order Passeriformes; family Thamnophilidae; genus Myrmophylax; species Myrmophylax atrothorax. The sequence continues at coordinate 5,820,735 of JAOXXN010000446.1, forward strand.
ATTGTAAAAACAACATTTAAGAAGTTGGTTTAGAAGCAGATTCAGAAAGAGGGAGGCGTTTTTCCCCTGATAGAACTGGAGATAGGGTAATTATCCTGGAGAAGGCTTGAAAATCAAAATGCATAAACAAAGTTCAATTTAGTTGTGCATGTGTATCCTTTCAACTGGCAGACCAAATTATTCTGATTGTTCCTCATCAGATTTTAGTCCTTCTGTTCCGTGCTGTTTATATTAACTTCCATTAACCTACATGTTTGGAGTGAAAGTTTAAAATGGACTATGAAAATCGCTTTCATCACTTCTTGATTTTAAAATAAGCAGCAGCACTGGGTGACTCCGTGCCTATAATAGGTTAGTTTTAATCAATAGCATATTGATAACGTGCAGTGACATCACCCAGAACGACTTAATGCCTTTAAATGGAAGTTTAAAAGTTTCCTTTTTGATTTTGGTCAGTGATTCCAGTAGGTTTGCAGCACATGAAGAAAAGGAGCTGTGTTTATGGAATGCTGGAATTTAGATGTTTGCTTTTGCCCTTTAATGTAATGCACTTGCAACAGTAAATCTATAATTTGGAAGGCCTGAACTTGCTGCTTCCACGTTCAGGTTGGCCTTGAGTTTGAGCATGTTTTCTATTCTTTTAAAATCATCAGTGATGAATACAGTCCAAGGATCCCAGAGTATATATATGCATATATTTTAAGCATTGTTGTTCACTGAATAATTCATGTGAGAGCTGCTCATAAAGCTTGGCCAGTAATGTACCTTTGAAAGGTATTACCATCAATATCTGACATGACTTTGATTTCCACTAATGATATGTAACCAGGAAGATTGCTTAATCTGTCACTGTGTATAAATCACTGGAGCTGGGTGGTCAAGGAGACCACTGTATTTGGTAGTTTGGGAATGTAAATCCCTAATCCATCACTGGCAAACGGGATTTCTAAGTGCCGCTTTCTATGTTCTGTTGGAGGTCTTTGTTTATAACATATTTCATGGGTTTGGAGCTCGTAAGAGGTGAAACTGAGCAGAAAAGCATTTATTTAATGCTGAAATCCCAGCCCATAATGCTCATTTAAATAAGGAGAACGAAAATGTAGAGCAGCAAAAGGTGAATAAACTATAAATGAGCTATGAACTACTAACCAGCTGTTACATTCCATTTTAGAAGCAAAACAAATTAATGCAAAGGAGCTAAAAAAAAACCCCAACAAACCTCAAGGAGAAAAGAAAAGGCTTTTTGGAGCAGAACACAAATACACGAGTAGTGCCAGGAATGGAGCAGGAGGCCAGCTCAGGAATAGGCAAGGATGCAGGTGCTGCACACACAGACACGAGGTGTGGGGGGGTGTTTTATCTTCATTTCCCAGCTGAGGAGGCAAAGGTGCTTTACCCAGTGCCATGGAAGGGCTTGGTGTGAAGCTGGGATTGGGGTTGAATGGGATCAGCCTTCAGCAAGAAGGAAGCAAAGGCAATTAGAAAGCAGTGAAGGGCCTGTCAATGCACCTCTACAAGGCTTTGCCAAGGGGAAAAAATATTCTGTGTAGTAAGTGACTTCTTGGGTGACAAAATATCATCAGCTGGGTAAGAAATTAGTTCATTTCGTGCAATTATGGCAGTAACCTTCAGAACCACATCCCAGGCTGATCCTGTCAGGGGAGAGCAAAGGGAACGACAGGGATTAGCATTTCAAGTTTGGTGAACAGTGAAGAAAATAATGTATTTATTGAGTGAAAACTGTCTTTAGTACCCAACTAAGTATAACAGCTTTTGGGAAGGAAAAACCAAGAAGGCTGAGGATAACAGAGCTGTGAGCAGTCAGTGTGATGAGCTTGAAATAATTAGGCATTGCTGCGAAAAACCCCCCCCAAAAATGCTTTATGAAGTTATTACAGAAGTTTTGCACAAAGAAATTGGGATATTCTAAATAAATCCCAACATTTTGTATGCGTCACACGGAGCGAGCATCCTGAAAAATAAATTACTGTTAAGTACTGTTTGACACTGCACAATGTATTGAGAACTGGTTAAAGAATCACGACCAGAGCGATGCAGTCAGTCGATGAATCAGTGGGCCATTTGCATTTTATGGAGATTTATCAGTATATATATGTTGTTTCAGGGCATCAGGCTGAAATGATGGATGATAAATAAACTTATGTACTTTGGAGATAATAGTTAGTTTGAGGAGTTCAGAGAAAGCCAGTGTATGAACTGAAGTTAAAAAAAGGAAAAAAAGAATATTTGCCTTCGTGAAAGTGTTATGTGTATCCAGGGAGAAAAAAACCCCTGCTAAATAAAAAAATAGGGCAGCAAGTGATTATGGTGACAATATACTTAAGTAATAAAAATTAGGGGTGTAGTGCCACAACTTGGTTGCTCTATGAAGAATTAAAAGTTGGTGAAGCCCTGTCTCAAAAAGCTTCAGCTCTTCAGCTGAAAATGGAAGTTCATGTGTCAAGAACTACAACAAACTAATATGAATTTTTCTTTAGAAGTGAGAGGGGGAAAGATGTGAGACATGGATAAATTGTTGAACAGAACTTAAAAGGCAAAACAACACTGCAGTGTCTTAATCGGAGCCTATAAAAACATTTACATCACTATGGTAGTAACCCTTTTATTGTTGTTTTTGCAGTCTCTGAGACATTATAGAGAAATCATTTCATTTCTCTGTTTACTTTGAAATGAACTAATGCAGAGTGCTGGGTTCTCTGCTTTATGACTTGTGTTATTGCCTCACTGTATTAAAATCCTCTCCAAGTTCTTTAACCAGCACAGATCTGTTGATAATTGAAATCTAAGAATCAGCTTCCTAAACAAAGGACAGATGTTTTTTCTCTATGCTTAAGCAAATATTGATTAAGTAGAGGGGTGTGAGGGCATTTGGAAGTGTGAGGAGTGGAGGTAGCGAGGCTGTATATGTGGTAGCAAAACCTGAACAGGAGTTACTTGGTCCTCCCACCTTTCTGACTTGAAGTGAAATTATTTGCAAATCCCGAGGTACCAAAAATCAATAGGCCAAGTTTCTTTGGTTTTAAAGAAGTGAAGTGAGTTTTTATTTGACAAATCTATGCATATTTCCTATTACAGTCTTAAAAAATTTAATTCTACTTCTAAGAAGCTTTTAAAAATGGAATAATTTTCCCTCTCTCCTCTAAAGCTGTGTTTGGAGGGACTTTCTATGTTGGCCCTTGAAGCCCCAATGGGGATGGTTGACCCCTCAGTCTTTCTACCTGTGCAAAGCTCATGTTTTCAGCTTTATCTTTGGAACTGTGACAGGAACTTGTAGCAGAATGCAATTTTTTACAGACACCTGGTTGACTTTCTCCCCCTGTTGAAGCAGAAACAAACACTCCTGATTTGGGCGACAAGGTGCCGTGTGGGTCCTTTGAGCGCTCGTTCAGCACAGTAATTGGTGCCCTGTGACAGGCTGGGAATGGAAGCCACGATCTGTCTGGGTTTCATGGATTTTTGAATTATCCTGGATCACCAGTCAGTGCTGATTGTTGCTTTGCAGAGCAGAATTTTAAGAAGAAACAATGCAAGGCTGAGGTTCAGTGGAACAGCTCGGTCACGTCCGAGGGAGGCTGATGAAGGGCTCTGGAGGAGCTTCTGCTGCCCGTGATGAGCTGCTGAGTTGATTGAATAGGTGGCTCTGTTCTTGACAGTTGTCAATCTTGATGTTTCCTTCTGTTTTCCCCCAGTCATCTTCATCTCTGATTTTCTTTTCCATTTTTTTGGCTTTATCGCCTGCGCTCGTTTGAGTTCCCGTCTCTGTTGCCTCTTCCTTTGGAATGGCAAACCTTTCATGGCTTTCCTGGAGTCCCCTCCACGTGCAAAGATAAAAACAGGCTGCTGGTTTTAAATTCTATTTTTTTTTTTAAATACAGAGTCTGCAGGTAAGATGTTATATTTTAAAACCTGGAAAAAGCAGTCCAGAGATGAATTATGAAGTTCTCTTTGTCCAGAATAGTGAAGATAAGTTAGAGAGATATAAAAGATACCTCAGTTGGGAAAAGGCTGGTTGAAAATTAAGGTGATATTGTCACAATGAATGTGCATGTAGCTGTCCAAAGAAATCCTTAAATGTGCTTTGACCACCTCATAAAGTGAGTTTTACTGAATTTTTTTTCTAGGGGATAAAATAAAACCAGGAGAGGGATGTCTTTGAAAGCAGCCTGAATTAAATTTTTTGTACACACAAATCACAGAACCTGCCCTGCAGCTTATAAATAAAGTATTGGTTTTGTTGTATCCAGTGGTGAATTATGAATAGGAATGCCTCAAAAGTGGAAAGCTCCAATAGTTTCCAGACTATTGACTGAAATTAGAGATGTTTAATACTTCATTTCTTTTAGACTGACTCACAGAGTACTGTAGTCGACTAATTTTGCAATTTTAAAAAAGAATTAAAATTACATACATCATGCCATTTATTGAACAGAAAGTCAAATGCATTGCTTGTATAGGTAATGCTACTGAAATATTAAATTCATTTTAAAACTGAAATAGGTTTACTCCAGGGATAGAACACTGAGGGCAGGAGGCCTCGAGCCCATCCCAGATGTGCTGCAGTTTTGTGATCTCTTGTGTGCATTGTCTGTTAACATTTATTTTGAAGTCCAGCAAAGTTTTCATATCTCAGAAATACCTGGCCTGGTTTTGATTTATAGAAGATGAAATTATCAGCCACGCAAAAGCCCCTCCCCTCCAAACTCTGTCTTTACTCAGAACTTGACTATTCAGTTTAATGTTTGGATTCTTTTGTGTGACAATATACCCAAATTAATGGGAAGCTCTTGTTCCTGTGGCAGCTTTGAAATGGGAAAGGAGATTTTTCTCTCTCCTATTTTGATGCTCATGTGTTCCTCTGTCAGATTTGCAAATGTGTTGGATCCAGCCCTGTGTGTTGCTAGGGTGGCACAGATGATAAAAGATGAATTTTCAGTGTTCCTCTAAATGATTTTGTTTGTGGTTGATCTGTGTGTAGTGATGACTCTCTCTTTTCCTGGGGGTGGTGTGATGGTGGGGAGGAGGAGAGGTGCTAAATTCAGGTTTATAAACTGAATAATAAAAGATGTTCACACCTTCAAAAATATAATGAAAATGGTAGTTTGGCCCAAAGTGTGGTAGTTTTGCAAATTTTTCCCAACATGTTTATTTGAAAGTAAAAGGAGGTTTTTCTCTCTGAGTGAGAAAAACTCCCAGGCTGGTGCATTACTGGGATCCCTTTCCTGTATATGGCTATGGATGGTTTTCCAATCCCTGATCCTGCTTGCTGAAAGGACAGGCAAAGAATACAAGGAGTTGAAATGGAATTCTGGAGCCTTCCAGTCCAATCCCATGTTCAAAGCAGGTCCAGTTAGTTCAGGTTGCTCAGGACAAGAGTCCAGCCCAGCTTCCAGTGGCTCTAAGGATGGAGATTCTTCAACATTTCTGGGCCACCTTTTCTAGTATTTCACTGCCCAAATCGTTGGGATTTGCAGTTAATGGCAATCTAAGATGGCAGGTGCCAGGACATGGTGCAGAGGATGGATAAACTCACACCGGGATGTTTCTTACCAGTCCAGTTACGTTGTGTGCCATGTGTGCCATTTCTTGTCAGAGCAATGAGGGAAATTCTTCGACATTCCACGTTCTGCATCTGCTCTTTTGGCTTCTTCCTTATGGAAGGAAAGATTGGACTCCAGCTAAGCTGACCAGAAACATCCTGTTCTTCTTATTCCTGCAGCCATGACTATTGAGGCTCAGGAATCCTGCATCAGGTCCTTGACATGTGCCTGTAAGACTTTTGTGGGTTGTGTGGTAGGATCCACTGATCATCAGTCCAAGTGATTTTGCTGCCTGCACTGACAGCCATCATTTGTCACATCAGAGCCTGTTCCTGCTGCAGATGCTGCTTCTCCACACTCTTATTTTTCAAGCCCAGACCATCTCTGTGCGTGTGCTTATGGCAGGACCTTGCTTTTTCCTAGCAATATGCATTGTGTGCTTTCAGAAAACTACTCTTCCATAGTTCTTAAACCCCTTGAGGTTGCTATGGAGGAGACCTCTAAGCTGAAACCCATGCTTTAGGATGAAACATGTTAGTTCAAGGTAAGATCCATCTTACCTCCTCTCATATGTCTAACCTTTAAACACCTAAATGTGAGCTACACCTCTCTCAGGTTTCCGTTACAATCAATGGAGAGAAATAAATCCCAGGAAGAGATTCAGCTTGATTAAATTAGGAATTGAAGATAACTTAGAGTAATTGCTGTCCTAAGCCATTTATTCCTTCCCATTGTCTGTAGGAAGCTTTGACAGTTAAATGTGAGCTGGTTGCATTAACCCGTGGAAACCTTACCTGAGGTGACTGAAATCCCACTTCCCTGTTGTTGTCCCACACTTCATATGCTCTGCCTGCTTAATTATGGATGCTGCTTTGAGCAGGCAGCACTTCCTTCTGTTTAATGTCACAAATTCGGTGCCAGATCCGCTTTGGAAAGAGATTTTGGGGTGAGCGACGTGTAGCGATTCAAATGATGGAGTGTATTGTGATGTGACAGATACATTGTCTACCTAGAAATTGGTGTTTCATGAGTTCTGGGGAAGAAGGCAGCGCTGCACAAAGGTAGAATTTCCAGACAAAGACTATGCAAATGTCAACAAGATATAAAAATAAGTACTTGTGAAATACTGTACTAGGTCTGGATAGGAATAAGACCAGTTTTAGCCAAGCTGTTCCCCTGGGGGCCAGCGCTCAAGTGTGTGGGTGGACACCAGATGACCTGCAAAGAGATGTGGGGTTTTGTGTTTGTTTGGTGGTTTGTGGGTTTTGCTCTTTTCTTTGAGGCAGCTAAACCATCTGAACTGCTGGCACAAGCTGTCAGAAAACCCTTGTTTGAAACACAGAGACTGGCCAGTGTTGGGAGACAGGAGGAAAGGCAGAAATAAAACTTCATGGAGGAGCCTGAATCTAATTACAAGTTTTTTGGGTTTGTTGTTTGGTGTGTTGGGGGTTTTTTCATGGTATTGTCAACTCTGTGCATTGATGGCACAGAAACTGTTCTGTTAAAGGAGTGAAAAATGAGATGACCACTTGTTCCTCAGAGGTAAAAAGAAGATGCACCTGACGCTGATAATTTATGAGATAGTTCCCTCAGAATGCTGGACTCGAACTGAATATTTTGAGATTGGGGTAAAGTTGTGGGAATACTCAATTGTTCAGGAGGATGGAATTTCTGATTTGTGGTTGGGAGTTGATGTTTATTTTAGAGCCCTTCAAGAGCACGATAGTATTTGGAAGATACTTTAATGGCAAGTGAGGCTGTCACATATACATGATAAAATGCATTTTATTACGTGCTTTTGCAATTCACCAAATGGATAACCCTGCACTAAGTGTAGAATTTATAGATGGAAAAGCATTGCAAGAATATAGCCCAATATTCACAAGTATACCCTCTGTAAGAAGCAATGAAAACTCTTCCCGGCGCTTGGAATTGCACCCATTCATACTCCATCACCAGCAATTGTGAAAGGAACTTTTAGTCAAATACTCTGATTTTTTTTTTTTCCATATTAGACTGTAAGGCCTCTTAAAATTTTATATCGCTTTCTTTTGTTTTTGTTGGAGTTTTCCATTCTGTCTTCAATAACTTACAAGAAGTTTTGTCTCTTTCCCTCGTGCCTGGTTTTTTTCACCGAGATAAAAGTGTTGTGCTCTCAAAATGTTAACCTTTCCAGCATCCCTGGGAGATATTCCTGCTCGAATACCGTCTGAACCTTCAGGGATGTTATCCCCCTGGAGCTACAGGAAGATACTGTAGGAACGTGGAGTAAAGCCCCTGAGTCCCTTGTTGTAAAGCTCCTGCTCAGGGAGGTGGATGATGCTGTTCCAGGCAGTGACAGGCTTTTTGGGGCGAGTAAGAAGTGCTGGTCGCATGAGAAGTGTTTTGACTAGAAACAACTCCAATCAAACAAATCTCTAAGGATGGAACTGTCATGTTGCTGAACAAAGAATGGCCAAATAAAAGCTTACAGTGAGGTCTTAATTCAGCCCATGACAAAGCATCCTCTGGCTTCACTGAGGTCAGATTGCATTCCTAGTAAAGCTGTCTGAAAATCCCTCCCTTTTTATACATTTTAAACAGTAAATTGATAATAATAAATGCATTTCTATCAGCATATCAGTTTAAATTAGAGATTCAAAAGATAAATAGCTCTTCCATTGTATGTTAATATTTAACTGACTCCGGAGATTTTTGTCTTTGTAATAAATGAAAGGTGTTGTCTGAAAGGTCCAACTTGAAGTCTTCGTAGTTACTGACTGTGAATTTTCTATACTTAATACTGAAAGAAGAGTCTTAAAGTAGTTTTAAGTAGCATCAGAATTTTGCAGTGTCCTTTAAACGTCTTCAGTGATGTAAGAGAGTGACCTTTTCCTGCTTAAAAAAACCACAAAAAAACTAAAAAAAAGAGAGAGAAAAAAGTACCTTGCACAGGAGAGCAAATGCCACGTACTGTGTTTAGATGTGAGGTGTTAAAAAGTCACCCAGGTAGAAGAGCCTTCTTTCTCCTCTTGGTCTGTAAAGGTAAATAAATGTAAACTTTCCAAGTGCAGGCTCTCTGGGTTAGGGTAGAGGCTGGTTCTCAAATAGAAAGATGCTGAAGTGTGTTATCTTACAGTTATTCCCTCCTGACTTTAAATCATGCGAGAAAATATTTTTATAAAAAGTGTTGGTTTTATTGTTTAGTTTCTTTAACAGAGCTTATCTTGCAAACTTAGAGCTCATGGCAATGCCTTAAAGTTACTTTTCATTGACCTATTAGTGAAATCTTAATCTTGTTCTGACTACGGATTGGTCTGAAGTTTATCGGGCTGATTTATTTTAGAGAAAAGAGTGATGTAGTCCTTTCAAACAACAGAAATAGCAAAGATGATTTTTTTTGTTTACTAGCTGTGCAGGAGAAGAAAATACAAAGCATTTGGTATATTCCCTCAGTTTTGTAAACAGTTCTGGGTGGTGAAGGCTGTGGTGGGAGGTTGGTCCATGATTCTTCCTGGGGGAAAATATTGAGCTCTGGCATCACCCAAGTCGCATTTTCTCTTCCTTACAGTCGTTAAGATTGTTTGGTTATTTTGTCACACAATCCAGTTGGAAATGACCTTAAAGCTCATTCAGTCCAACCCCCCCTGCCATGGGCAAGGACACCTCCTACTATCCCAGGGTGCTCCCAGCCCCATCCAACCCGGCCTTGGACACTTCCAGGGATGGGGCAGCCACAGCTTCTCTGGGCAACCTGTGCCAGGGTCTCACCTCCCTCACAGGGAAGAATTTCATACAAATGTCAAATCTAAACCTATTCCCTTTCAGTTTGAAGCCATTCCCCCTCTTGTCCTGTTGCTCCGTGCCCTTGCAAAAAGTCCCTCTCCAGCTCTCTGGTAACCTCCTTTGCGAGTGTTTGCCTATTTTCTGGCGTTCTTGTTTGTTTTAATTGTATCCAATGGAAGCTTTCTCCTTGTGTTGCTAAGAGGAAAATATTTACTTTTTACAGTGTTTCCATTTATCTCTTCAGCTCTTGCCTGGGGGGGGTGTGTATATGTGTATATTCTTTTGCTGATATGAATTATATTTTCTGCCTGGAGATCGTAAGTTTTTCTGAAAGCGAAACAAAATGATTAAACTGAAGTCAAGTACATTATTTGAAGCTGCTCTATGTGTTTATCCTCATAGTGCTTAATCCTTGACTTTGCCTCAGGCTACTAACCCTGGCTGGTTATTAATTCCTTAAAAATGCCCTGAGCCAACATTGCTGCTGTTATAACTTGTTTGGGGCTGAAATGGAGTTGACGTTTTTCTCAGCTGCAGCAGCTTCTCCCTGTAATGTCACAGGATCAATTGGTTTCAGCAGCGCCACAATTTCACCATGTGCCTCCAACAAAAAATGTATTTCTTGTACAGCATCTGTTTAGACTTCTCAAGTTAACGTTTAGTCTACCAGGGACACAACCTATTTTAATGAAAGGATTTCAGAGCTTTTGGAAATGCTCTCACTGAGGATCCTAAGTGGCCTATTACGGAGAAACCCGTGGTTTTACTGCACGGAACGAACAGAAACCCTTCGGCAAGATGGGAAACTTGGGCCATTACACTGCAGGAAGAGGACAACTGTGAAATTGGGGTGAAATACAGGATGGTTTGAAAGGCTTTAAACTTCTTTCTGTGTACATTCTGGACATGATTTCATAAACTCCTTCGGAAATGTTGGCCCAGTGGATTCCTCTCCTCTCCTGAACGTGCAGCCGAGCTTCTTCCAGGCTGGAGTTTTGACTTCTCTGTGTTCATAGAAGCCTTCCTATAAAAATCAAATAACCTGCTGTAAAATTACAGATTGGCTTCAGGAGCAGCAAAACACCTTGGCAAATTATCTGCTAGTGCTCAGGCCAGTCCCTGTGATAGCACAGGGAATTTGTGCTGCTGGACACCCAGCTTGGCTCCGACTCAGCGGGGATGGGGACACTGTCAGAGGAAGGAGGAGTCTAAAGAATGTGACAGTGTGTGGAGCTCCTGCTCTTCTGTGCCCTGGGAAATTCCCACTGCCGTGGGAAGCCTGTGGACTGGCATGTGGCTCAGCAAAAGGGGAAGGAGCGGGGAAGTCCAGGAGAAGTGTCTGCCCAAAGTCTGCCATCTCCTTGCTGTGCTTTTATACATGTGCACTTTACTTTTGGTGTTAGGCATCTCTGTGTTCTTTGAGACCTGCTCTTGTTTTTCAGAATGAGGCAAAACGTATTTTTTTTGGTTTTTTTTAGTAGGAACACTGAAACACCTTCAAAAATCCCCACTGTGCTCCCTTTTCCCCCACCCCAAATTTTTCATTATGAAGCAAATTTTGTCTCCAGGTTTCTGTTCCAGAAATGCGTGACTTCAAAGCCTGCTGCAGAAATCAAATCCCCAACCACTCCTGCTACCTTCCAGGAAACCTTCCCAGCAGATGCCTTGGAAGAAAAATCATTTGATTGAAAAATGGCAACAGAAGGAGGCAATCCATTACTGAGTGTAATATTTAGCAACCTACTCCTCCCTTAGGAGGATAATATTCCAAAATATAGAACAGTTTTGAGTGTCCTGGTGTGTCCAGCCTCCCAGAGCATCTTCCAGCTCCTGTTATAGACCAGGCAGATAACTCTGTTTGTAATCCTTGTGTGAGGGACAACACAAGTGTTATTTCAGTGCATCTTTGTGTCAATCTATAAAGCAGAATTAAATATTTGAATAATATAATGACAACTTTTAGGCCAATATGTTGCATTTATTATGTTTCATTGACCTATTACATCAGCATAAAGCTTCTTCCCTTCTCGTAGTGCCAGAAATGATTCAAATTACCATTTAAATGGTAAGAGTTAATCATTAGAGATAATTAAAGCAAAGCCTGTGTAAAGAAGGCTGAAATTGTGTGAATATTAAGCCAAGAAATTATTTTATGTGAGATTTCTGTAATTGCTATAATATGAAATACTTTCATCCATGCTAAACAACTTCATTAACTAGAAACTTGGTGAGATTCTGAGTATCTCCCCATTTTCCCTGTGATAACACTTGTGTAAGACAAAGTTGAGAGGACAGTGAGCAGAGACAAGTGGTGGCCCATGGCCTGGGACTTCTGAGGCAGCTATTTCTGAGTCAGTGATTATAATTTATTCTTCCAAGTTTGTTTTCAACATATTATTTATAATATTTTTCCATGATGATGTAATAGCTTACTGAAGGAAAAATGTAAGATGCATAACAGTAGTGGTATGTAAAGCACTCCAGAATTTAAATGGAGACATCCAACTGCCTTTTCTCCAGGGAAAGAAGAGTCTCCTTTGGTAGCTGCATAAATTTTCCTTAGACCTGAGCAAGTTACTGTGTTACACAGGAGGAGAAGGGTCTGGGCTGGATCTGTCATGCTTCCTGAAACTCCTGTTTGAAGAGTACCCGCAGAAAACTTTCCCTTTGGATGACGGTGATCCCAAAGCAAATGGCATTGGGCAAGCCTGGATCAATGTGAGATGGGCTGTAAAAGCAGTGGAGAAGCTTATTCAGATAAGTGTTAGTTCTCATGCATTAAAAGCTGGGAATTAAATGCTGGAAATGAAAGATCTTAATCTTAAGAAAGTAGAGCAGATTTAGTTTCTGAGTTGAACCTGGTTCTTGAGGCTGCACGGAGAGATCTGTGAAGGTTTTGAACGCTGAGCAGAATTGGGCTGGGCATCAAGACGTTCTGATCTGGTTTCAGCCAAGTTCCCCTCCACAAATTGAGGTTCATCTCCCAGGAATGTGCAGCACAGCCTGTGGTGCAGGAGGGATTTAGCAAAGGGTGATGAAGCAGCTGATGAGAGCAGCTAAAATTTTCATAGCACTTCTTGTGTTTTCAGAGCCACATTCCCAGTGCTGAGGCTGGCGCTGGAAGGGAGGGAATTGCTGGAAGAGTGAATGACATCAGTCCCTGATCTCACACAGCCCCTCGCGTGCAGCCCTGGAGGCACAGTGTGGTTGTTTCAAGAGTTCTGCTCTGGAAAACATCCCCTTCCTTACTCTACAGTGCTGCCAAAGATTATTGGAAGGCACTATCTGCTGACTCTAGTGACAATTTCTATTAAGTTTTCCATCACCAATTTCTATGGTGATGCATGAACAAAGAAGAGCACAGCTTGACTTTGAGCTCTGGAGCTATTTTTACAAGGCTGACTGGTAAAGACAAAAGAAAACATTTTCTTTCTAATCTGAGCATATTTGACACCAAAGGTCAAT
>JAOXXN010000446.1:5844933-5858066 GCA_026770055.1 Myrmophylax atrothorax
GCCCTCTTGTCCTACTGTTGGTTGCCTGAGAGAAGAGACCAATCCCCACCTGGCTACAACATCCTTTCAGGGAGTTGTAGAGATGTTAGCTGCTTGAATGCCAAGCCTTATAGCAACAGTGTCTGTTTGCTGCAAGTTTTTTGGGTAATGGCTTTAATCTCCTTCATCATTAAGAAGTGCCTGTTGTAATCTTAATGTTAAAGAGGGGGCCTGAGAGTTTAACAAGTTGACTCCTTGTTTTATTTCTTTATTTCTATCCCAAGGAGCAGAGATATGAGGTGCAGGACACTGTTTGGTAGGGAAGTAACTGCAGCACAGATGTGACCTGATGCTTGGTGAGGCAAATCCTGAACTGTGAGCTTGGTGGAAAGATTAGAAACCCTCCCCAAGCTGACAGGAACAAAGAATTGTCCCACAGCATCTGAAATCTGTCATTGCCAGGGATTTCAGCCACACTCTGGGCTCTGTCACGCCTTTGAAAGTATCTACAAGCCTTCACATAATTTCGATTATTTGTGATCTCCCTTTTCTTTAAAGTCCCTGAATGGAGTTTTTAAAGTTTTCAGAGCATGTGAAAATGGTAAGCTGACAGTTATTTTTTTTTCCTATATTTTTTCAAACTATGGTTTATGTTTCTCCATTTTAAGCTGTGGCATGGACTGTATGTTCCAGGAACAGTAAAATGGAGGGGATAATCGATCCCCCTCTGACTAAGCTGACTTTTATCATAAAAGGGGCCATTTCTGATGTCTCTGATAGAGTAAGTTGATAGCTACATTTTATGCTTTCTGTCTTTCATGGTTTCTTGAGATACTTTTTTTTTTTGAGGCTATAACTTTTTGAAACAGACAGTTAAGATAAAGTATACACAGTATATTTGAGAGCAGTATAGAGGAATATTTGGGACAGTATTCTTAGGGACAGTGTTCAATGCCCAGTCCATATTTTGCTGTAATGCATTGTTGCTGGTCTGAGTGAAATACTGAGGTTAGTAAGATCCGCTTTGCCTTACAAAACAATACATGATCATAGTTATATAAATATTTAGCCCTATAGCAACATTTGAAAACAGAAAGAAGTCAAATACATAACCAGATTCCCTGTTTCTTCTGTCATGTGGCTCCCACTGACCACAGTGGGAGCAGCTTCACTTTTCAGGCTATATAAAGACAGGCTCATTAAAGAGGTGATGCAACATTTTTTTGTATGCAGAGCATGTTGTGCTCACCCAGTTGGACACATTTTAGAGCAGCCCTTCCTCCCCCTGTGCTTTGCAGCCTCTTCAGACCCGACGTGTCTGCGCTCGTTGCTCGCAGGAGCTTGTAATTCATTGTCAGCCTCTCCCTTCCAGGCTGCTCTTGCAAAAACAGCGCAATAACACCTTGCCTTCCTCTAACCTTGCAGCAAAATTTGCAAGTGAAGTCTTGTCTGTGTAGGGAAAAACCCCACCAGGGTTGTTTTTTTGGTAGGGTATCAGGTGTGCCTTTTTTAATTTTTCTCTTTGAGTGACTGTTGTTCACAGGTGTCAGTACTCTAAGAACAAGCAGCGGTGGGGACACGTAGGAGGTGCAGATATCCCTGCTGAGGCCAGTCCTGCAGCTGGAGGGCCTTGGTTTGCCTGGGAGTGAAGCAGGAGCAGCTCAGGGTGTGTCTGCCCCACAGGGAAACTCTTCCTGCTGGTGACCCCATGGAAAAATCACAGGCTGAGGCCCCAGGGAGCTTCTTTTCAGCTGTGGCCTTGGATTTCATTACAAACTAGAAGGGTTTTTTAATTGTTTTGAAGCCTGAGCGTTGAATATTCACGTTTCAGGACTATCACCTTTTGATTTTGTTTGGGTTTTCAGAGCGTAATTGTTGCTTTTATTAAAACTTTTTTGCAATCTGACATTTTCCTGCCAGAAGTCAAATATTAGGCTGTTATTTCCTAGTGAAGGAAATTGAAATGAAATCTTGGGATTAGCTGCACCAGAAGTACCACACCAATGTCTTTAAAGTTAAATATAATAAGAAGAAGCTCATCAAGTAAAGTTCTTGTTTACAGACTTTGGGAGGTTCAGAGCTGGGTAGAATTCTGAAAAGGCAAAAGCAAAGAAAACTCAAACAACTTCACTCTGATTTTTTTTTTCTGCTGTTCAGATAAAATAATCTTTGGGATACTGGAAAGATGCACGAGTGATATAAATTTCACTAATTATTTTGAAATAATTACTCCCCCAAATACTATTCTAATTGCTCAGATAGAACCAAAGACCACCTCTTGCTCTCTTTTGCATAGGCTTTTAAATATTGATGATGATTCTTCTTAAATGGATTAATTACATACTACAGCACTTCGATTCCTTTTAGTGTTACATTTACAAACCACACAAGTGGCCCAAACTGTGAGATGAAGAATTGACTGTTGTACACCTGAATATTTTTTTCCCTCATTATTCTGCCCTGAAAGAAGTTCCTGTTGCTTTACATTTTCAGCTCAGCAAGATTGTAAAATACCTTCATGATCTACAAGGCAACTTGTAAGTGGTTGAGCAAAAGGCTACTGCAAAGTTTAGGCTTCTTTTAAAGCAGGAGCCTAAAATCCAGTCCATGTGGAAGTTTGGACAGCAACATTTAGGAAGTACCGTGGGCCAAACACCTCCTCTTGTGAGTTTTTCTCAGGATGTGTTAGTCAACCTCAATTTTTGTTAATTTTCCCTCACCCTGCATAAAAGCAATTACTGTATTTCACTGTATGGTAAAAACCCTGTCATGTTGCTCTCTCTGCTTTGAAGTTATGCCTCCAATGTGCTGTAATTGTAAATTCCCGGGCTGCCTTGCCTTGGCTTCGGTGGCTTTGGTGGGTTTGGGTTTTTTTTCACTCTTCATATCAGATTTCTGACATGCTTTGCATATGACTGATTAAGCTTAATGGATGTAATGCATAACTTTCAAAAATAGCTTTGTTGCATAAATGCACATTATGTATTGAGTTGGTAATGTATTAGAAGAAGAAAAATAACTGAGAAGTTATGACAGTTATTGTTTCCTTATTGAATTCAGAATGTTGTGAAGGCAATTTCCTTGACAGGATCAACTCCAGAGCACTTACTGGTGTGCTGATTATTTTTTTTTTCCCCTTAATCTACCTATGAAATACCCTTTGCAAGCTTGAAATTGGAGATAATGACTACTTTATTTGCAAAGATGGCAGAACTTAGTTTGAACAATTTGTTCTCCACGTAGGAATTGTGAGGGGGGACCAGAACAGCACAGGTTGTGTGACAAGTGAGCCACAAAGCCATTTTATTGGGGCCAAATGCAAAACCTGTGCTTCTGATTGCACAGAGCCTTTCCCAGTAGGTCTGATTTATCTTTAAAGTGGGAAAACTTGTGCTGTGGACTTTCAGTATCTGGGGGGGAAAAAGGTGAGGTGTGGAAAATCCAGTTCTTTTCTGTTGTCTCCCACACCCTCTGTTTTGCTAACATGGAGGTGATGGAAGCTTGATAAGCTGAATTGTTGGGTTGTGCTTCTGGAGTTCTTGGCTTTTTCCAGGCAGAGCTTGAAGCTGGTACCTTTTGCTAACAATAAAATAAGACTGGGTAGGTGTCCACTTCTGTTCAGGGAGGGGTTCTATGGGCAAAGCAGGAGAGTTCTTAGTATACGAAGCTCAAATCTTTGACTGTGTGTTGAAAATAACCTGAAAATATTTAGGCAAGGCATGTGGATGTCAGAAGATGCTCATGGTGGCACTTGCTGGTGTGCCTGAATGTTTTAAGCCAGTCTTACTATACATCCTTCCCCATTACTTCATGTTTCTTGAGCCTAAAGCTTTTTACTTTCAGGCAGCCAAACACATCTCCCGTTTGAGATGGTTGGATGTACAAGGTGCAGTTGTTATCTCACTCCTCTTTGTTCTCTCTGCTTTCTTGAGAGGAGATGAAACAAAATGCAGTGACAGGTAAGGATGTCTCACAAAACACGTAGAAGAAATGTAGCTTCCCATTCCATAAATTACTGGTACTCTGCTCACCAGCTGCCTGTTATGATGTTTTATTGATGAATAAAAATGGTGTCTGAGGCAATAGAATGTCTTGCATCTTACAATACTGCCAGTTATAAAGATGTCTTCTTGAATAAATTTCACAATTAGAAAGTATTGACAAAAATATTCAATCTTTTTTACATCAAAATAAGCTCAAACATCTGCTGCCAAAGTCAGACAATATCAAGTAATCTTTTAAGAGTATATTTTTATTATACTGACAGATGCATGGCTGCATGACATAGATGTCAATTTAAGTTACTAGTGCCATTAATGCTTGACAAAGACAAGCTCCCAGAAGAATTTACGTTTTTAAAATGTTGTCAGATGAGTACACGCCAACAAAAAGTAACCAGGGTTATTCAGAGATGTTGTTAACAAAGCTAGAAGTGTGTTATCTCCAGAGACATCACAAAAATCGCTATCACATCTTCCCTATTCTCTAAATTCCACAGAACTGACAGCAGAAAAAACTTAATTGTGTCTGCAAGTGTCTGTTTAACCAACCCATACCCAACCCTTCTTTACTTTTTGTGCTTTTTGGTTATCAGCACAGCAAAGATTCTCAGTTTCATTTGAGGGGAACTTCTTCAGCACTCTTGTGCTTTCCACAGCATTTCAAATAGCCTTAATTTTTGGCAAAGAACATTGTAAAGAGAACAGTGAGGAAAACATTCATACCTGTGCCAGAGTTTCTGCTCTGCTTATTCAGTCAAAAAAGTATTGGAAAGCTCTATGATGTAACTCATTAAGAAGTCTGAGATTTAAAACATTCATGTCCATTCTTATTTGTCAAATAGATTGGTGTATTCAGTATTAAAATTGGTACATTTTAGCAACATGAGCTTTCATTGTGGGTATTCCATAATGAGCAACTAAGCTTAGTTTAAATTCTTTCCTTCCAGGTCTTTTGTTTTATTTTCTTTGAAGCATTTTGGAAGGAATTTGGTTTCTTTAAAGCAAGAGCTGAGTTCTCTGGGTGCAGCAGACCAGCATTCATGGGTTTTTTTCTTAGAGAGGAGCCTGAACTTTGTAAAACACTTTTTCTATGAATGGTGCTAATGTCCCCATTAAAAAGGAACCCAGAACTACAGGGCTGAAAGCTTTATTAGATGTATTGTAGATGTGTTTCCATGGGCTGTGCTGATGCAGACTGTGAAGGTGAGATCTGCCTCTCAAAATGCAGCTTTCAAGACTCCTTTTAAAGTAGTGTTGATGTGCAGCATCTCTGAGGCTGTGATTTGTCTCATTTAAAACACACCACAGGTCCCCAAATATGGCTTTTTTATTAAAAAAATATGAATTACTATTACTTTTTGTTGAAGCCCA
Source organism: Myrmophylax atrothorax (assembly GCA_026770055.1). Lineage (NCBI taxonomy): Eukaryota > Metazoa > Chordata > Aves > Passeriformes > Thamnophilidae > Myrmophylax > Myrmophylax atrothorax. Next base: position 5,850,285 of record JAOXXN010000446.1, read on the forward strand.
TGTTACTGGTGCAGGTAAAATGATTTCACATTCGATGAGGTCTCACCCCTGCTGCTTCTTGTGGTCCATCTGCAAGTGAGATGTTTTGGATGGGGCTTTATCAGTGTGTGTTGTGTTTCAGTCTGGCAGGGCTGCCTGACCACTCTGTGTCCATATTAAACTAATATTTCAAGGTTTGTATTGTTGGGAGTGGATTTGCAGAGTGAATGCCCAGGAATCTGCTGTGGACTGTGGTTTATGAGGAGGCAGTTTCAGAAAGGTTGGGCAGGTCAGTCTGGATGGGAGACACAGGGAATGAAATGAGGGGCAAGAAGTCTTTGCCTCATGTTTCTTTGGAGCCTCTCTGGTTTGTTTTCACTATTCTTTGCCTTGGTAACTTGATGGTAATTCAATTTTCCTGTTTCCTCCCATCGTAAACTCTCCTCTGACTTGAGAGTCTTGTGCAGCTCTGGAATAGGGAAAAAAGGACAAGGGGTTAGTCAAGATGAATTTACAATGCACAGTCGTAGAGTCATGGAATGGTTTGGGTTGGAAGGGACCTTAAAGATCAGCTCATTCCAACTCCCTGCCCTGGGCAGGGACAACTTCCACAGACCAGGTTGCTCAGAGTCAACCCACAGCTGAGCCTCTACAGCAGGAGCTGCTTCCAAAGGGTTTTCCAAGGCTGGCTCATTTGGGAGCACTGATGGACAAGCCACAGCTGTGGATAAACACAGAGGGACTGAGAGGAGGGGCTGGTCTTGCTCCAACAAAATGGGATGTGGTCACGGCCATGGGGCTGTGCTGACCTCCTGGAGCAACTCTGGCTGGGGGAATATTCATTAGGTGCTAAAGGACAAGTTGCTTCTGTCATGGGAAGGCTTTCCCAAAGCTGGAAAGAGAGGTGTGTTTTAGTGAACCTCTCAGTGTGAAAAACCCCAAAATGAAAGTTCTTGCTTTTTCAGTGACACATTATCTTCCTAGGAAAGAAGCTGTAAATATAATTTGTTCTTTCCTGGAATCATAGGAAAATGGGTTGATTTTCTTTCTATTATGCAAGCAGAATTCTTTAAAAAAAGAAGTGCCTATGAATTATTACTGCAATTTCAATAGCTGTAGTGGATGCACTGCAGCCAAAAATCTGTTTGAACTGTTTTTGCTGTTTCTATAGAGAAGTGTGTGGTGCTGACTTATATTATATGTTATTAAGAAGTTTTAGAAGGTATTGGAAAGATGAACATTGTCAGGAGAACTTAATGAGAGAAACATAATTCTCTGAGAAGCCATTGAATGAGAGTTTGCAATGGAGATGTTGGCTGGGTATCCCAAGAAACTTTTTTTAGCAGTGGAAACTTTGGTTCCAGTGAGGTATAACAGGTTTTAGTTTTGTGTCTCAAGCCTCTCAAACATAATAAGTGAAATCCTAGAATCTGACTCATGCAAGAATTAGAATGGTAATTGTAGGTGTATTCTACAGTGCCAAAAAAATAAGCTGGAATAGCAGGCTCATGGAATAGCAGGCTCAGGGTAGCAGATGACACTTTGTTACTTTTATTTTCTTTTGATAAGAACTGTGTTGATTTTTATCACTTTTTCCTGCAGGGAAGGCGATGTTACCTGTTGCAGGAGGCCTTTGGAAGCTGCTTTAAAAATACATAGGGCTGTTTTTAATTTGTTTCTTTGCTTAATAGTGACTTTCAGTGAGGGCAGGAGCAGGTAAATACAGGCAGGTTGGCATTCAGTGGCCTTCTTTGCAATATGTCTGCACACATTTATCACTACTGTTGTTATGTCTTTGTCAAAGGCAGTTTATATATGGCAATATTTGTTCCCTGCTAGCACTTTAGAGAGGAAAGCCAAAAGATGTTCATCACATATGGATGATTGTGTTGCTCTTTTTAACAATTTTTCATTTTGTGCCTGTTGCTCCAACTTCTCCGTTTCTCCAAACAGGCACTTCTTTGAAAATGGATCCAAGCTACTCTGTTTCCTAAACAATTTGTCCCATTTTCCTCCCATCTAATCTTCCAGAGTATTAGAACCAGGCTTGGATCAGGAAATATGCACAAGACCATCTCTCTAGATCCTGGTTTTGATGATTCATTCCCTCAGTGAGTGTAGGAACAACTAATCCCAGGATGAGTAACTAACTTAGCCCACAGTTTACTTTGCCTTGCTGTGGTGGATATAAAACTGCTTATTCATTTCTTTAAACAACATTGCCTTTTCAGTAACACAGAGGTGCTTTTGGAGTCACTGCAAGACAATAGTATTAATGGTGTCTGTTGCTTTTAAAAATCCTGCATCTTGGCTGTGGTACTTTGGTGGAAAATGGAGCTTTCTGGTGAGGACATTTTTGCTGCAGTGTCAGGGAAGGGTGGCTGCAAATGGTTGAGCTGAAACTGGGTGTTAAGTCAAAGGTGTTTGTAGAATATCTGAAAAAGAAATGAAGAAGACAAAGATAACTGTGGATTTTATGTTAATAAAAGTCTTAAGAAAGTGATGGGGAAAAAACCAACAGCAGGGAATTTGCTGTTTACGGACTTCTACTTAGGAGGCAGAGGAAAATCATAGATACAATAACATACAGAAAATTATCTAATTTATTCTGTGTTTCTTCCCATCTCCCCTTGTCCTGGAGCAGGAAATGGCTGGAGGCATCACTTCTCCTTTACTCATCAGGAAACAATAAGAAATTCCTGTGTCCCTCCCTGATGCTCTTGCTTTTATTCTGTGTTTTATTTATATTCCAGTACAACAGGGATTTGTTTCCCACACATGTAAAAATGGCAGGTTTGCAAGCTCAAGCTTTCCTTCTGTCCCTGCCTAGGCAGTGAAAAGATAGTGTTGGGCATGGCTCCAGTTGTACAAGCTTAATTTCAAGGACCATCTTGTATCACCATGCTCTGAAAATTGCTTTCCATAAGTGATTTCTCAAGTTCTGGCCTGGGGAGCTGGATGGTTGCTGTGCAGAGGCAATGAAGGAGGCTCAGGGAAATCCCAATTTAATTGTCCACAGTGGTGAAACACCCTTTTATACCAACAGGATAAAACAGTTTCTCATCCTCAAGGGTCCCATGGCATAGGGAGCAAGGAGAGCAAATCACAAGTTGCCTCAAAGTCTATTTAAGTTTCTCTGCAATGGAATTTTCTTAGTTCATTTGGTGATCACGAAGGAATATGGGTTATAGAATTCTAAATGCAAGGTGGCAATTTCATAAGCTATTCAACACCTTAGCTTTAGGAATTGTATTGCTGTTTTATTGATTGGTTACATTCAGAGATACTGCAAAGGGAAGGGCTAAGGTTGCAATTCACAGAGATGATTTGGTTTGCATTAAATGTTTTTGGGTAAGTGAAGAATCACAAAGTTACTGAAACAATGGAAAATCTCACGTGAAACAACATCTGGTTTGGTTCCACCTATATTTTGGAAGCTCAATGCTAATGATTCTCCTTTTGTTTTTCTTGCAGCTAATTCCAGCCTTCTTGGAGGTGGAGGAGGTGAGTCTTTGCTTAATGCTGAAGTCACTTCTAAATACCTGGGAAATACATGCTGGAATTGGTTATAAAATAATAGGTGATGAATTCAAAAGTTGAAAATGTAAACTTATTAGATGGGAAAACACACCAAAGTTGATAATCTTTCAGGTTTGGGCTGCTGCTGAATTCCATTTCACCTCTGCATTAGAGTGGGGGCTCACCTGTAGATGTAAAAGAACTGAACTCCCCTGTGTTATGTTGTGTTTTTAACTATCTAGGATTTTTCATGTATGTTAAATAAACAATTTTAAAAGAAATTATTAAAACAAAGTAAAAATAATTTTAGTAATTGAATGAGGCTTTGTGCTTTTTAAAAAAGGAAAGAATTATGTTGTAAACTTGGTTTCTTTCCTTATTCTGTTTGCCAGAATACTCAAATAGATTTCAATACAAATCTCTGGTGCAGGTAAGAGATACCACCAACATGCCTCAAGTACCACACAGTGTGTGTTGTTCTCAAATATGCTGTTTGATTCTAGTAGATCCATGCCATTTTGCTTTTTTAAATACTGTAGTACTGTGGCCATAAAAGCTTACATGAGTGTTAACAACTGAGGAATGAAAAACCCCTGAGGATCTCGATGGCAGTTCTGTGTGACTTCTCCTGCCTCCCAGAGGGAAGCACAAGAGCTCAGTTCTGGAAATTTCCCAGTGCAGGAACGGGAGAGGCAGTGACTAATCCTCCTTCCTGGCGGGAGTTGAAAGGACTGGATGATCAGAGCTTACACGTGTAAGGGTAAAAGGAAAGGGCTCTGGAAAAAGACAGGAGATCTCTGTTGCTTGTGAGGCTGCAGGAGAAGTTGTCAAAGTTTTTGTTTTAACTGATATCAGGCAGCCCTTGGTTAGGACCATGAAAAGGTGCTCCCAAAGTGCACCCTGAATAAACCCCTTCCTGTTCCTCAGCTGTGTCTGGGCATTGCAGCACAGGGACAGCCTCACCTGTTAATCCTGTTGGATTAATCTGTTTCTTTGGATTGCAGTTTGTTGTTTGCAGTATACCAAATTTTTCTTTGTTTAAAAGATAATCCTTTTGGAGGTAATCCTTCCCTCGCTGTTCCTGTTCCTGTACCTCCTCTCCAGCACTTGTTCCCAGCTGGTAACATCAAAAAAACCCCCTATAAATCAGTGCAAATGTTCAAATTCCAATCAGGTTCCCGGAGCTCTGCTGCTCCTGAAAGGATTTGGCTATTAACTTGCCGTGGTATTTGTTCAGCTGGACTGCACTTCACAAGTTGATGTCTGCTCAGTGTGGCACTTGATAATGTGGCTGTCCCTCTGCAGCAGATGGGATGAACCTGTGCTGGGGGTCAAGTTGGGATTTTTCCCTGTATTTTACGTGTTGAAAGTAATATATTGGCAGTTGAAATTCCCACCCCTCCCCTGCCTGGACTCTTTGGTGTGCCACCCTTCGGGGCAGGCTGAGGTGATGGCAGCCCAGGAGGCTGGATGTGCTTCCCTCCTCCTTCCCTGATATCCTTTGGGGCTTTTACCACCATTTTTAACACCAGTATCCTCAGGGCTGTTGGGAAGGTTGGGTTGGGTTCCTTGGAGAACCAGCTGCAATGGGCTGGGGGTGACCACAGAAGAACCTGCTGCAGCCCCCGTGGCCAGAACCCCAATCCCACATCCTTGAATCTCCAGTGGAAGGACAACAACATCCCCCCCCTTGCTTGTGATACAGGTAAAACACCAAATTTGACCAGTTTGGCTGCTGATGGCTGAGGGGCTGTGTTTGCACCCTGCAGGTGCCACGAGCCACCCTTGGCTGGGGTGGACGACACCTCCTCAGAGCACACTTGCTTGAGTTTTCCCAGTTTTCTGAGGAATTTAATTGCCAAGGTGCTCCAGATTTTGGGCAGGCACCACAGGTTTTGGAGAAGGGAATCTGCAGGCCCAGGGAGGGCAGCCCTGGCCACCCACAGGCGGATGGAGCCCCTGGCTCTTGGAAAAATGGCTTGTTACTGGCCACAGGCATTTCTCTGCAGAAGGTGTTTTTCCATTCCCAGTTGAATGGTTGTGGATTTTAAATGCTGGAGGTGTTTTTTCCTTTATCCAGAAGGAAGAGGTGGCAGCACTCGGCGTGAAATATTGATGGTGAATTATTAAAACTTTATTATATACGTAAACACCAAAGCCTTCTTTTGATTGCAGATGCTGAATATTTATGATAATGCATAATACCAGTGTAGTTTCTCCAATAATGGCATTCAGATCTCTTCAGTAATGCTCGTTAATTTAATCCCCTCTGTCACTGCTGGGGGTATGAATACATCTCTTAGATTTACAGAAAAAGAAAACTGGAAATTTCCTCTTGTCCGAGCTGGTGCAACAGGTGTTGTGATTTGGAGCTGCTTCTGAGCTGTTCTGTGCTTGAAATCATTCCAGAAACGGAACACAAATCAGTTGGAAATTGTTATTTGCACACCCTGGCTTTAACATTTGCAAATTGCTCACTGTGTGTGTTAAAACCATCTCCTGGAAGAGAGCTGTTGCTGAACCACACTGTGGGTAAATATCTTGCTTTCAAGTTCAGGGGCTGGTGGTGGGTTTGGGCTTCTCATCCCTGTGTCACCTCAGAGCCACATCAGGGCATCTGTGTCCTTTGATTTCCCAGAGGCAGAGAAATGGTTTGTTCTTGCATTCCCCATGTAAATGCTGTCTGTTCATGTTCCTGACCATTTGGAATGAAGAGATAAAAGCACAAAAGATACCAGAAACAATTTTTCACTGAGCTGTTTAATCATAAAATCAAAAAACCCACAATAGAGTCTTTAGTTAAATATAGATGTTGGAGGTTTCTCTCTGCTTTTCAAATAACTCTGAAGTTTCCAGGATTTCATTATGAGTTTGGTGAGGGAGCCTTTTTTTCTTTTCCATTCTTTACTGGTTTTAATAATTGATTTTTAATTAGGGGGCATATTTCACTTTCAGGGCTAGATTTATCACACATTCAGCATTTCCCTGCTAATAACTTGCATGGAGCATTATGACTTATTTGTGCACCGTGTATTATTTGTCCCATTATGGTCACCAGTGCAAAGGTGAAAATTATTAAGAAAATTACCTGCATTTGGAAGAAAAAACACTTGGTATTTTGAAGAAAACTGACCCCTTTTTAAAAATGTGTTGCGAAGTTTTGACTTCAGAAATGGGAAATGCCCCATTTTGCGTGGCAATCTTATTTTCTTTACATTCTTTTACAGTTGTGTCAAGGAATGAAAGCAGGTGATTTTATGCACATTGTTAAAGCAAAAGTGAGCAAGAGCTGAGATTTTTCCTCCCTTATCTCCAGGGTAGTTTGTGGTTTCTTGTACCCATCATTCCCACCTCATTTTCAGTTATTTTTCTCATGGTTCATCTCTTCTTTACTTCATTTGCTGACTGTAATCAAGTTCTTGTTGCATACTGATTTCTGGATTGGCTTGATTTCTTTGACCTTATATTGAGGGTGTTTTTAATTTTGGATCATTTTCCCCCATAAGATTTTGTTGCCTATGCTAGAATTGGAGAAGGTGACATCATCTTTTAGTGTGTCCTGTTAGGAGTGTAGTTTTTTTCCCAGCAGTGTCCTTGAAACTGGTAATTTTGTCTTTACAAACTCAGAGAGAAGACAGGTTATCTTTCTTGGGAGCATTGTTTGGACCAAGTTTAAGCTGGTTGCCCCAAAAGATCTGTCTGCTTTTCTGTTTCTCTGTCTCTCTCTTTTGGCCATGTTTTTTTTCTAGGGCTTTGGCTGGCATGGAAAAAATTAATTCCTGTATAGCTATGAGTATGTTATGATATCTCAAATGCAGACCAGCCCTACCTCTCCACTCTGCCAAGATGTGGATTGTAGGCAGGAGTTTAAGTAACTCTTACATCATGGGGAACTTGTGCTCGTGGTCACAGCAGGGAACTGGATTTCTCTGTGCCTTATTCTGTAGACTCCATTTTGAACGTGGGGTTTGCTGTGTTACTTTATAATAGCATCAAAAAAAGTGTTTTCTCCCAATAGAAGGAATTAACTACAGACTGATTTCTCTCGTGGAGTTGTTTCTCTTCAAAGGTGGGACAGCCACAGCCAGCCTTGCTGTGCTAGTGCTGAAGGAATAGAGGGGAGTTGCTGGGGAGGTGCTGCTGCAAAGTCACTGCTGCTTCAGCCACACTGTCTGTTTGTTAATTGAGGGGCTGGAGCGGGTCCAGGGAAGAGCAACAAGGCTGGTGAAGGGACTGGAGCACAAGCCCTATGGGGAGAGGCTGAGGGAGCTGGGGGTGTTTAGC
>JAOXXN010000446.1:5863393-5882645 GCA_026770055.1 Myrmophylax atrothorax
CAACTTTCTGACAATTAGACCTTAATTGGTGATAGAGCAAATTCTCTAAGGGGATGGCAGGACAACCAACTGGAAATTAGGTACTGCTGGATAACCAGTTTTACACTAATGGGGATTAAATTAGAATATAGGGAAAATGGGATGTATTTGAGGCTACCACCATTAATAAGTCTAAGTACACAGCAGTTCACTATTCTCACTTGGGCCTTCATTCAGTTAGAGAAAGGCTGTTTGCTTCTAATTTGAATTTGTATAGTATTAATAACAAAGTGTTTCAAAATCTTTGATGACATAAAGAGAGTCTTCTGGATTAAGAAAATACCTAATTTTATTATCAATCAAATCTAGTCTCTTTCAACAGCAACAGAATTTCAATGATGCTCCCATTTTAAATACTACCTTATGATTATGTGTAGAATGGTTGGGGTTTTTTTCTTTACAAAGTCATCTAATTTACATCTTTTCCCTTGTTCTTATGTAAATGCCTTGTAATGTGTGGGGTTCATAATTCGACTTTCTTTTCAAGCTAATTTTCTTTTTTAAAATTCCAAATGATAGTTTTGCCATTTGGACTGACAGATCTGTGGTGTTGTAGTTTTGGCTACATCTACAGTAGCAAAGAACAAAATATTTTTTGTCACACTTCTGTTCCAGTTCAGTCTGTTCCTTTTACATTATCAGCTTTATTTCTCTGGGCTTCACAGAGACATCTGCTTTAATTTTTATTGGGCAGGGCTGCAACTCAGCAAACTCGTGATCTTCACAAACCATTCACAAATGGGGATGATTAAATCAATTATGTCTTGGCTGAGTGATCTCTGGGTGTATTATGCACACACAATGGTAAAAGCATGTTATTAAGGTGCAAACCCAAGTACTTAAAGTTAGGAAGTGCCAGAATTAAAGTTGCCTGGAGGCTCACAGTCTCTCTGAATGTATGGATGTATATGATATTTCCTCTGAGTGTCCAACAGCACTGCTCTTCCAGCTGGAACCTCATCCCAGTCATCCTCCTCTCTCAAGGCAAACCTCAGGTTTACTTGCGTAATTCAACTCTGGTCTGCAAACCAGGATTTGGTGTGGCACTTATCACTTGGGTGTATGATTTCATAAGAAAAGTAGTAAGTAGAGATTTCATAAGTAAGTTAATTATGATTTCATAGGCAATTTCATTTGCCTTTCCCCAACAATGGCGTTATTGTCACCAAAAGAAAAAGAATGAAAAGGAAAAAACAAAGCAAAGATTTAGGTCAGAATTCTGGTTTTAAGGCCAGGGCTGTGCAACAGGAGCCTGATTTCTTCTAAGAAATGGAAGTCCTTAGGTTTCTAAAAGTAGGTCTGATAAATTCCAAGCAATTCTGCAAACTGGAACTTGTCTTTCAGCTCAGGATGTAACACAACATTATAAATTGCCAGACTGAAATGCACGTGGAGGTTCCCACCTTCTCGTCTAATTCTTGTTCCTAGTCCCACTACCTGCATGTCACAGTTTATTGCTCCTTTATTGTCATCCATTCCCAAGTCTGCTGGCCTGAATTTCCATATTAAAGAGGGTTTGGTTTTAGGGAGCTGTTTTGACTTAGACAATTTCAAACTGTGGTCTTGAAAAGGTTTGCTTTGATGTGATTGAGGAGCAGAGAGTGGATGGGGAGAGGAGTGATGGGTGAGGAAACAAGTGAGGAGGGGAAGAGATGAGTGATACCTTCCTCTGCTGCTGGGCAGATGGGAATGTGAGACCTGTTCTCAGACATTTGGGTGTAGTGGGGATTGAGTGTCCCCTTTCTAACTTCTTACCTCAGTGTTCACCTCTCAAAACTGGTCTCTGTGTCAAGCCAGTCACAGTTTCTCTCTGCTCCTGGCTCACTGTCCAGTTTGAAAAAGAAACGGGAAAGGGTTTACTTTTAGTCCCAAACCAGTTTCCCAGATTCTCTCTCTTTGAATTTGCATGCCTTTGCCCTTTCATTGCCAGCTTTATCCCTATGCCCCATCCTAATCACAGCTTTGGTCACCAGTGCCTCTCATCTTCAGTCACACCATGGGCCCTACGTGCAGGTGGTGCTGCTTCTCCTTCCTTTCACCGGTTTGTGCTGGGATGAAGGGAAAAGTGTTCTGAGCAGGCAGTAATTTGTCAAGCCAAATGAATTCATTACTCAAGCAAATGAAAGAGAACTGCCAATTTCAGAGCTGCTGCAAGTGAAGGGAAAGTTTACCTACAGTTATGGTTGTCATCTTTGTTCATCTTCTCATCACAGTGTTGGTTTAAGCCTTTAAGCCCAGCCCAGCTGTCCCATGGTGGTCACCCCTCTGCTGTTCCACTGCTCTTAGGAATGGAGGTGGAATTGTTGCTGTAAAAGGATAAAACTCCTGGTGTTACTGCCTTCTTTGTATTTCTTCACCCTTGATGACTGGGCAATAATTTCTCCACAGGGATTATTTGTCCAGGGCTGGGGCCTCTGTTCAATCCAGATATAACCCAGCTGCGGTGGAATTTGGCCCCTTCCCTGGGCTTACAAGCAATTAGCGCTGCAGGCAGCACTGCCTGCCCTCCCAGGGAACAAAGGAGGCAGCAGGAAAACTTTTCCCTTCAAATGGCAGCTGGACAAAGAATTGGCAGGTTTATCAGACAATTATTTCGAGTCATTTTTACAGCAGAGAAAAGTCACATGTGCTCACCGTGGACCGAAACGGGAGCTCTTATATGTATATCAGTAGATAACTAGTGGAAAGTGTGTCAAAAAAATGGATATTCTTAATAACACCAGGTGCAGATAAGAGTCATGTGTGAGTTTTGAAGGAAATTTGCTCTGATGACAGGTCAGTTTTTCATCAGGAGCTGGAAAATTGCAAACATATGATTATTCAAATGAGATGATATCTGCAAATGGGATATACTAAGCAAATACTGTAAAGTTCATGTGTGATATTATTATCTTCTCCCTGGAGAGTTGATTCAGCAGGAGCAGTTGATTTTTTATTTTTTTAAACATAAAGAATGTGGATGTTTAGAGGAAATTGTTTCATTATAAAGGAGAGAAGTACCAATGCACATCAAATATTAAATAGGATTCTCTCTTTTTCAAAATTAGTTCCCAAATTTGATGGTATAAAATTTTAACAGTAGCGGGAGAGCTCCCAGAAGACCCTTCATTATGTCTCATTATTACAGCATATGTGAGGCCATGGTACCCTTGGTTGCCATAGCATCTTATTTAATCATGAAAAATATGTTTCATGGCTGCACAGCTGGGTAACCTTCTGGATCTGTAGTTTCCTCAAGAAACAATCCTCTCCACACCCCGTACCCCCCTCAATGGGGATTTCCCTTCAAAAGTCACAAACCAGGCTGCTTTTAGTTTTTTGTTTCTTGCCTACATGCTGAAGTTTTAAGGTCAGACCTAGTGATTCTCTGGTTTGGTTCATAAAGGGAAGGCTTTTCCCCTTTTGCAAGGCCAGATGTGGTCACAGGCTCTTGTTGCTGCAGCACAGGGGAGGCAGAGCCCATGCTGGTGGGTGACCACTCTGCCATCAACACACGCCTGAATGTTCTCCACAATCAACCTGAATTCTTAACCCTGTGTCTTTCTCATTAACGCTCTTTAAAACCTGATACTTCTTATTGAACGAGTTGTTTCAGGTCTCCTCGGGAGCTCTTACCAAAGACCCATTTAAATATTATGTAGCTTTAGCTGTGAGCTTTAGTTAAATATCTGCCCTGCCAGGGGAGAGACACTGTGAGCAAAACTTGTTTGGCTTTACAATTTCAGTAGTAATGTTTGAGTAACTTTGCAGGCAGGAACTCTCCAGGAAGGTTGCTGTGGTCTCTGGGAGCTTCTTAGAGCGAATTAATGCCCTAAGACTCAAGGAACATTTATAATTTAATAATTGAGGAAAGTTGATTAAATATACAAAGCGTTTAAAGACCCATTTTAAGCTCACAGTAATTCCTGACAAATTGAGGTATCTTGGCATTTCGAGAACTACAAACACACGGTGGTAAATTGAATTTGGACCTTAGAGCTGTGTGTGCATTTCATGGGAAATGGAACCTTTAGTTCTGATCTCTTGTGGTGATGGGATCTGAACTTTTGGGAGTACAGTCCCCACTAAGATGGTAGGAGACAACTGGAAAAGCCTTGTTTGATTGCAGCCATGGGGATCATTTCTTTCCCTCATGTGACTCTGCACACAGGCATCACAGCTGCTGGTCCTAGCAGGTCTGGGAAAGAGAATTCCAGCTATTTTAGATTATTCTATATATAACCAGGGGAAAGCAAAGCTGGATCAGGCAGTATCACTTTTGCTTGGGTCAGGCCTGGTGGATGCTTGTCAAACTCTTCCTTGTGTTCTTGCTTGTTACTTTGCAGCTTCTGTCAGTAATCTTCTCCAGTCCATCACTATCTATACCATTGAAACATTTTCCCTGGAATCTTAATTTATTTTTTGTGGCTGTTGTTACAGCTTTAAGCCTGAAATTAAAGGATTCCTGTTGCTCGGGGTGGGGAGGGGGAAGCTGTCATGTCATTCACAGTGTCTCATCTGTGAGCAAAGCAGGTGCCTGTGAAAGGCTGAGGACACACGACAGCTTTGTAGACTCGTAACTTTATTCCACACCACCCAACCTGCTTTTGCTTTTGTGGTACAAAACATCTGTAAACAAAATTACACTTTCCAAATTTCTGAGGAGAGAGATCATAGAATCGATTGGGTTGGAAAAGACCTCTGAGATCATCAAGTCCAACCCTTGGTCCAACTCCAGTCCGATGCCAGTGAGTAAATCTCACCTGGATGCAGTTGTCCTGAAATGACAAAAGGAAGCAAATGGTTTTCTTCTTCTCATCTGTGGGAATAAATCAGACATGAGAGTTGCGGGCTTGGCAGTTCAGCATTTCCATTTGTAGTACACCGACACACTAATGATGGTGATTTTGCATTTGTTACTACATGCCTAATCTAATTAAGTTTTTCTTCGGGTACAATTGTTGTTTTCTGCATTTAATTATGTAAGCACCAGGTGCAAGTGCTAATAGTAGCTGAATTCTGAAGGAAACCTTTTATCTTCGTGCTATGCAAGACCTTTTTTCCCCTCTATCTTTCATTTTGGAGTTAAAAAAATGCTTACAGTGTTTGCTTGTTCCGAGGAATTACATGAACGTTCCTGATTGATCTGCTTAGGAAACACTAATGAGGACTGAACACTTACATTGCTCCTACTTTAGATGTGTTCAGAACCGTCTCTGAGTTCCACATTTTTTGGTTTCAGGTGTTGCAATAGTTCAGGGCTCCTTTTCCCAGCTACACTGCTGATTTGGAGGCTTGGCAGACTTCCCACCCTCCATGACAGATCTGCTCCTGTCTGGTTGAAAAGGTCTCAGCCACTCAGGGGTCTCTTGTCTGGTTCTGAATTTCATGGGGCACTGGTAAAGCTGCTTCTGTGACTGCCAGCCTGGCTCTGGGAACTTTTTGCCACCGTTTCATCAGTGCTTGTTCAAACATTTTGGGTAGAATCCTTTGCCTGCAAGTATTATTTTTCAAGCTGGAGGAGCTGGGCTTTGAAGTGATGCAAAAGGCTGCTCAGAGACTCTCAAAACGTTGGGAAATCAGAACGTTCATTTTTAAATAAAGTGAACAGGAGTTGCAGTAAACTTTTCCACCTGCAGATTGGTAATTGTTTTAATCTATTAAATAAAAATAAGTGAAGCTTGTATTTTCTAGCTTCTAGTCATTCATTAGTCATCTCTGTTTGCATAAATTTGGCCTTAAGTGTAATATAAAAATTACAGAAATGATTGAGGTGTGTTTTAAGGTACCCATGCAACATTCCTGTTGCTGATGAAGCAAAAGAAGCATTTTTCAGCCTTCTGGAATTTGTGAACTATACCTTCTTAGTAGAAGGATGGTCTGTGTGTACCATGAGTTTAGGCATCCCTTCTTCTCTTAGTTACCTTCCAAGGATACATCCAAAGAAGGATTGTAAGCCCACCATGGATCACAAGTCAGTGGTAGTTATCCAAAATATGCTGCCTTTGCTTTAAGGATCCTGTGTGGTCACTTTGCCTTGGGCTCTGAGAATGCTTTTACAGCTGAACCATTTTCAGTATAGAAACATAAAGGTTCACATTTATTCTGCTGCAGGACTGGCAGCATCCATTGTTTTAATTCCAGATCCATGTAAGCAAAGAAGCTGTGTCTGATAATTATTATTTTTTTTTAAAATTAAGCTTTCAAGTACTGTTAATGGCAGAGACTTCCCCCATTCCTGCCGTGTTTCTTAGAGACCTCAGTTGTTGCAAGTTTAGTTTGTTTCTTACCCTTCAGGCCTTTAATTCCGTCCCCACTCCTTTGATGGTTTATCACAAAAATTTGTTCAGAGGCTTCCATTTTTTTAAGGTAGTCTTTTAACTGCTACTGATTATGCATTGCATCAAAGAAAAGTGGTGGAAAACTTTAAAACCACAAATAAAATATACATCAATGGGTTACAATAATGAATGCTAACATATTGTTTCTTCAGAAAGAGCCCTTTGGGGACAGGAGACCACACTTCAGGTGGTGTGAGAATCAGTAAGCTTGGCTTCTGAGAGCAGCTTGCTGGAGTTAGTGGTCAGGCTTTATTAAAAATGAATTTAAAAAAAAACATTAAAATAGGTATGTTTAGTATTAGTTCACTGAAGTCTCCAAATTAGTGTCAGGATTAATTCTTTCTGGCAGCAAGGCCTACACACTGATGGGAGTAACAACTTGTCACTTAGTTCCTATACACTTTTGGCTTTTGGATTCATTTTGCCATTATTCCTATTCCAGGTGGTGTTTTCTTCCCCCAAAATGCAATGATTTATTTTGGTGATAACACACAGGCTGCATAATTTCAGAAGTTGTTATCTGTTTCCACGTAGGGATGCTTGGAAAAAAAGGAAATAAGACTATCTTGCAAAAAATCTGCTGGCCTCATTAGGTGCCAAAGTGTCTCCAATGGCCCTTAAGCAGCACTTTGGCTTCTCCAGCTTCTCAGCATGAAAACATTTCTGAGGAAGTTATATTATTTCAGGACAGTGAACAGCTTGCTTCAGATCCAGCAAGTGTGTTTATTCCTTGGGTTTGGTTTTTCTCCCAAATGAAGAATGTCACTCTGCACTGTTTACATTTACATCTCAAAACAATTAAGCTAAAACGGCTTCCTAAGATTTGGAGCCGCCTTTCTCGCAGGGAAAGCTTTGCCTTGAGTTTCCAGAGTCGTGAAGTAAATAGATTTGGGTTTGGGGTTTTTTGGTGTCTTTTTGTTTCAACCTGGTTTGATTTCACATGTGTTCATCTTCCTGAAGATGTTTGAATGCTGTTGATTTTGAATTATGCATGTTGGCAAAGACACTTACACTTATTTTCTCTATAGTGCTTTATTATCAGAAGAACAACTAACTGATTTATTCTGTATTTGGTGATAATTTTGATTGTATGGATGTCTCACTTTCTTATGAAGAAGCAGAGCAGAAAAAGCTTTATTGCTTTTGATTGCAGGATCAGATACAAACAAAATGCAGAGATTTCACTCCTTTTCTTTTTCCATGTCCTTGTACTATGCCCATCTGTGAAATAAATGAAGAGCTTTCCTAGTCTAAACTGAACTTGATTTATAGCATAATTGTATTGTTCTAGTGCTTAGCCACAGAAATATTACAGTAGAGGACTTCAAACAGACCTAATGTTGCTAAGTTTTTTTGGGACCATCCTGCTTTATTCTTTCATCCCTTCCCCATTTCTAGATTTCATCCACCTCCTCTACAGTCACAATACCTGTTGCTGAATGTGCAATCCAATATTCCTTTGTATATTCCCTGTTACAATAACTGACATTTCTTTCTCAGAAAGCAAAGCTTTAAAAGTAATTTCCCCTCAGGGCAAGCCACTGGAGCAAAGATTTGAAAAAGTCTGTAAAGCTTAAGGCTTCTGAGCTTTCTCATTTCTGCATCCTGGTTCTCTTTGCTCCTTGTGGGAGGAAAGGGGATGCCCGAGGTGGCTGCATGAATGAGCTGCCTCCTGTGCCCTGTCCCTTCCTCCTGCCATTCCTTAGCAGGGGCAGAGCCTTGTTTGAGCTAAGAGCAAACATCGAGTGGTTTGTACAGGATGTGCCACAGGCACAGCTCTTGTGTGGCTGTTCAGGTGATGTCTGCTGGGATGGTCCCCCAGCCAGGGCTGTGGGAAGGGCTTGTGCTGCATGGGCAGCCTGGGACATCAGTTCTGTATCCTGGGACGTCAACTTTGTATCCTGGGACAGCAGTTCTGTATCCTGGGACATCAGCTTTGTATCCTGGGACATCAGTTCTGTATCCTGGGACATCAGCTTTGTATCCTGGGACATCAGTTCTGTATCCTGGGACATCAGCTTTGTGTCTTGGTTTGTTCTTCCCTACACATACACAGCCTGGGCCCTTGGAAGTGGGAATGATCCCCTGCAGACAGTGTCTGTCCCTCATCCTCCAACCTGCGCAAGTTCCCTGGGAAGCATCCCACGGTGTTTCCACACCCCTCCTGCTTGCCAGGTGGGAAGCAGAACAAATGGGGGCTCAGCCCCTTACAGGTGGAAGGAGACTCTCATTTTCCTTCCTCTGCCTGAAGGTTGTCCCTGCAGAGCTGCCTGGGTTGGGTAAGGGATGAGCAAAGGCAGACACTGGGCTGTGGGAAAGGTGAACCTGGTTCCCAGGGCTGGTGCTCTCACCTCTGGCATTGCCTGTGCCTGCAGCAGCCTCACTTGAGCCCAGCATCATCCCTGCACTGGTTTTGCAGGCCCTGCAGCCCCAGCTCAGAGCTCTGCTGTCAGCAGGGCTCAGAGGGCACCAGGCAGGGTTCAGCCACTGTTGCGTATACAGTTCAGAATAATTTTCTGCTCCTTTGATAGCTCTTGATGTGTTTGATTCAGTTCCAGTCTAATCAAGTTAACTGTTTTAGCACATTGTCTTTCTTCAGACTTTTTACAGAAGCCAAGTGTAATCCTTCTTAAAAAGGAAAAAATAATTCCCCTTTCATCTTTCTGGGGATATCACTTTATTCATGTGTAGTGACCTGGCTCAACATTTAATAACCAGTGTGTCACCGAAAGCTCCTCATTACGGCCCCAGCTCTTAGACCACCTGGAGTGCTTCATTATTAATGTGAACTTCAGGTTCAATTTTTAGATGTGTGCAGGTGCATTTGAGCTGTTCCTTGCAGGCTGGTGACACCAGAAGGGACAGGAGGACGTGAGGCTGAATGTGCCCTCCAGGCCTGTGGAGCACTGATTGTGTTGAGAGCAGCCAGAGGAGGAGTGTGAGGGCTGAGGCTCCAGCTCTGCGTTGATTAGAATCTAACTTTTGCTTTCCTTGGCAATCACTCTTTGATATATAGGCACTTAATCTCAGTGCCTGGAGAGCACAAGTGGAGAAGCCAGAGAGGGGAGGATAAAGGGGAAGCCACACTCCGGTTAAACCAATAACAAGGGGAAAGCTTAGTTCTTATTCCAGACATGACTGTATCTTTGGATGTAGGTGATAGTTACATGGCAACCAGGCTCTGCAGGGCCCTCCAGGTTGCTGCTGGTTGTAGTGCAAGGTGTAAGTAATCCTGTTGATGCGGCCAGGACGCTGTTAAGACGATGAGTTTAGGAAGGATCTTGTATCTCCTTGATGGAAGCTTGATTTTCTCTTGGGTTTTTTTGTGTTGCTTAAGCCACCTAAAGTCCTCCAGCCAACCATCTTTGCATCCTTAAATCTAATAAGTGACCTACTGAATTAAATCTCTGATCTTACCTTGTTTGGTTTAGAGTCTAAATAAATAAAAAGGCAAGAGATAACGGAGTCTAACGTTGCATACCCAGCTCAGTGGAGCTTGGTACAGTCACAGGGTTGGTTGTTCATTGGTTTCCTGAGGGGTATTTTGAGGGTTATTTTTCTTTTTGAAGGGGGAATTTCTTTCTGGACTTCTTTTTGTTTTCTTTTCTTTTAAAAGAAATATGGAAGTAGCAGAAGGTGGGAGGAGGAGAGGTGGATTCGTGGGAGCAATGGAGCTAGAAGGACAAAAGGAGATGGGCTGAAAAGGAAGGGAAAAGAATAGTTCTAGATCTGTGAAAGGGAATGGGAAAACCGGGAAATCTGAGTGTGGGATTGGGAGCACGGGGAGTTGTGAGCAGGAATAAATGGGATGGGGGAAGAGATCTCCTGAAAGATGTTGTTTTTTTTAAGGACAGCAGTGTGGTTACAGTAAGAGAGCCCCTGCTTTACTGAGCACCACTCATACTGAATCTGCTTAAAACAAGCACTGAGATACATTAGTACACTTTTCCATGAAGAGCTAAAGCACCAAAAGGGACTTTCTCAATAGCTTAGTATTTTAAACAAACATTTCTCTCAAGTGCTGAAGGATTAAGGGTTTAAAAAGTCCTATACAATTGTGTATAATTTGTATAGTTCTCCCTAGTCATTTTGCTCTTATTTAAACTGAATATATGCTGATTGGGGTTTTTGACACATGTAAAGAGTGGTGCCCTGGTCTTCTAACAGGTTATTGATGACAAATCAAAATAAGGGTATTTTAGATTAATGTTTCTGGCTCTGGCCAGTGGCAGTAGAAGTTGAAATCTCTAATATGACTCAGCTCCTGAAAATGTTGGTTTTCCTTAAAAAAAAATCACAAACAAAACAGTACATTAGATCTCCAGGCATTGATTTTCTAAATTTGCTGTTAAATCAGTTATTTTGCCTCTTGCAGTTGTTTTCAAATATGTGAATATACCTATTTTGTAGCGTTTTAAAGTGCTAAATTGCCATTTAAAAGATGAAAGAAGTCCGAGAATTCATTGAATAGTTTAAAATGAATAAAAAAGACCCAATTAATGTTATAACTTTTCACCTACACCTCAAATATTTATGGGAAAACATCCAAGAATTTGTGTGGTATATTTAAAATGTGTCTGGTGAATGTCCCTTGTGAAATAAATTATTTTTATTGCATTTTAGAAAAGTACATATTTAATAGTGGAACGCTTTGCTTATGTACTTACATAACTCCAGTGTATAATATGGGTCCAAAGGTCTTTAATTTATTATAAAGATAGGACTTTAATGACAAAATAATGGCTCTGATGTATGTGTAACATTGGGATTAGATATTAGAAAGGTTTCATATCTTTCAACTCTTCCTCATGTGATGTTACATTGCTGCCCCAGACATTTTTTAATGCATGAGCAATCAACATAAATGAAAACCAGAAAGCATTCATGTTAAGACAAGAGGCAGTGTTACCTTCAATAAGGTGACTTCAGAAAACTGTCACACAGATATTTCACTGGAGACATTCTGCTTTGACCTCTCCCTCACCATGCCTTCTCTTTTCTTCTTTATTTTTTAATATTTATTTATTTATTTTTTTCCTTCTATGATTAAACAGAGGTTTGTAAAAGCCCTCCAGAAAACTGACAGTTCCCTGCAGAATTGTAGGTCTTTCTCATTTCCATATATTTTCCTGCAGGAGAATGGCTGTCTAAGAGCACATTAGCCTTCAACCTTGGCAAGTGCAGGAGTAAATCTGCACTGTTGTGATTGAAATGTTATACCTGCTTATTCTAAAACTGACATGAGAGGTGACAAATGACAGAGGCATTACTGGGTCAGGTGAAGTCTTTGGCATAATCCCTTTTCCCCGAACTTTTAGCTGGTGCAGCAAAGAGAATCCTGTTTCAGGGATTATTAACACCACCTGCTACAGAATTCCTCTGGGAAGGACTGGGAGTGCTTTGGATTCAGACAGTGGCTTTGAAACATGCAGGGAGGTGGCAGAGTCCCTGCAGGTACTCTAATGATTGCTTTGGTGTTGGCACAAGCCAGTCTGTGCCCTGTGAAAATGTATTGCTGAGGATACAAATGCTTTTTCTCCCATTGCAATGAGAAAATAAATTTTAAGTGGCTTCCCTAAGTTCTTGTGTTGAATTGTGCAGCAAGGTTGGACTCCTCTCTGGGCTGAAGCCCCTTAGTTTTGGGGAGCACAAGTGGAAACTCCATCTCCATTGTACAGGATTTTGTCACTTCTCTTTCTTCTTCAGCACCGTTTCATGTTTCTGTAAGCTTTGCTTTGTGTCTGGGTCATCCACAAGGCAGAGTCTTCCCTCAGGACTGCCTGTGGGAAAAGTGTTTCTCCTTTTGGCAGTTCTGTCCTACTTCTCTCCTGCAATCCCAGCACATTGGCCAGGCAGGAATACGGTTCCTCTTTGGCTTTGGAGCCTCGTCCACTGCTGGAGAGTGGAAGGGAAAGGTACCTGAGAAGGACCTGAACACCAAGTTTGACTCCAGTTCTTTTCCCATTCCCACGTTGTTTTTTGGAGTTTTTCAAAAGCCACGCGAGGGAGAGGTTTGCCTGTGCCCCCTTTTAGTGGGTGAGCAGCTTTGACACAGTATCCTGCAGGAACTGCCTGAAGCTCAACAGGCACAGGCCAAGTCCTGGGCTCTTCCCATCACAGTCTCTGATTGCAGATCCCCCTGGAACTAAGAGGTGAATCTGTCCCTTTGTGTTGCTGAGTGAAGTGAGTGCTGAGTGATTTGCCAAGTGATTACATGCTCAGATGAGACAGTGGGATGTGCAGTTTGATTCGTATTCAGCATCACAGCGATGCCCTGGCGGAGCCTCCTGCAGCACAAAGAGGATTGCAGTCATTGCAGGAGGATGTGCACACAGAAATCACCTCTCTGAATGTCTTTTAGAACCTTCTTCAGCCTTGCATCTCGTGATTTGTTTTCCTTTGGCAGAGTTTTCTGACCTTGCACTTGCAGGATGCTGCTGTTCAAATGTTGGCCAGAAGGAGCTGTTTCTGGATAAACAATCCCGGTGTGTGCTGGAGTTAATTGCCTTTGGTGGGCACCTCTGTCCTGTCCAACCTCAGAGGCCCTAATATGTACCTAAGCCATGAGATTTCAACTTCTCAAGCAGAGCTTTACACAAATATTTTGGTTGGGTGGCATGTTTATCCTGTGGAAGGTGTTGCTCCTGTGAAAATGAATCCTACCAGGTCTTCTTCCTGCATAAATATCCTCACTGTCTCAAAATAAATCCCAGAAGACCCAACTACTCATAGTTTATTCCTGGCTGCCCATTTTGGGCTACCATCCCCTGTCTGACATCATCGTGACATTTTATTTACAGGGTCAAACTCACACTGTTGGGGAATCTGTAAAATCCCCTAAGACAAAGCTGCTTTCCGCAATTTTCAGCTTTGAAACCTGAAAAAAGGTGGCTTTTGTTAAAATTTTCAGCAATACCTGGGTGCTGTTTCCTACTGTTGCTGTTTCCTGACATACCTGTGTTTCTTAAAAAGCGGTTTTCAGTATTTGAGACATAACATACTATGAGTATTTTTCCCCCTTTTAAATCAGAAGAGGATTTTTTTGCATAAGACAATCTTAAAAAGTAATTGTTATGATGTGAAGTGGATATATGGTGATTTCTGAGCGAATCTTGGAGTCTGTTTCAGAAATCTGAAGCTATTTGAAACAATTCTTGTGTAGTAGTTGCATTTCGAAGCATCAGCTCTTTGTTTTGGTGAAAGCAGGGAGTGGGAAGGGGTTTTTTTTTTTGTTTTGTATTGCACATTAATCACACATGTTCAACAAGTGACTCTCTGATTAAGGACATTGCTTTTCCAGAAGACAAATAATAGTTCCGTAAGTTTTATTGCCATCAACCCACCAGTAAAAATATGTTATTTTAGACATACTAGAAGTCGTAAAACCTCGAGTTCCTTTGAAATTGTGGGTTTGAGTTGATTGTGAGCTCAACCACAGCTCACAGTTGCAGTTGGGCACCTGAAACCTGAAATAATGACTAATCATTATTTGTTTGGCAGAGACCTGCTTGGATATTCCCAGATGGAAACTTCTGGGTCTGCTAACGGAGTAAGGAATGTCTGTCCATCTGAATGTGGTTGTGTGTATATCTATATCTTTCTTTCTCTATATATGTGTCATAAATATAGATACAAACACATGAATTTAGCAGATTTCAGTTCAGTTTTCGTGCCTTTACTTTTTTGACTGTTATAGTTGCAAAGGGTTGTTGTGTTTGCAGTCCTGCATGAAAGATGAGTTGCCACAAATTAAACATCATTAAAAAAAAATTGAGAACTGTTGGGTAAAAGTATCTAAACTTCTGGGGCTGGCAGAAGTGAAAAACACAATTCAACAGAACACTTGGGGAGTATTTGGAGGTGATGGATGGGCAAGAAAATTATTGACAAGCAGCTCAGGATGGGCCTGATCTTCTGAAGTCTGAGAACAACACAGCTTTTGGGATGGAACCTTTTTGTTTGTCTCTTCCCTCTCTAAAAGCCAAGTTTCTGCGTTTCTCTGAAAGTTCAAAAGATCACTTTCAACTCCTCTTAGGGCAAAATTTCCGAAGATCCTCAGTGGGTTGTGTTCTCAGGGCTGGCAATGAACCCACGTGGAAAGCAGAATTCTGGTCTGTTCTGGCTGAGTTTTGTAACAATCCCTCCCAGTACCTTTTGGAATACCAGTGGTAATAAAAAACCACTGAGATTCCTTCCAGATGGACTCGGTGGTGCCCATATATCACTGTTGACTGCTTAGGAAGTGAGGATAAGTCATGGATGAATACCAGGGAATACTAAAGGATATATTACTGCTCTGATTTCCCCAAGACAGAGCGAAGGAGGATCGTGTGTCTTCCCTCTCCTGCTTCATGGATAGAGGAGGGAAAAGGGGAGATCTCTATATGGTGTGAGAGGAAATGGGATTCATATTAGAAGAAAGGCCTGAATAAGATGAAAGGGAGTATGTTTGGTACGTCAACGTTGTCCGAGTTGCTGCTGGATCACGGCATCAAAGAGAGGCCTTGGGGAGGAAGCTGAGAGACAATATAGCCTTTCTGGCCACAAGATCATTGTCTCGTGGCTGGAATGATCCCTGGAAATCCATTTCAGGAAGTAATTTTTAAACTTCCTTTAAGCATCACCGAGGTGTTGAAGCAATCCGTGTTTTCATTTGGCATTGTTGGCAAACTGTTGGTTGCAGAGGGTGTTGCTGCAGTGAGGACAAGGCTGTAGCACAGCCCTGGCTCAAATGTGGTGCATTTGGAGAGATCTGTGGCTCCCTAATGGCACTCACAAACAAGAACAGGCAAACCAAAACCAGCCTCTGCCTGTTTCTGTGTGTGAGAATTTCTCTCTGCTTTGGCTGTGAACTTCCTTTGTGTAGTACAGGACATTTCTTGAAATAAATGTGGTGTACTGAGGGTATGACAGACATTGTTGCCAGCCTGAAAAGTGGAGTTTTTAAAATAGAAAGAAAAGTCTCTTGCAAAAATGAAAATATCCCTTGAAAACAGGCAGGGGATAGAACTTGTTCCTTTGCTCCATACAGATATTTCGACGACCAAAGCAGATACAGAGTTCCTGTGTAGTTTTTTTTGCATCAGTTATGCAGCTGTTTTGTTACTGTAGTGTTTGACACTTCGTGGAACATACAATAATCTGCGTTGGAGGAATTTATTTTCAATCCTAAAAGGTAAAGAGTGCTGATGCTCACCCAAATTTCTCTGGCACAGGCACATCCCTCCTCCATAAGTGCTGTAAATAACAAAGAGCAAGTCAGTCTCCATTTCATTAATGCCTTGCTATTTGGAGTTCCTGTCTCATGTATGTAATAAGTGAAAAGGAAATGAGACTTTGGAGGAGATAATGTAAACACACAATATTTCTGTGGTTTGGCTGAAATGAAATGAGGGCTTTGTTTTGTAAAAACCTAATTATTGCATCCAGACTCTCAACTCAGGCCTGGCCAAGCCTTTAGTGCCTCCATTATTTAGGCAGCAAGTTTTTATGAAATACAGTATTTCAGACTGTAAACATAAAGGTGCTTTATTCTCTGCTTACTTCTGCACATAAAAAAAAAAGGAAAAAAAGGTTTTCTCCTTTCTTGAGTCTCATCAGTCTCCTCTCATCAGTCTTGATGTTTGTTAACTTTGAGATAGGGACAATTTAAATTTTGGCATATCCGATTTCACTGTGGGGGTGTGTTCTTGTTGCATGTGCTGCATGTAGGTAAAATAAACTGAGAATAAAATAACTCAAACATAACACAAAAAAATGTAAAATCAGTGCTCAGGCTCCCCCACTTGTACCTTCTCTAATTCTTAGCTCTTTTGTCCCAGATTATTTTCCCATCCTTCTAACTACGAGTTCCACAAGTTCTTGTTTCTGTCTAGTTTCCCTCCCCTGCCCCCAAGCTGTTGTGATTCAGTCCATAGATTAAATAAATAGTCCAGACATGTTCTTGAAAATATTGAATTTTTTTGGCTGAAACATCTTCCTTTTTCTTTTTTCTAAACTCTGAAGTGTAAAGTTTAAAATCTGATGAAGTTATGGACAAAACTCTGGACCTTTTAACAGACTTAAATACTTTTTTTTTTTTTTCATTTTTACTGGTGCTTTCCATCCTTTGCATTAGAGCTCCAGAAATGAAGAGAGATTTGTATCTCTGGTCTGTATGCCTTGCCTTTGAATACTTAATTCCTGTCAGTTCTGACCACTCTCTCTCTCCATATATTATCATACAATACTGGGATTCCAGAATTATATTATTTCATGTTTTTATCCCTCTTCCTTTAGGCTGTTCTGTGGGTTGGGGTTTGATAACTAAAGAGCCTGTTCACTCCATCAAATGCCCCTCAGCCTGACTTTTATTTTTAGTTCCTGCATTTGGAAAAATAGAAGAGAGATTCTCTTTGGTTTCAAATCTAATAAAATGGCCTAGACCTAATCCGTGAGCAGCATATTTAGATTAGCTCCATAATCCTACCAGAAGGAAGTATTTGTGAGGTGCTTTGTGTGTGTGTCGTGTTTCCATGACAGGAATTGCCTTTGGTCTCTCAGTGACAATTAAAAAGCTTTCTCTGCCCTTGCCAAATGGATGAACTAGGGCAAAGTCACTCAAATACTTGGAATTTTGGAAATTGCACCTACACTGTCAAGGTTTTTTTTAAAAAAAATACAGAGTTAGTGCTGTGCTGTCTAGTTCATGTCTTTGCTTAGGAATGACAAATAAATAAATGTCTGGAATTCTGTGTCTGGTTCTGGGCTCCCCAGTACAAGAGGGATATGGAGCTTTATTGGCTATTGAAAGTTTTCCTGTGGTCTGGAATATCTTAGACCCTCCACTCATCCAGCAGCTCCAGAAGATTTGGCCCAGGTTTTTAAAGATACAGGAGTCTGGATGATTAAAGGGAAATACTTTTCTCATATCGTGTTTCTCATGCCATCACCTTTCGAGTCCAGAGAAACGTGGCAAACCCAAATATATTTAAAACCTGATCTTTGAGGCAAGACTGGCAGGCTTGGATTTGGCTTGGGTAAGAGAGAATAGCAATCAATTGTTTTCTCTGCCTGGTGGCTACATTTAGCAGAAATAACAGCTTAAAGCTGCAGTAAGGGAGGGAGATTTCCTCCTAAAACTGGGAGAAAAACTCAGCTACGTAACCATGAAATGGTAAATAGGCAGAAAGGATTTTTAAATATCAGCTAGGTAAAGACTTGGCAGTGGTGGCATGGATATTTTAGCAACAGAGAGCGGGAGATGTTGGAATTTGGGACTTCTTGAAGTCTGTTCTTAATTTCTGTGTGTTTTGTCTGCAGAAGTGTCTCTATATTTACGTCAGCATATAAAGAGAAACTTTTTGTTTGGGTAGAAAACCCACAGTTTCTTGACGAGTCTTTCACTTATTTGAATTTATTTAATTGGGCATCCAAGCATAGGAATGTCAGATTATATAATTGAGCCTTATTTCTGCTGGATAAGGAGGGAAATGAAGAGATTGCCAGAATTACATTAACCATTTGAAGTGTAGCCACCTTGGAATGCTTTATCTGGGAACATCCCTGGAGCCATCCACATCTTCAGCGTGTTTTTCCCAGGAAATCTAATGAAATACCTACAGGCCCACCAAATCTATTTTTACAAGGTATCAGCAAGCTAATTTTCTGTATAAAATGTACAAAGCCAAGGTATAAAACATGTTGACAGACAGTCAACATCTATGGTTGTGTCCTGCATAGCATTCATCTTCCCCTCTTCTCTTTTTTATCTTTCATTTTTGTGTTTTCTTTATGATTGTTAGGCTTAAATGTTAGTTAGTATAAACATTGTATTCTCTGGGCTTCTGTTCTGAACTTTCTCAGCCTTTAAATTCAGGAGTAGAGGCTCATTAACAGCTGAGCAGTGTCTTGCAGCTTTCATTGAATATTTGAATTTAAAGAGAGTTGATCATAAAATATTATTAAGTAATGAACAATCTGTCCGAATGTTGTTTTTCTGAGACTCAATTTTAACTCCTCTGTTATCTGGAATATTACTTTACCACTTTTCTATACTGTTAGCTATGAAAAATGGTATAGAAATAATTGGGTTTTCTAATTAAAAAATAAAAAGCACAGTGTATCTAAAGGTCTTGCACGTTCTGTATCCATCACAACAATCTGCAAAAAAAAAGGTCTCTTTCTGTGGGAATATCATATTTAAAGATGACTAATTTCTAGGATGCTTCATTTAAAGTGCTAAAAAATGATGCAGTCTCTAAATATTGATCCTTTGTGTACAAATATTGTGCTTTTTCTCCTACATTGTCAGGAAGACTTGGATGATGTGTGCAATATTAGATCATTGTGTACCAAGAAGAGACATTGACTTCTTAGTCATCAGGAATTACATAAATTCAGTCTCTGTGCTTAGTGTGGAGTGTGTCCCACATAAAAATTCAGAGCTGGTATACTCTGGCTCTACTCTGCTGCTTCATAAATGGAGATTTTTTTTTTCATTGTTATAATGTTATTCTCCATAATAGTGTTTTCATTTCTTTATATGAATTGAACATGTTTCCACAAGTCAAATTGCCCGGGCAAGTATTTTGGGAGCTCATGCAGTGGAGTTGAAAACTTCAGTCTCAGGACTATGTTTTTAAAACTTGAGAGGAGTTCAAATGTCCCTGAGCTTTTGTTCTTATTAATAACAGTGATGAGCTTTTGTTCTATTAATAAGAGTGATACATCTATTTCAAAGCTACACTGAGGCAAACCAGATTTCTTTAACCTCTGCAAGGTGCTTTAAGCCTTTCAAAAAATTTGGGAGTGATGCAGTAGAAGATTCAGTGTTTCAGATGGGCTGATTCCAATGGGATGAAGTTCAATAAGGCCAAGTGCCGGGTCCTGCACTTTGGCCACAACAACCCCCT
>JAOXXN010000446.1:5890090-5921852 GCA_026770055.1 Myrmophylax atrothorax
CTTTCCTGAACTGAGGGGCCCAGAACTGAACACAACACTCAAGGTGTGGCCTCACCAACGCAGAGTACAGGGGAAGGGTCACTGCCCTGGTCCTGCTGGCCACGCTATTTTTGATCCAGGCCAGGATCCCATTGGCCTTCTTGCCCACCTGGGCACACTGTTGGCTCATGTTGAGCTTCCTGTCAATCAGCACCCCCAGGTCCCTTTCTGCCTGGCTGCTCTCCAGCCACTCTGTGCCCAGCCTGGAGCGCTGCAGGGGGTTGTTGATGTGCATCCTTTACCCAGCTCTGCTGCATGCCCTCATTATTCCCAGTAGGATGGAGCTGGTAACAAGCTGACAAATGGTACTGCAAAGCCAGCATTCCCTGGAAAAATAGATGACCAGGACAGTAGGCAGACTTTGAAGCACTTGTACTCATCAGGTTAGGAACAGCTACTGTGTGTAATTCATACAGCGTCTGCTGCTGAACTGGTGCAGGCCAAGTGAGCCATCCCCTTGTCTCAAGAACCAACAAGCATTCAGGCTCTTTACCACAGGATGCCTGATGGGTACAGATGGCTCTCAGTGAATTTGCTCCTTCCTTACAAGTTTTAACATTAGATTTACCCCTGAGAGTGAGCAAATCTGGCTGACTAGCAAATATGAGGCTGAGAAGCTACACAAACACAGTAACATAATGAAGTACAGAACATGCTCTGCTCTCAGTAACCCCAAGGAAGCAGCCCCACGTCCTGCCCCCCAGCATGTCAGAGCAGGCAAGGATCTTGCTTTCAAATCTTGTATCCACAGCTTTCTGAGACAGCTTTTAGAAATAGCATTCTGCCTAGGGATATTAAATTAGGCACATATGGTCAAATAAGGCAATATTAGGACAGGGAACACAAAAACTGAGCTTTGCAAGCTCCAATTTACTCCAGGTGGACTGACCTCTGTTCGGTGATTCTTCAGCTTCGAACCTCCCTCTATTCTACATGAAGGTAAATTCTGTTGCTGCCTTCATACAAGTGCTGAGAGCCCAAGTTACCAACTGAAAACATTCTGAAATAGGCAGGTGAAAGGTGCAGCAGAAGAACAGAAATACCTATTTTACCAATTCAACATTCATTCATTTACTAAGGGGGAAGGTCAAGATTGCTGGTGCAGAATGTTTGAATAACTACTCAGATGTTATGACATACAAAGAACAGACAGATCATAAGACAACAGTTAACTATGATGACTATGGGAAGCATTACATAACTGCATATGGGTATTTAGTAACCGTCTCTCAACTCACAAACCAGGACAACTATGGAGAAAATATCCAGCATGGAATCTTTCAAAAAAATACTTTACTTCCTGGGCAGGGCTTCACAGAATCAGCTGCAAGATTATCAAAGCATGGGGCTCTTTAAAGCTTGAAAAACTAAACAAATAAACAAACAAAAATCAACCATACCTGGGAGTACTTGGACAATGAACACTAAATACCAAGTAAGTGGATTACATAGACATGCAAATAGTGGAACTCATCATTAACTCTACACAAGAGATCAGAATCTGTGGCACTGTTGACAGAAGTACACCTGGACTCATCAATGCATTGTGTATTTAAAATGATCAGCATCTCATGCAATTTGAGTAGTGTCTCTAATAAAACCTACAAGCTTCTTCCAAAGTTACCACCTGTTGAACATAATCAAATCCATGTATTTTAGATTAAAGACTAACCTTGTTTCTCAATGTATACTATGATTACTTTCATCAGGAGACTTCACGCCCATAAGTGTCCTTCAAAGTGCTTTAATACTGTTACAAGAAGGGAACAAAACCAAAGGAATTGTGCTAATGTTTACAGGTTATCATCAACAGAAACAGGAACAAAGTACTTTAGCTTGATTCCAGCCTAGTTCCTTTTCAAGTTATTTTTGTTTCTGTTGTTCCTTTAACAAGATTATGTTTAATCACAAGATTACCTACTGCACAATACCTGCCTACTGTGCTCCTCCAAAACAAAGACACAAGGACCTGAAAGACAAAAACCCATACACTTCACTTGCATGTTTAAGCACATGTAAGAGAAAGACAACACTACTGGGGTGACAAATAATATCAAAAAGAGAAGAAAGTAATTCTCCACTAAATCAGAGTCTTAGAAGAGAGACAGCAAGCAAAATGGGGACTGAGACAAGCTACAAGTGTTCCCCTGCAAATTCCTGCCTGTGGAATCTACTGAAGAGAACAACTTCAGTATTTCCCTCTTGAAAAGAAGCGCTACAACCAAGGGCACAGGAGACTTGGAAATGTAGGCAGCTCTCCAAACTGCTGATAAAAAGTGCAGACTGACCTTGCTCATTCCTTGGACAACTCCTAATTCTGTAAAGTCATGCCTAACTTGCCAGTATTTCTGCTTGAAGACACATGCCCCCTAGGCATAAGTAAAAAAGGTCATGTGCACAGACTGCTCGAGCCATGTTCTGATTTCTGCAGATTGTAACAAGCACTACCTGCCAGAGCCCAAGTACTGGAAGCTCTCAAAAGATGAGCACATACACACCTCAGGAAGGGAAGAAGTTTTAAAGGGCATTCTTACCTCTCAAAGATCATATTCAGGCTCTCAAACGTGGGTATCAGCTGTGTCATTCCTAGCCTTAGATTTCCTTTGCATGCCAGAAAAAACCCTTTGGTCAGGCAAGATGGGGGCATTGATCTTCAGGCACAGTCCACACAAAAACAGTCCCACACAGACAAGCAACTCAGACACTGCTTTGGAGAAAGCAAACTTCACACTTAGAATAAAAAGCTTAGGTACCTTGAAGATCCTTAGGACAAACTTCAGGATTCCAGGGGAATTCCAGGGGAGTATGCCTTTCAGTATATACCATAATCCACTCCCACACCTGTGGGAGTTTGAAATGCCACCCTCCACAGGGGTAGAGAGAAGTGGGTCAAGAGACACTGCTGATATTTTACAGACCAAGGATCCCAAGCAAACAAGTGACCAGCAGTGTGAGCAGTCCAGGATGCACACAGCACTTCCACACTTTCCACAATGCCATTTTTTTTCCACAATACATAAGACACGTGTATGTTAAAGAAAGTCAAGAGCAATGTGGAATAATTTCAAGGCCTTGAGAGGACACATGAGACAATGGTTGCCCACTGCACGAGGTCAGCAGCGATGTGCAGAACTGCTCAGGACACAGAGTGCAGAAGAGCTGGGCCTTGCCCCACATGAGTGAGGTTGTGTGTGGCCTGGCTGGTGGTGACACAGGGCCCAGGTTTACTCAGATGTAATTAGCCTCGAAGCCTCACAGCATCAGGAGAAGGTGGAGATTGTTGTGGTAGGTCAGGCAGTACAGTAGCAAAGGGACCATGTACATCCTCAGCAACCAGCCAGGGGGATTACAGAGACTTGTGCCCAGATCTCTTACCTGCAAATTTTTCCAACTTTGCTGAAATTTTTTCCTCCTCTCCTTTACAAATACATCAGTTCTCTTTTCAACTTTGCCTTCAAAATGAATTATTTCTAGAGTACTTGAGATATTTTAAGCCTTCCTACACCCTCAGAGACTATCATCTCTCTGCCTCCCCATGTAAATAAAGCCTGGAGGCAGAGCTCAAATGAGGATCACAGCACACATGATCACTGCTGGGAACTGCACCTCAGGACTTTCAGTCTTCTACCTTCACCATAAAACAAAGGTCTTTCCCTGTATTTTTCAACACAACCTGCATCTGCTAGTCAAGCTCTGTTCAGGTTACATTTTTGCTAAAGAACTTTATTAACAGGTAGGTAAGGACTTTCCACACAACTTGACACTTTCAAAAACGAAAATGTTGTAAGGCAGATTAGGTGCTTTATCGCTCTCTTGTAATGAGAAAAAGCATTTCACGATTTGGGGAAAAAACCAAACCTCTCCCTTTATTTGCTCTGAAATCACTACTACAGTTCCTCAGAACTACTGAGGAATTTGTTATCAGCCACTCCAAAAGAAAGGCACAAACAGCCCTGAAATCCAAGTCTTACCACCCTGTACTGAAGCAGGAGATGAAGAGAACAAGAGCCAGGGAGCAGGACCAGTAACCAGCTCATAACTTAGTGCATCAGTAACCTGCTCGTAACTTACTGGATCACCAAGTAATGAGCTGAGCAGCTACAGACACTCAGGAACACTAACACCATTTCTGTGGCAGGTTTCCCCTATTATCACTTTATGCCCTTATGCTTTTGCGTCTTGAGTCCTGCACAGCCTCATGAAAGTGCAGGAACTCCTAGCACACCACAACTGCATGATTTACATTAATGGACAAGAGTTTGAGCAACTACTTATGAAGAAGGAATGTGTTTGCTGTTCCTTTTTTCCTGAGGCCACTCCTCGTATCCATAGCAAAGAGGGATCAAAAGCCCAATTTTTAACGTTTGCCATTTCATTTCAGATGAACCAAACCCGTGATCAGACGAACATTGCGCATGAGCTCTGCCCACTGCACGGTATTTACTATTTAATGACTCACTGGGGAGGGTTCCCATAACAAGTCAGCCAGCCTGTACAGAGGCAAGAAAGCAGTCACAGTGCCTGCTTCCTGCCAGTTGTCATTCCCTTAATGGACCCGCTGAAAGCATGTCAAATACTAGGTGGACCTAGTAGTTTGCAGCCAAGTTTCCCCTCCCATCGTCTGAACACTCTGCCATAACTCCCTCTAACCCTCGGCAAAGAGAGACAGGAACCAGCACTTTTTATCTTGTTGGATTCATAGTCCAACTCAGTAACTAAGAGACCTAAGGCAGGAAGATGGCAACCTGCACATGTAAACAAACTAAAGCCTGCAGCCTCTGCAAAAGCTCACTCCATACTTGCTAGAGGAAACTCCTCCCAGTGTGCTCGGGAGTTTTAGTGCTGCTTTCAGACAGCACAAAGCCTTCACCACAGTGAGTGGCAGCACCAAGTTTTTAATGATTTCCCAGAAAACTGCATCCCCAGAATAAACAATATACACATGGTAAAATTTCACTTTGACTCTTACAATTTAGCAAAAAGATCCCCAGTTCAACAGACAGCCCTTGGAAGGAGCATGTGGAACAATCATGATACTGGTGTTCTCAATCCAAAGGCTCACAGAAACAGATTCCCTGACTCTGCTTCTCTTTCAGAAACAAATGCATATGGATTTTTTTTTCAAGTCTGTGGAAAAAAAAAACCCCAACACTTCCAAACTGTACATTGAAGCCTTTGCTCTGTAGGTTCAATGTTTCTTATTCTCTACGTTAATCAACAGGAAGAGCTGCACGTTTCAGATAATGAAGCCTCAGAGAGACAAAGTCAGCTAATGAAAGACCTAACATCAAGAACTCTGTCAGAAATCCTAACTCAACATGCATTTCCTAGTTAGACTACAGAGAAAATAGAAAGAAACACAGAAACCGAAAGGAGTCTTCTCAAGCAAACCAGGCCAATTCCTGTTAGGGCAGGTAAGTGTCTATGGTCTCTCTATCTTAAGCTCCCCAAATTCACTCTGAATAACACCCATTTGAACACTGCTTTTGACCTTTGCTTTTCTGCACCTCGCAGTTTCACATGGGCAGTCTGCAGCACAACCACAAATGGTTCATACCCACTTGCTCCTGTGCCAACACAGTCATTTAGATTAAACAGCTATTTTTGCCTCCTCATTTTTCACTTTCCAACAGCCTCTTGGAATGCACTTGCATGTAACAGTGTTTGAATGAATACTTCAAAGGCCATTATCAATACTTCAAAGGTCATTGAGAGCAGCTCTGTGGAGAAGGACTTGGGGGTGATGGGTGATGAAAACTTCAACATGAGCTGGCAGAGTTCACTCACAGCCCTGAAATCAACCAAATCCTGGGCTGCATCAAAAGCAGCATGGCCAGCAGGGCAAGGGAGGGGATTCTGCCTCCCTACTCCGTAGTCTTGAGCCCCCAGCTGGAGTACTGTGTACAGTTCTGGTGTACCCAACACAAGCAGGACATGGAGCAAGTCCAGAGGAGGGCCATGAAGTTGGCAAGGGGACTATGACACCCTCCCTATGAAGCAAGGCTGAGAAAGATGGGCTGTTCAGCCTGGAGAAAAACAGGTTGTATGAAGACCTCACAGCAACCTTCTGGTATCTGAAGGGAGGGGGCCAACCCACAGAGGGACTCTTCATGAGGAACTGTATTGATAGGACAAGTAGTAATGGGTTTAAACTAAAGAGGAGAATTTTACATTATATATACAGAAGAAATTCTTTCCTGTGAGGGTGGTAAGGCACTGGAACAGGTTACCCAGAGAAGCAGTGGGTGCCCCATCCCTGACAGTGCTCAAGGCCAGGCTGGGTGTGGCTCTGAACAACCTGGTCTAGTGAAAGGTGACCCTGCCCATGGCAGGGGAGTTGGAACTAGATGATCTTTAAGGTCCCTTACAACCCAAACCATTCTGTGATTCTAAACATGACAATGACAAAGAGGAGTCCCAGACTGCCACTTTCAAGAGACTCTTTCTAACCCCTTGCTGGTCTTCTCCTTGTATCAGTGTACCTGTCTTCTGCAGCTATCCAGTTACAGAACCTGTGAACCACCCACCTCAAAAGCAATGCCCCAAAACAAGGCTTGCTTTTTGGTCACCTCACTTCCCCATTTCAGCTTACCACACAACTGCCTCTGCTTTCCAGTGTGAGGTGGCAGAAGAGGAAAAGGGAAGAATGTTCCTGTATTCACAGAGGTGAGTACAGCCTCAAAATCCACTTTGTTAGCCTACCTAGTCAAGCTTTTCTATATTCTTCTCACATACAGACTGTGCAAGGACTATCTCATCCAGTCCTGGAAGTGACAGCGAGGATCCACATCCACTATTCTGAAAGGTGGACCACAATTTGTCTGCATCAATAAATATATTATTACATGAGAAAATTATATTGCCACTCCTTCCTTCAAACCACACCACTTCTGTAACTTACCCTTGACCATATGTCTCTTCTCCTCCAGAAGTTTTCTTGTGTCATTCCCCAAGCTTAGTGTTATTACTCATTCCAATTGCACCACCTCATAATGCACCCTGTCTCTATCACTCCAGTATTCCTTATCGTCCAACTCTTGCATGACATTCCAGTCTTCCTTTGTAACACTGATTCCTCAAGTTTGCTCATCAGACCTCAATTTTATCATGCAAATAGCACCACTTTCAGTCTTGAGAAACATCCCTTGCAAACACCTTTCAAACCAATAGTTCCTCTTCTGACTCAAATCCATTGCTGCTTCCTCTTTTTCACACTGTACTTTACCGACTACTAATTCTCCTGTATCTCCACCTTCAAAAAATTAGGTGATCCATTATCAAGTTCCTGGCAGATCAGAGTTACTCTGTTTCTTTCACACATAAAAGAATACAAAAGATGCAGGTCAGTCAGGCGTGATCCACCTTTAGCAAACGCCCACAGGACTCAGTTACTTAGTTTCATGTTGTTAATTAATTCTTCCCTTCAAAAATTCTCTAGACTCTTACATACTACTGATGTCAAACTCCCTAGGCTACAGCAGCACAGCTCCCTGTCTCCAGTTCTTTCAGGAAACGTTTTCCATAGTTCAGTAACAAATCTGCTAAGTCAGAGGTAGAATATATTTAGAATTAGATTTCTGATTAGATTTCCCTTAGAAAGCCTGGCTTTTTGTGGCTCTACCAACTGCCATTCTATTCCCACAGTTCTTCCTGTCACAGCTATCCTGTCCCCTTCCCAAACTGCCATTCTCTCCAACATCTCCAGGTCATTTCTTAGATACTTAAAGACAGCTTTCATTCCGAGGTAATCCAACCCAATTTTTGACAACATCCCAAAGTGTATTATACAAACATTTTACTGGCAACAAAATAAAATTCACTGCTACTAATTTATAGTTTGGGGTTTTGTTTGTTTTATTTTCTTTTGGTTTTCCTTTTTTTTTTGTTTTTTTTTTTTCTTTGCATCATCACTGCTTAAGGTACAGGAAAATAAATACAGACCCCAAAAGAACAGAAGCAATAAAAGCCACCTCTGCTTTTGTATCCAGCTGAGGCCTTTTCCAAGAGGCCAACTACAAGCTGAGGGCAAAAACATTCTCTTCCTCCTACAATTACCCAACAAATGCTCATCTGCTAACAGTCTTTGACAAGAAGGTGCCTGAAAAATATCTCAAACCTTGCAAACTAGATGATCCAATTACTTCACAGGAACTGATCCTGTGAACATCCATATGTGAACAGCCCCCAGACACCCTGAGGAGAAAGGATGCATCATAAAACCACGCACATCATTCAGACGTGAGAGACTGAAGAACACACACTCCGAGTCACTGCACTCCAGACTGTTGGTATGAGGAACTGTTACATGTTACCACGCTGTGCTTGTTTTGTTCACTGAGGCGCTAATTGCATGCTCAGCTACCTCGTGTGAAATGTGATCGTGTCACATCAACTCTCCTATAACAATAACCATCCCGTTCTTTAGTGTTTTGGCAATTTTGGTAAAGACTAGGAATGCTCCACAGAAAGACTCACTGGAAATCCAACATTACATCCATTTGCTCCTGCCCCTTGGTTCAGGAAAGATATTGAGGTGCTGGAGCGGGTCCAGAGAAGAGCAACAAGGCTGGTGAAGCCTTGGTGAAGGGACTGGAGCACAAGTGCTGTGGGGAGAGGCTGAGGGAGCTGGGGGTGTTTAGCCTGGAGGAGGCTCAGGGCAGACTTTATCACTCTCTACAACTCCCTGAAAGGATGTTGTAGCCAGGTGGAGATTGGTCTGTTCTCTCTGTCAACCAACAGTAGGACAAGAGGGCACGGGCTTAAGCTCTGCCAGGGGAGGTTTAGGTTGGATATCAGGAAGCTCTTTACAGAGACAGTGGTCAGGCACTGGAATGGCCTGCCCAGGGAGGTGGTGGATTTTCTGACCCTGGAGGTTTTTAAGGTGAGACTGGACGTGGCACTGAGTGCCATGATCTAGCAATCAGTGGGGTTGGATTAAGAGTTGGACTTGATCTCAGAGGTCACTTCCAACTCAGCTGATTCTATGATTCTATGATTTTCCTCGCCTTTCTGTCTTAATGATATTGGGAGGAGTGAGTCTGGGCATACCAAAGTATTCCTTGAGTTTTTCCAAAGACTGAAATGGTAACTACTTTTGTAGCTTCTGACCCAGCTCCTCTTCTGCTCCACAGCACTCAGAGTCTGCCAAAGGAGAGGTGCAACACAGTAAAGTCCAGCTCAGCACCAGTAATTCTGAAGCCATCAACACAAATCATTGCTAGTGGAGATAATGCTGTGTCAGGCTGAAATTGCTTTTGGGGGACTTTTAAATTTCTCCACTCTTTTCAGCAGTTGGGCAGAGCATCAGCTCAAAACCACAAGGGCCATGTTAATTACAGCATCACTTTGCAAATTTATTTCCAATTTTTTTTTTTAGGTAGTATTGATGTCAGCAGTGTATTTTAATTTTCTTATTTCAGAAAGTGGTGATTCTGCCAAAAATACTTGCATTGGAATTTCTCATGGCCAGTTACATGATGATTTTGCATATTTATTTTTTTCTGTTTTCTTTTTTTCTTAACAAATACATGAAATGGTTTAGCTTGTAGTCCTTGAAGATTAAATCTGTCTTGTCAGACAATGGGAAATATAAACATCTTCTCCCCAGCCAATGTGTGTGCCAAAGAGAATAACCAGTAATAAGAGAAGTACCTGGCTGGGATGTAAAAAAACACTGTGCTAATTACTTTTGATGGGAAAATTAGATTTTAATTTATTTTATGTCTTCATCTGATACATTCAAGACATTTACTATTAGTAATGAACAGTAAGGAAAATCAAGAGCAGCTGCACATTCTGGGAATGGCTCTCAAAAACTGAGCTGGGATCACTAATACTCAGAAAATGAGCTGGGATCACTAATACTTAGCTCTTCATATTATTATAATGAGCAGCATCAGCATTTGCTTCTATTTTTCGGGGATTTTCCCATTCTGGTATTTCAGAAGGTTGAGTGA
The DNA here is from genome assembly GCA_026770055.1 of Myrmophylax atrothorax. Lineage (NCBI taxonomy): Eukaryota > Metazoa > Chordata > Aves > Passeriformes > Thamnophilidae > Myrmophylax > Myrmophylax atrothorax. Next base: position 5,900,086 of record JAOXXN010000446.1, read on the forward strand.
GGTGGGAACTTCACAAATGCTCATAACCACTTACTGAATAATACCTTTACTCCCAACCACACTGTGACATTAATGGCACTCATATTTAGCCTTGCTAAAGGAATTTCCATCATCATATCTCAGCAGACTGTGCATTAACAGGTTGGAAACATTAATCCCAGTGTACAGGGAAGAAAAACTAAGCACAACAATTTTTGCTGCATTTTTAGTGATGAGATGTTTGGGGAGCTGGCGTTTGCTTCAGCACTTCTCTTCTTTCCCATCTGTTCCTCGAGCAGCTGCATGTGTGGATTTTTCTCTTGCCCCCAGTTGTGGGTGGAGAGCAGAGATGGATGAAAGGAGGACAATGCAGCACTGGAGCACACGCAGGCTGCTGGGTGTGGATTGGGCAGGAGGTGGCACAGGACCAGTTGGAGCAGAGATCAGGCAGCAGGAGGAGAGGGAGCAGGAGGCTTTGCCTGCTGCCTGGCCCTGGGTGGTGTGGCTTTGGGAAGAGCGATGTCACTGAGATGAAACAGGCTCAGGAGGGAGATTGACTTGGCAGGAGCCTGTAAAACCAGTTGCATGTGAAGCTCTCCAGTGCTGGAGATGTTCCTGGGCTCCCCCTTCCCACCATGTTCTGTTCCAGCCTATGGGATCTGCAGCTGTGTGCTCATCTGTCCTCTCTCAAGTACTCCTTTCTGGTCTAATACAAACTTCAGTGCTATTTTCCTTTACTCTTTTCCTGGTTTTGTTTCCTTATTTTCTTTTAATTTAGCTCAGCCTTCTGATCATGCCCATTCTTATGTCATCGTCGCTGTTTCACTCTCCTAATCATTTCCTTGCAAAGCTGCAGGGAGGGAACATGCAGAACTCGCTCAATATTCCAGCTGCTTCCATGATATTAGCAACTCCTTGGTGGTTCTGTCAGCTCCTGGGAGCAGGGCTGACTGCTCCATGTTGTGAACACTTAGAGAAGGGAGCTATCATTTTGAAAAAGGCTTTACCCATCAGGGTGTGTTTGCCTATTCAGAATCCTCTGTTGCACAAATGCTCAAAAATTCCATCCTGTGCAGTGCCAAGTCATTCCCTACAAAGCCTCAAAGCTCTCCCAGTTCTCCCTGACGGGAGGGCAGGAGGCAGTTTAGGCTTGGCCACATCAGATCACTGTGACCATTTATTTCCACAGATTTAAAGTCAAATCAGTATTAATCATGAAGTTTTAAATATGTATTTTCAGTAGCTTTGGGTTCCCAATCCTAATCTTGGTCTCAACATCTAAATACTGAGTCTTTAAAAATGTGAGTTTGTGCTGTACCTATAGATAGTCCTGACTTGGCCTTTTTTTGTCTGTTCATTACATAAACAGCATATTTGAAAACCTTCTGGGTCATTCTAAGTTTTTATCTGTAGAACTAATAACGGGAAAATATTCTAATTATAATATTTTACAAAGCATATAAAAGACACATTAAAATAGGCTTATTTAAGCATGTAATTTAATAATAAACCAATGTTAATATAGGGTATCAGGAAAGAACCTACGAGCAGAATTGCCTGACCTTGATTTTCTAACTGTATCGCTTGCATGGCCACATTGTTCATTTGCTATGGTCAAAATGAAAAAAAGAATCAGGAATTGTTTTCATAGCCCAAGGAAAATATGTGAGCAGTAATAAGAAGACTGGTCATGTCAAAATCTGGAATCATTCTTCAAATTTGCTTTGAAAATTAAGCTTTTAACACCAAGCAACTGGCTCTCTCAAATATCTTGTTTCAAGGAAAATACTGCAAGCAATAAATTGCAGTATCAAATGGCCACTGTAACTAAATCTTGTTCTTCCTTCAGTGGCCTCGGGACAATTGGTCTAAAGTCTCCTTTAAAGAAAAGGGCTATAATTACTGCTGCAATTGTTTGCTTTGCCTCAGATGTAGAAAACGTGCTTCCTCCTCCTCCTTTGTCCTTTCTATGGCTATTTTAGCTTCATTTTTCAGTGTTTAACAGTCTATGTCTGAGTAGATTCTGTGTAAGATTTAAAGACTGCGAGCGTCTAAAATGCAAATTGGCAGCTTTCCTGATAAGTTCAACATCTCCAGATTTATTAATATTGTAAAACAGAAATTTTTTGTTTGTTCTCAAAGGACAGAAATTGCAATGTTTACCTGACAAACGTCCTGCTGATCATACTTTTAATGATATTAGAAAGCACACACTAACTAAAAGGAATTTGTTTTTACTGGAAATTAATACTCAATAATTTGCAGGACTGAGGGTCTTGACAGATTTAAGCAAAGCTGCTGATATTTATAATCTACAATAGAGAAAAGAGTGCTTTATGAATGTTGAGAAAAGATCAACACTAACACCCAACAGATGGGTTGTATCAGGAGAACATTTGCTAGCAATACTTGATCTTAAAGACCTGCTGATACCTCTTGGAAAAGATTTGAGACATGGTTCAGGATAGATTAGAGCAAAAGGTTTCTAATGACACAGATTTCACAACTGGATACGTTGTTTTAATGGACTAATTAAGTAGATCTCACTCTCTGAATTAGTTGTTCCACATGTCAGTTTATTTGGTCGTGGGTTCTTCTGTGGGAATGTAGAGTTTGGCTTCAGCAGCTCAAATAGACTTCTGTGTACTGGATTTGTAAAATGCATATGAAGAAACTTTGGAGACAAATAATTAGATTTACATATTCAATTAAGTGAATTTAAACAGCAAGCACACTGTGAAAAGATCACTTCATTTGTGTTGAAACTTTCTGGCTTTTCTAGCTCTGTAAGAGAGGAAACCAGGCTTAAACCGTTTGGAACTGGAGATGAAAAGGAATTTAGAGGCAGAGAGGTGGTAGAAGTTCATTGTTTGTAAAATATTTATTTTGCTACAGTGCATGAAAGTAGTAATGGATTTTGGGGGGCATTAAATCATTCATATCCTCTTTAAAGGAAGAAGCTCCTCTTGGTGTATTATGAATTATTTTAAAAATACATTTGGTAAAACTTAATGTTGGAGCATCTCTAACTGTCTGAGGTCCCCCTGTGGCTCCCAGCCCAGACTGGTGGAATGTCAGTGCCTTGGATGTGTTCATCTCTTTCATTGGGAACTGAAGGACAAGGTCAAGGATGGTCTCAGCTGAGGAGACTTAAACCTGCTTCTCTCATCACTAAGGAAGGGTCCTCCCTCCTGTGTTATGCCAAAGGGAAAATGGTTAAACCCCTTGTAGTTGTGTTTATAGGTAAAGGGTTTGTGTGGCAAGGTGTTGGTAGTGGGGGGTACAGGGCTGGCTCCTGTGAAGGTTCCAGAAGCTTTCCCCACGTCCAGCAGAGCCAGTGCCAGCCAGCTGCAGGATGGACCTGCTGCTGGGCAGGGCTGAGCCCTTCAGGGACCGTGGCAGAGTCTGGGATGATGTATTTAGGAAGGGAAAAAGAGTAGCTGCAGATGGAGAGAGGGGTGAGAATGTGGGAGAGAACCAGCCCTGCCAAGGCCAGGTCAGAAGAAGGGGCAGAAAGTGCTCCAGGGGTGGGAGCTGAGGCTCCCCCACAGCCCATGGTGCAGACTTTGGGGAGGCAGCTGTGCCTCATAGGGATCCATGGGGATGCAGATATGGACCTGCAGCCTGTGCAGGAGCCCACACTGGAGCAGCTGGATGCCCAAAGGAGACTGTGACTGCATAGGAAGCCTGTGCTGGAACAGGCTCCTGGCGAGACCTGTGGACCCATGGAGGGAGGATCCCACGCTGGAGCAGGTTTGCTGGCAGGACTTGTGATCCCATGGGAGGGACCCACACTGGAGCAGCCTGTTCCTGAAGGACTGACCCCATTGGAGGGACCCACATTGGAGCAGCCTGTTCCTGAAGGACTGATCCCATGGGAGGGACCGGGAAGAGTGTGAGGAATTCTCCCCCCTGAGGAGGAAGGAGCAGCAGAAACAACATATGTGTGATGAAGTGACCACTGGCCACCCTCCTTTCCCTTTCCCCCCATTCCCTGTCCCTCTGCACACTCATCTAGGGGAGGGAAGGAAATAAGAGCGAGGTTTAGCCCAGGAAGAAGCGAAGGATGTGGGGAAGGTGTTTTAAGATTTAGGGTTATTTTCTCTCATTACTATACCCTGATTTGATTGGTAAGAAATTAAATTTCCCCAAGGTGAGTCTGTTTTGCCCTAAATGGTAATTGGTGAGTGATCTCTCCCTGTCCTTATCTCCATGAGCCTGTCATTAATTTTCTCTCCCCTGTTCAGCTGAGGGGAGCAGTGATAAAGAAGCTCTGGTGGGCACCTGGCATCCGGCCAGGGGCAAACCACCACGGCTGGATACTTTGGAGATGGATTGATCCTTTGCATACAACCATCTCTTTATAGCTTGTAAAGTTGCCCACTTATTTGTGCAAAATGAAATATTCATCACTGGATATTTGCCAAGCTTATTCATTTTTCATACTTTTCAGGTAAAAATGGCTTTCCACTTCCCAAGAATAAGACTGGGTTTGTTCTTCTCCTAAAATAGCTACAACATTCCTGAGTTTTGGAGTTCAGATTTGATATTAAGGCCACAGGATGAGCATTTGCCTTCATCTGGTAGTATTTTACTATTTGGACAAGTTGTAACCAATAGTGGAATTTTCAGACTTCCTAATATTTTAACAAACACACATTCAGTAAAGAGTGCATCGATGTGGAACTTGGGCTGCTTCAGAGATGAAAGAGACTTCTTAGGCAAATATGTTTCCATGCAGTTCTCAAATGCAGATAATAGTGCTGTTTCATTAGTATCAAAATAAGCTGGGCAACATTATTAAGCACACAGATAATTCCATGTCAAATGTCATGACTCCTGCCAAGGTATTTTTATAAATTGGTTTTCGTGGCTGGTCTTGAGCAACACCTAAGCAAAAAGTAAACAAGAAGTGGCCTCATACTGAACAGCAAGAATTAAAATTTTTAGTAAGTTGGAGCATTGTCCATTCTTTGTACTGAGTCAGGCAGGAGTTCTCAGGGGAGGAGCAGCCATCCATTTGGTAGAATAGAACAGGCCAAATTAAGGCTATAAAGTTCAAACTAACATTTCCTAACTCTCTAGTGGCTCTCCATGCAGTAATTATCTTAAACATATATTTGCTGTAGAAGAAACATGGCTAATGATATCACTCTCAGCCTGTGTGCTGAGAGGATCTGGATCTGAAAGTGTGCAGAATAATTTACTGCTATTACACATCTTTAGCTGCTCTGCCCCTGTTCATAACCTCAGTCCTTTTTTTTTTTCCCTAAACCACTCTATATGTAAGTGTTTGCCCTTCTAAAACATGGCTGTGAACATCCTGTTGCTCTCTAAGTGCTTCAAGTCAAGCATTTGTGAATGTTTTCAGAGCGTGGCCCACGTTCTCGCTGTGCTCCATCATGTGCCTTCCCCTTCTGCCTTTGTGTGCCACCTTTCTGCTTTATCAATACTCCAACCACTGCTCAGGAGGAAAATAAATATTGCAGGAGTATTTTGTGCCTCTTAATGCAGTTCAACAGTGGAAGAGGACCCATTGCTATCAGATAATAGCAGGCTTATCTAAAAACTTCTTAGCTCAGCACTGGTGAAACACAGATGACATTATGAGAATGATGTTTTTCCCACAGATACTGTAAATTCCAGGTAATGGGGAAAGAGTGAGCTTCCTAACTTGTCTAAATTAGTTATATGCATCAATGCTTAACAGGAACTTTTTCATCATCATGAAAATCTGGCTCTGGGAAAGAAATGTACTCCTCATTCCCAAAGGTAAGCTGCTGTTTGAATGGCAGACTCGGAGCCAAATGTTGCCTCACTGTTGGAAAAGCTTTGTTAAATCAAGCTGAGTGCTGCCTCTCCTGTAAGCCTGGAAAAATCCAAATAGCGTTGACTTTGTGGTGGGTAAATCCACACTTCTGATAACAGAGCCCACAGTAGCATCAAAGTGTTCTTTGCTTTTTGAAGGGAAACTGTAACCAGAAAACTCTGTTTATAGGCCCTTGTTACCTCTTCAGGGTAGGTTGGGATGGGGAAAAAAATCTCCCTTCCAGACAGAAATGACAATTATGGTCTGAAAACACCTGAAGAGGGTGGAAATGTGGTCAGACTTATCCCTGGCACTCATTTAATGAGCTCAGGTCTAAAACTTCATATGCACATGAACTAACCCCAGACCTGTGTCCTGGGCTGTGTCCAAAGCAGGGTGGGCAGCAGGTCCAGGAGGGGATTCTGGCCCTGCCCCACCTGCAGTGCTGCCTCCAGATCTGGGGTCCCCAGCTCAGGAAAGGCATGGACCTGTTGGAGCCAGTCTGGAGGAGGACATCAGGGGGATCTGAGGGATGGAGCAACTCTGCTATGGGGAAGGGCTGAGAGAATGGGGGCTTTTCAGCCTGGCTTTGGGGAGACCCAGTTGCTGCCTTCCAGTAGCTGAAGGGACCCCATAAGGTAAGAAAGATGGAGAGAGACTATTTACAAGGGCCTGGAGTGACAGGACAAGGGGGAATGGCTTCAAACTGACAGAGAGCAGGTTTAAATGAGAGATTAGGAAAAAATCCTTCACTATGAGGGTGGTGAAGCACAGGAACAGGTTTCCCAGAGGGGCTATGGGTACCCATTCCTGGAAGTGTTCAAGGCCAGGTTGGATGGAGCTTGGAGCAGCCTGGTTTAGTGGAAGGTGTCCCTGCCCATGGCAGGAAGTTTAGAACATGACATGTGATGGTCCTGTGAAGGGCCAAGGGTTGGACTCAGTGAACCTTGTGGGTCTCTTCCAACTTGGCATGTTCTGTGATTCTGTGATCTTGAATGTCCTTTCCAACTTAAACCATTCTCTGATTCTGTGGTATATTGCTTAGTCTTCAGGCTTGGTTTGATTTTAACCTTTTGATGTTTAAAATGTGTTCAGGTGCTTCTTGCTTACCCATTCATGGCTGCTGAGGGTGGTATTTTTCCATGACATTCCACATTTCCCTGGGGACACATTTCCAGCTCTCACTTGATGCTGGATGCCCACTTAGGCCATGTTGCCCTTAGAAATAAGCTTTGCAGTTATTGGGAGACAGGAGTCCTTTTGGTGAAAATTTGGGCAAGGCAAGGGTTCCTGAGGGTGTGAATGGAAGCCTCCTCTGGGGTATCTCTGTCTGGGGGATCTCCACCATGGACAGAAGCAGGAACCGCACATTTTGCTCCTCAGCTGGGCACCTGTCTGGGAGGAAGGGTTGCTTCCTCATGCCCTGAGTGTCTCTGGCAGCTGTGCCCTCTCCCCTGTGTGACAAGGACAGCTAACATGAGGAAACCGTAATTCCCTGATAAATCTGTCCGTCACCCTTCCTGGAAGCAGCTCCTGCTGTGTTTCTCCCATTAACCTTTTCCTTCCACAAACAAACATTTATTTATAATTTTCAAACAGTAAATGTTAAGTTCTTCTTTATTTTTTTTCTCCTCATTTTTAAATCCCTTGGGGTTCTCACTTTGAAGATGAAACATGTTAGGTCATCTCTTCCATCTCCTGGCAAGTTCAGGGTTGTCCCACAAAAGCAATGGTAGCTTTTTGTCCAGTTTAGTGCTTCACTTCCCCCTGGAGAGGAGACTTCAGATGATGCTCTAATGCATCTCAGTGGCAACTACTTTGTGAGCTGTGCCATGTAAGTGCCTGGATTTTTTAATGCACTGCGTCAGCTTATGATTCATATTTAAAACACTTCACCTGTATGAGTAATAACAATTTAAAAAGCAAAAAACAACCCTCTTTAGTAATCTATTGTTGTGTATCTTGTTGGAACAATTTCCAGGGCATGAACAGATTAATGGAGTCTGGACTGACTTTGCTCAGTTTCCCTTAGAGATTCTGCAATTACATGTATGTTAGTTATGAACCTGATTTCTGTTAGAACTTTTTTGGACTCAGATTTTAACTGCTGGACCTTTGATTGGTTTTGATAACATAGAATCACAGAATGGTCTGGATTGGAAATAACCTTAAAGTTCATCCAGTTCCAACCCCCTGCCATGGGCAGGGACACCTTCACTGTCCCAGGTTGCTCAGATTTGGACACATCCAGGGATGGGGCAGCCACAGCTTCTCTGAGCAACCTGTGCCAGGGCCTCACCATGCTCACAGGGAAGAATTTCTTCCTGATATCTAATCCAAACCTGCTCTCTGTCAGTTTGAATCCGTTTCCCATTGTCCTGTCGCTCCAGGCCTCTCCCCATGTTTCTTGTGGGCTCCTTTCAGGCACTGGAACACCACAATTAGCTCACTCTGGAGCCTTCTGTTCTCCAGGCTGAACAATCCTAGTCCTCTCAGCCTTTCCCCATAGGGGAGGTGCTCCATCCCTCTAATCAATTTGGTGTCCTCCTGTGGACTTGCTCCAGCAGGTCCCTGTCCTTGTGCTGGGAATATTTTTGCTGTCAGGTCTCTATGCTGCTGTGTGTTGCAGGCACTGGGGGAAGGCAGTTTACTCTTTGTTTCTTTAAAGTTTTCATGCCCTTTGGGGAAGAAGGTTTCACAGATTGCTGCCCACTCCTCTCTTAGCTCCAGCCATGGTGGTTTCCAGGCAGTGGTCTCCTGGTGGGCTCATGCTTAGGGTGATGGATCCTCTGTGCTCTCTGGGGCTGGGAAGCCACACTTGGTTTGTTACATCCCAAGGAGGAACAACTGGACATCTGAGCCTGTCCTGCAATCACAGCCCTCACTCAGCTCCCAGGCATAGATTCCTATTTTAGTTTTTCCTTGCTTTGGAAAGATACTGCAAAACTACCTAGTATTTATTTTAATATTTACCTAAAATATTTGAATTATGCTTAAGTGGAGAGGGAAGGGGCAGAGAGGTTTCTGGGTGCGTGTTCATGGCAGTTAATTCAATGTTTTTATCATTACGCTGTGGTCCAGCCCCTCAGGAGTCAGTAAATGGCAGTGGCCCGAGGGTTAAGTGATGTCTGGGGAGCTTTTGACACACAAGTATCCCAGGATGCTGCACCCTTGGCACCTCCCAGGCACAGACCTCCAGCGAGCAGCAGCACATGATCTCATCCAAGATTTATAAACTCAGAGGAGGGTGCAATGCCAAGTGATAAAGATGGACAAAAGATGCCAGAAAAAGCTGAGGAATAGACTGGAAGCTCCTGACACCTTATATTGTAAGGGACAAAACAAAAGCCAAGACAGAAACGCTTTCCCCAGTTCCCAGAGGAAGGGAAGAATGACACTTCACACTGTTTCTGTCAGAAAACTCTTAGAGGAGATGAATTATAACCTCACTAAACTGTACCCCCCACTGCTGCTTCTGTGTCCAAGACAAAAGGGATTGTTGTTGGGAAAGCAAAAAGTAGTTGTAGGGTCTGATTCTTTTTATTGTCTTTTTCTTTTCTTTTAAGACAACAAAGGAGCACAGCTGTGAACTGATCTGGTGTCAACATCTGCAGATATAAATATTTTGTATGTGTATTTAACCCCAGCCTTTAATCTCTTGGTATTTTAATAGCATTTGTTTCTATTGCTCCCATATTTCTGTAAGGATTCTCACCCTTGCATCCATTGCCATTTCCAAAAAAAGGCGCTCAGCTCCACCACAGACCATTTTAGATTTGGAAAATCTGTGACTACTTAGAATTTCTGTCCCAGTGAACTTGTCAATATCTCTGTGAGAAATAATCTCTTTCCTGTATTCCTGCCTTTCTTTAATTTGAGTCTATGGAAAATTATTCTAGATAATCAGGACTCATTAGTTGTACAAAGTCACTAAAGACAAAATCTTAATAGCAACTTTGAAGTTAAATCACATTTTTCCAACCAACTTAAAAAAATAAATCCTGCAAGTACAGGTTTATAATCAAAATGCTGGCAGGACTTTATTCATGGCTGCATAAATACCACTGCCTATGAAGTAGTCAGGGAAGTGTAGAAGTACCTGTTTGTAATTTTAGATGCAGTTCTATAAATTTGTTCTGTTTGTGTCACGTAATGAACTGAAGCAAAGCCGCAGGCAGTAATGAGGTGAGCTCCAACTTATAAATATAATATTTGCAGAATTCTTCTGCATACGTTATGGCATTAAAATATTGTTATGCTGCCCTGTTCCGCTTAACAATAAAATCAAAATGGGTGGTGATTGCTATTTATTTGAAGCAGGGGTTACATACATTTTTGCAGAGATAAATGGGGTTTTTTTACAGTCTTTTTTCAGCCTGAAAAATGTGATTTTTTTATTAATGTCTTTACTCTGAAAGATGCAAAATGTATTTCCTTTTCCCAGACTCCTGATCTTCCCCTGACAGGCCATTCTGAGTGTTAGCTGGGCTTGTTCTTTTCAGGGGCAGGAGGATGTCTTTGGGCCTTGGAACATCTGATGCTGTTGCCCTTCTCCTTCCTCTCATAGGGTGAGGCTCCTTTTCTTTTCCAGTCTTTAAGGCACCACAAAGTACAGGTGCAAAGCTGGTTTTCTTGGGTTACAAAGTCTCTTTGCTCCTGGCACCTCTCCATTTTCCTGTTAGCCAAAAGTTTCACCCGCTGGCCAACATTTAATTTGAAAGTGGCCTTCACATTACAAATGCATCCCAACTCCTGTGCCCACCTGGAATGTCCAGACTGGTGGCAAATGGTGCATGCTGGCTTTCAGAGAAGAGAGAAAGGCACTTGCCTTAAGTAAGTGTTGTCTGGAATAAAAGAAAAGCTGATAGAAAGAACAGTCCCTTTAAAGGTGGCAAAATACCCTAAATAATACTGTGGGGATGTGAGTTGGGTTAACCCTGGGAGGAAGGGAGAGGCAGAATTGTTGCAAGTTGAGCTGGCCAGAGCTGGGAAGGGGATCTGCCCAGCGGCAGAGCCTTTAAACTCAAAAAGCCACATTGTATTTGGACGTGAACTACAATATCTCACATCTTACCCAGGGAAAACTTGAAGTGATTAGGCAGGACAGAACAAAAATAAAGAGGTTTTACAGACAATCTCCCCCTTTGTCCTGGCTGGCAGCTTCCTGCTTTCAGGCTCTGTTTCAGTCAGCTCAGTGCCCCGGGATAGCAGCAGGGTGATGGGAAGAAGGTTTTGTGGAGCAGGATGCCGACCCCGTGCCTCCTGCTGCCGCCGCTGTCGGAGCGTGGGTTCCTCACGTCTTGCTGGGGGTCCCCCCTTTCCTGTCTGCCACAATCATCCAGGGAGACCTTCTGGGCAAGGGCCAGTTCCTTCCAGCAGAGATCCCATCTCCCCTGCTCCCCAGGCCCCTTTGTGGGGACGACACATGCTACCAAGGAGCTAACCAAAATAAAATGCTGCTTCTCAAAGGAGATTCCTTTCAGGTCAAATGGAAGAGCGGGAAAATGGTAGTTTTTGTGGTGTAAAACTGCTTTCAGATTGCAACAGCTTGGCTGAATTGTTCTGCAGCAGAATTGCTCTTCAGGTTTGGATTAGACACTGAGATGTATGTCAGAATCAGTTTCTTTTCATAACAGGGTTGTGGTGTCCTTTTTTCTGCTCTAAATCTGCTGTTCTTGCCTCCTTCTGAGGATACACATGGGCTGTGGTTTCTGCAGATCTTGTCTGGGCATTAGCAATAACCAAGAGCTGCTGGAGCCCAGAGTCCAGTGCAGCCTGGAAAATCCACTGAAGAATAAGGCCCAGACTGGGTAACTTAGGCCCAGCTCTGTTACTGCCATTGGCATTTTAAGGCTGGCATCAGTATTTGTGCACCACAGCTCAGGTACAGGAGCACAAGTTGACTCCTAATGAAGTCCCAGTCTCTGCTTTACTTGGTTGTTTCGGCTTTGAGTGTCCCAGTGCCCATTTGCAGGTCCCTTTTATCAGACATCCTCCTCCAAGAGCCTTCTGCAGACCCAGCATGGCCTCCCTCCCACCTACCCCAATTCCTGTGGTTCCAACCTGCACAATATTGGGTGAATTCAGCACTGTGAATTACAAATTTCATATTGGTTGTCTGTTCTTCACCTACCAAGGGAATGTGTAAAAAAGAAAGAGAATAGTTGGAACATTTCTACTTATTGTAAGATCAAAATTTAACTCTTGCCATGCCCTGGCCTCTGCTTGGCCTCACAGAGCATTTCTTTCCTGTTGTGTTGTAAGACAGCATTATAGAGCTACTCAGAATGAACCCACTGCCCATTGCAAGGGTTTTGATTGGTTATACACCATATGTTTTGACTACTTAACAAATTTTCATTATTCCTAAATTGCCTGCATTTTAAAAAGAGGAGTGGAGTTGTGAGACAGAATATTCAGGCACTTATCTAGACTTTGAATCATAAACTAAATGAATGATTTTTTTAACAAGCAGAAAAGAGACCATTATCTGCAGAAAGGACTGCACTCATGGGCTCTTGGGCTATAGTCCCGTCCAGGTTTTCCCCCCATTCCAGTTTCCAGCCAAAATCCAGTCCGGGTTTTCCCCCATTCCAGTTTCCGGCCCTGATCTGGTCCAGGTTTTCCCCCATTCCAGTGTCAGGCCAAAATCCAGTTCTGGTTTTAACCCATTCTAGTTTCTGGCCAAAATCCAGTCTGGGTTTTCCTCCATTCCAGTTTCTGTCCAAAATCCGGTCCAGGTTTCCCCCCATTCTAGTTTCCAACCTTGATCCGGAGCGGGTTTTCCCCCATTCCAGTTTCTGGCCGTGATCCAGTGCGGGTTTTCCCCCATTCCAGTTTCAGGCCCTGATCCAGTCCGGGTCTTGCCCCAGTCTGGTTTCAGGCCCTGAGCGGGTCCGGGTCTTGCCCCATTCTGGTTTCCAGTTGTGATCCGGTCCGGGTTTTGCCCCATTTCGGTTTCCAGCTGTGATCCAGTCCGGGTTTTGCCCCATTTCGGTTTCCAGCTGTGGTCCAGTCCGGGTCTTGCCCCAGTCTGGTTTCAGGCCCTGAGTGGGTCCGGGTTTTGCCCCATTCTGGTTTCCAGTTGTGATCCGGTCCGGGTTTTGCCACATTTCGGTTTCCAGTTATGATCCGGTCCAGGTTTTGCCCAATTCCAGTTTCCGGCCATGATCCAGTCTGATTTTCCCCTCATTCCAGTTTCCAGCCATGATCCCATCGGGGTTTTCCTCCATTCCAGTTTCTGGCCAAAATCTGGTCCAGGTTTTCCCCCATTCCAGTTTCCAGCCATGATCCTATCCAGGTTTTCCCCCATTCCGGTTTCTGACCAAAATCCGTTCCGGGTTTTCCCCCATTCCGGTTTCACGTGAATCTGTTGCTATTATACCTTTGAAACTAAATTCAAAGGCACATTAGGTTCGTTCACCATTTCACCCTGTTTATGGAGCTTTTTGGTTAAAACTGTCTGCCCAGATGTTTGATAATCAAGAGGAAGTCAGTTTAAGCACAAATTAATGCCGTGCTCAGTTATTAAGTGTTTAATTCTCAGTGGTGAGCCATTGTAGCAAGTTTTGTGTCTCTGTATAATGTTGTTAGGTATTGATTAAAGAGAGAATTAACTTATACCTCAAAACAGGAGAAATTGGAAGTCATAGCATGGAAAAAAACAGTAATAAATTGAAATTGTATTAGTTACCATTTATTGCCTGATGTTGAATTTGCCTCTTGGGGTTTTGCTGCTGGAGTTGTTAGCAGAGCTGTCTCCCATTTGTTTAGCCAATGTGCCTGTGTCCACTTCTCCCTGGGGCAAAGCTGCATCCTGCAGCCTTGGCTCTGGCAGCCCTGGGACACCGGCAGGGCCAGCTCCAACAGGAATCCTAACGGAGTCCGCAACAGGGACTGTGTTTGTGCCATGGTCACAACTTCCATGCAGAGAGAAAAGAGCCTCACTAGTCACTAACAAGTGTTATATTAGGACTGAAATCAAACCACTTCACTGAATGCTGTTTATTTATGACAGCCCATCACTCCACACTTGAGGAAGCTTGTCCAGCAGAGTCACAGGACACAGGGCATCCACCAATGTGTCTTTGGGGTATTTGTGCCTTTTTTGCATGGCTTTATTGTGGGGCCAGGCAGCACTGACAGGGTGCATGTCCCCAAATCACCGGATCCCATAGGGCTCACTACATCCTTATGGCCTTTTATATGAGGCTTACTCAGGGACATTGTTCCCTGGTGGCAGAAGCAGAGCGAGACAGATGGCAAAAGCCATTCTTTTGTCGGAAAAGCTGAGGTGGAGACAGGAAAATGGAAGGAGAAAGTGTCAGTATAAATGTGGGAAACCAGAAAAAAACAGCTTACAGGGGTTAAAAAAGCAGGAAAAATCAGTGTCCTGTTTCTTGGTTAATATATCCCGTTGGTTTCAGAAGATCTCTACTGCAAATAGTTTTTCTTTTCTCTTTTTCCTGAAGGCAGGTGATCTGATGGTATTATTCTCACCATCTCTGTTTCTTTCCAGCCTTCCAAGCTAAACTTTCCTGCCTGTGAGGTTACTGTGTTCTGGTGCATAAAGCTTGCTCCAGCATCAGCCCTTAGTTTTCTAGAGAGCCTGCAGCATTTTACTCAGACATGGGAAAAGCAGTCAGAAAATGAGACACCATATACATAGTTATATCAACTCAGGCAAATTACACTTGGACTACTTTTTTTGCCATCATGGACAGCAAAGTCCTAAACCTGCTCCTCATCCATCCCATCCCAGTCTTCCCCACAGCTTTCCACTCCATCACTTCTTGGTGTGGTTTCACTTGAGAGTCACTTCTTTATAAAATAATCCAGGAACAGAGCAGTTATATATACACAGAAGGAAACATGCTCAGTGATTCCCTAATAACCAGTCTCAGCACAGTCCTTCTAATTTGTTTGTGTGCAAGTGATTTTCAGCAGGGATATTGGAAAGCCTGAGCTGAGGTTCACTGTGTTCTGACAGTCAACTGCAAAATGGTTTTGGATTGTCTCTTTTTTTTATATACACTTCTGTCTTTCAAGAAAGATTTCATGTTCCTGTTTTGCTCTGATTCCTTCTGGGCCACCCAGGGACACACTTGAACAGGTCAGCAGGTCGGTCAGTGATGTGGAAGTGCTATAAACCCTGAAGGTGGTGAGGGAGGAGACAGCAATTTGCAGTTTAAACTTCACATGTTTTTTTAACTTCTGTATGGAGGGGAGGTTCAGGTTGGATGTTAGGAGGAATTTCTTCCCAAAAAGGGTGGTTAGACATTTGAATGGTCCTGGAGTCCCCATCCCTTGGAGGTGTTAAGGAAAGACTGAACATGGCAATCGGTGCCATGGTCTGGTTGACATGGGAGTGTTTGGTCAAAAGTTGATGTGCTTAGAGGTCTTTTCAACCTGATTGATCCTGTGATTCTGTGACACAGATTAGAGATTTGTTACAACTATTTTGTTCAAATGTTCCCATCAAAGAACAAGCCTGAGTCAGGTGAGCAAAATACTGGAAAAGCAGAGCAGCATCTGGAACCAGTGCCCTGCTCTGGAAAATCCCAGGCTATGGTTTTGTCTACAGTGTCCACATATATGGTTAGAAAATTATTCAAGTCTTATGGAGTGTAATTTTATTAGGTCTGATCGGCCTTTGTTCAATGGGCCTTTGTGAACCTTTTTTCTTCTCTCCTGATGTCCTTACATCTGGATTTTTGTGGAAGTTATTTCTATCCTATTCTTCCACCCTGCCCTTCCACTGATGGCTTTAAAACAGGCTTTTCTAGCACATGTGGCTTTCCACAGCTCAGCTACACTCCCTGAAACAGTGATTGCTTTGCCAGATCACTGTTCTTGGAAAGACTTCCAAACAGTGATCTAATAAACCTGATATGTTAAAATACTTCAGTACTCAACAAGTGTTTGGCGAGACAAAGGATGTTCTTGGACTTCATATCCAAAGGCCATAGAACACGTAGTGACTTACTGCACTCAGTGCTGCAACTCATTTTATAGTTTTCTGCCTGTAGAGTTATTTTTTTCCCCCCTCAATCCATGATCTGAATTCCAGAGGTACGAGCATGTTCCTTGGGCAGGTCAGCGCTCAGAAGTGGCTTTCTCCAGCTGTGCTCTCCGTGCTTGTTTGGCAGTGAGAATTTGTACTGAGACATTTCCTTTGCCTGGTTGTTGAGCTGATTGACTCTGTCATCACCTGATAGCTTTCCCCAGGCCTGGGGGATTTGGAAGGGCCATCTGAAGGTGGAAGGGCTGCTCAGCAAATCTGAGCCTAATTCTTCCTCCTCCCTCCCTGAAATGGGCAGATTGTTTCCAAAGTAATTGATAGATGGAAAGGAGAGAAAATCTTAACAAGACATTAAGTGGTTTTGTCGAGAGATAATTTTTCTAGGAACAGATGGAGGCCTAAGGAAGGCCTAGGGTCTTGCCAAGGACTTTTTTAAATGTCTTTTTCTTCCTGGATATTTTGTGTGTTGCCTTTTACATGAATGAGTATATACATATTTAAGATCTATTAAAAAAGAATTTTTTTTTCTGTTCATAGTGTATTGGCTGAGGAGTTGCCTTAGAAAGCCTCAAATTTTCTTGTCTTTGCCTAAATAACTCCTGCTGTGGCTGGGAGGTGTCTGTACCCCTAACATGAGCTTTGTTACATGATGTGCATCATATTAAGCTCAGCACAGCAATGGCACCAGTTCTGTTTGTGTAAGTCAATACAGGCACTGTACTGTAGCAGGTGTAATAATGGTTTCTAATAATTAACAATTGATGACTTTAATTTCTCATATTTAGGTATGGCCCTTAATTGTGTAAGGACCAAAAATGAACCGAATACTTTTAGCTGGCACACAAAATGTTGGATATAATCTATAATAAAGACCCCCTTTTTTCCCCAGTGTCTTCTGAGGTTATGCAGTGTCCCTGATTTTCAGAAATAAATTTTCAGTGTATAAGAAAGTAAGACTGAACTGCCTGCTTTCCTCCCTCTTGGTGTCCAAAAGTTTTGGAGCTTGAAAACACTTAGATTGAATAAAGATGTTTTTTCCATTCCTCTGTATTTATCAGTGATAATACTCTGCTTGTGTAATACGTATCCAGCTCAAAACATCACAACAAGATCAAGTGGGTAATAGCAGTTCAAGCTGCCTTTCTTTCTTCCCCCCAAAATACACAAGATGGGGAAATAGAAGCCCAGAGAAATAATTAATTATTGACTTTAAAATATCAAGAAAGAGACAAGCTGCATAAAAATAATTAAGTCCTGCCTTGGGAGAATACTATTCATCCCCACATAAAAGAGTAGTGACCTGTGTTTCTTGTGAAGGAAAGACGATGGCAATTAATGTTTTTCTACAAAGGTTTTGTTCTGAAACATTTTCTGCTGAATTACAGAAAAAGGTGTAAGTGGAATATTACAGAACACAAAAACAAAGTGGATTTAAATTAACAATAAATAGTCGTGATCAATCAGCACTCACTATCGTGTTAGAAATCTACTCTAATAAGTGAAGATTTAAAAAGAAAAAGATATTTCCTTTCTCACACTCCACTCCTGAAGAAATTAAATAACATTGACAATTCAGACACTTGGTAGAGAAAACAACGTGGATGATTAATCTGTTTAGTTCTCTGACTGACATTTACACAGCTAATTGTGTAGTGATGATGCTTCCTTAATAGGTCTGAATATTAATGGCAGATTTGGTTAAAGTTGAAACTTGTTTGTTTAGGAATATCACTGGAGAAATAAGAATGCTTCATCAACTTCAGATTTTCATCACAGGCTTTATGACATATCATGGAACTTAAGTGCTTTTATGACTTGTAAAAAAACTTGCTTCAATGTTTGACATTCTGTGCTTCAAGGAATCCTGATTGGCAGTTGATTAGCCTTTTGCTCAAGTCATTATCTTCTTTAGTGAAATTAGTTGGCTAGAAAATTGCATTGTAATTCATCAAGGGGAAAGGAACATTTCAAAAGCTCTTGAGAGTATGATCCTTTTTATTTAGTATACAATATAAATTATTTTCCTAGCATGCTCTTCTAAAATGTCCTATTCATCATTTTATAGCAGCTGGTATTAAATTATTATCTTCGTCTTCATTTCAGGCTGTTCATTGAAACGAGGTGATACCTGTGTTTAAATGAGCTCATGACTAATTCTGAAGGATGTGTGTGCAAGAAGGAGTTTGGCCTTGAATCAGAAAAACACTGAATCAGGTCTTTAGAAACTATCTAAATGTGTGCAAAACTCCTCTGTCATTATATATAACACAATACTGATGCTCAGATCTTGCTAATTCCAAAAGAAAACTTTGTACAAACACCGTGTTAATGAATAATGCACGAACGTTGTGGCAAGGTGAAGAAAATGTATTTGCAGAGAGCATCAGTTTTTCAAAGAAGACAAGGAGTTTTTATGAATGTTCCTCATTGCCTAAGTGGAAAGTAGGTGCTTGATACAATTAACAAGGTGCTTTTTGAGCCTGTTTTCATGGCGTTTCATACCATGCCTGTTTTTAGGTGTTTTAAAGCAGCATCTTGATGTTGGAATTTCTAGAGGAATGAAATATGTATTTAATTGGAATACAGCCACATGTGGGCCATATAAAATTAGCTACTGTGCAGTGATTACCCAGAGGAAGTGAATTCCTTGTTTGCTGATAATCTCTTCCTACACAGAAAGACAGAAAGCATTTTATCATTGTGTTTAGCATTCCTCCGGTGAGACGAATGTCTGTAAGAAAACACACACGTCAGATGAAATAAGAACATTCTTTGTACATGATTTAAGAGCAGTTAACTCACTGGCCATCCTCGGAGTCCTTAATTAAAATGATGGGTTTGTATGTAGCTTTGTTCCAGTATTGACAGATGTGTCTGCCCAGGACCATTTAATGAATGACCTCAGCATTGAAAATAATGGCCATCTCCCATAACTAAAGTGTCCTGTAACGCCTGTGTCTGTCTTTGTGCTGGAACTTTTCCTTACTTCATGCCTTTCCATCCTCACTGCACCATTACTGTTGCCACCGGATGCTCCTGTTGCCTGGGATCTGATAAATGAGTAGCAAAAGTCTTTTGGGCAGGAACAAGTCCATTTAAAATGTATTTACTGTAAACAAGCTGAAAAAAAGAGTTGCACGAAGTCGCCTCCCTAGTTTGAAAGTCAGAATTTCACACGTTGTTTTGTATCTTTCCTGCTTTAATTATTGTTGTTACAACAATAGAACAGATGGGGTTTTTTCCTAATGTAAAAAGTGAAATTCCTGGATCATTAATAAAACATACCTACGTTACTTTCTGTACAAAATATTTGTCAGAAGGAGTAATTAAAATTAATTAATGCTTCTGGTAAAGGTGTAATTGTGCCCTGAAGGTACCGAGCAATGGGCTGGAAGATTTTTTTTTAAGAGCTTCCAACAAAAGCTGGTAAACAAACCAAATTTCTTTAGAAGCAAAAGACAACCTGTATCACTGCAGCTTTTCTCTCACATTTATCAATTCCTCCTTGCCTTCCCAAAAGCAACTCCTCAGGTTCTCCAGGAAGCATTCCCAGCTCCAGGCTGTCCCTCTTGATGGCTCTGCTCTGACCACACCATGAAGTATTTACTCCTCATGCATAAAATATAGGACAGAGGGATTGGTCATGGCTGCCCCTCCCACCCCCAGATGTTACATCAGGATGTGCTTACCAAGAATAATGTCCCAGCCTTTAATTATTTACAGGAGTCAGAGGAGCAGCCGTGTAATGATGATGGTGTTTGGCGTATCTATCTGAGGAATGTAAAGTACTCTACAAACATTAGTTAAAAAAAGTGTTATCTTTCCATCACTACGACTAAGTGGCCCTACTGGAATAATCAGGCTGTTATTAACTGAAGTTTCACTCCTTTCTAACATGCTGAAATAATCGACATATTTACTGTGTGCTCTTATATCCTTATTTCCCCTGTTCCTTTTACTTCGTACCTTACTCCTTTAGGACTAGTTTTGGAGGAGGGAGTTTGTTTTTAAAGAATGTTTGTTCTCTGACTGTGAAACTGAAAAAAAAAAAAAAAGGATCATTTCATAGGAAGGTTGTTTTATAAATAAAGAGTTTATAAGAGGTCAGTCTGCAAAGCCAGGCTCTCTCAGGCCCTGTCTCAATGCATCTTGCAGAGTAGTTGGAGAACGTGCTGCTTTCTTGAATGTTTGTGGAGTTGCCAGAGCACCTTTAAAGCAGAGGGAGAAATAGAATCTTAAAAAAAAAAAAAAAATTGTTTGGCAGCAGTGCTAGGCTGCCCTGTATGGTTCTAAAGCTTCTTGGCAATATTGTGTAACTCTTCTGTCTAGGAAAAATATAAAAGTTGCAGACAGCTTTTATCTAAGCTGACAGGGTGCAGTGAAATGTGGTGCTCACAGCTCAGGAGGTGCTATCTTTCCAAACGCTGCCAAAATGTATTGGTGTGCCACAAGACAGGGCTGCTTTATTAAACTCCCCCAAGGAGAAAGAGGGATGGGATTTACACATTTCCCCTCTCATTATGCAGAAGTACCTCTGGTCCTTTTCTCAGGGAAAACCATACACTTGTAGGATATTCACTTTAAGGTCTGGGACCTCGTGTCGCTCGTTTGCATCAAAGGTGTGATGGAGCCAAACCAATGAAAGGGTTTTTCTCTGTGACTTTGCTGATTTTTGCTGATGGGCATTTTGTAAACTTTGGTGTTGCTGGGTCAGAGTCAGCTGAGGGCCAGGGATGTCTCAGAGCTACGAGGAGATGTGTTTTTCTCCAAGCAGGAGGACAGTGCCCATCCTTTCCTGGCATATTTTCCATTCCCTTCCCTGGCAGACATCAGAGTAACACCACAATCCCATGTGTGAAAACCGGGGGGGGGCATGGGGTGTCTTCCAGCTTGTAACTTCAATTATTTCTCACCAACACCTGTCCTGGATGAATTTCCAAAATCTATCCCTCCAGTTTCTGCCTTGGTTCTGAATCTTCTGAGTTAAATGAAGGGTATTTGAACAGAAAGAACTTTCTGTTGTGCTTCCATCCTTTAATGTGGTCATTGTGCTTGACAAAAAATATACTTATTTTATTATGTAACAAAAAAATGGTACAAGAGTAGATTTATGCTTAAAATTTGTAGTATTTCTTCAGCTTGGTAAAATCGACTGGAAACATAACAGAAGCTCTGAGGCATAAGGAAAAGAAATCAAATTTCATGTTTTCTAACACCCATTAAATTCTTTTTACAATGATTTTTAAGCTGTACAGTGTTAGGTCAGCTCTGTTACTTGCCTCTTCTGGGGAATCTCTGCATATGGTCCTGAGTGTAAAAACATCCCTTCCTTTTGTTTTGTTTTTCCTTTTCAGTAGTATAAAAGAATTACGTTTATGCTCTTGGGGACTGTTAATGGTTTTGATTCAGTAAAGCACTTTTTGTATGAACAGATAACATTTGTCATTTGCCTAATAACTGTCAATTTCTGTGCTAATGTTGAGTAATCGAAAGCAAGGTAAAGAAAACACATTTGGTTGTTTAACAACACCATTTGATTGTTTGGAGTCTTTTAAGAAAGACCTTATAACTATACAGGGGAGAGAGACATTGGCAGCACAGGTACTTAGAAAGAATTTGTTTGTTTGTTGGAAAAAGGATATTTGACAAAAGCTTAATTGTTGTTTTCCCGTATGTGTGCCAAGGAGTGCTGCCATCAGCGTGGTGCTTTGTGCATCCATCCCAGCGGAGAATGCTCCCAGAATGCCGTTTTTGAGACCTTCCAGACACCCACATTTACCCTCTGTGCTGCACCATGTGCATTGCATACAACTTGGTGCCTTTTTTTTTTTTTTAAATACTGTCTTGTCTTGTGCAGTGCAAACCCATTTCTGCCTCACTCCATCACAGGGGTGTCTGGGTGTGCCTGGCCCACTGTCCCTAAATGGAATCCAAGAACTGAGGGAAGAGTACAGTCCT
>JAOXXN010000446.1:5921952-5937628 GCA_026770055.1 Myrmophylax atrothorax
AGCAGCACAAATCCATAGGAAACTGCCCTGCGATCCCCAAGCAACTCGGTCTCCCGTAGGGCAATGAAAGCTCCATGGCTGGCACAAGCATCACCTCACCCTAATGGATCCACACCAATGACCCTTGCAAAAAACCCAAATCCCAAGTGCAATCCCCAATTTGAACACACTGGCACCAGCAAATGCAAAAAAAAATGGGTTTATCAAGTCTTGCAATCACCAGAAAAACTCTTGGTGCTGCCAAAGGGGAGCCGGCAGTGGCCCCACAGACCTCGGCATCCTTGGTGCTTCTTCCCCTGAAAACCCCCCAGTTTTGTCAGCTAAAGCAAAAATCAGAGCGCTCAGATGTAAAAGGACAGGAAGGGAAGAGAAGCAGCTTGCTGGCCCAGGAGCCAATTACAACAAATGGAAAGTGTTTTGCTTTTTAATCTCATGATTTTTTTTAGCTAATCTCTCCTTTGGAAGGGGACGATGGGCTCGGCAGTGGGATGCTGCTGGGGGGATACAGCACGTGCAGAGTCCCAGCTGGGATGGCAACTCGAGCCCTTGCTCTCCATTCCTGTCCTTTTTGGGTGGATTTATCCTGGCTTTTTCTCAGAATGGCTGTACGGAGGCAGAGAAACAATAGAGAGCTTTGGGAAACTTCTGAACAGGGGATTTTGCTGGGGTTTTGTCTATATTTTCTGAAGAGTGGAGTTTTCTCCTTTCAAAATACTCTTTTCACTTTGAGTTTTTCACTGGCTTGCACAGGAGGGTTCAGAGGCAGGAAAACCCACCCCAGCCCCCACAGCCCCCGTGGGCTTTGCCCCTTCTTGGGACAAAAGCCAGGTCCTATTTGTCATCTGCCCAGAGGTCATGGAATCACAAAATTACAGAATCATTTCAGTTGGAAAAGATCTTTCAGGTTACCAAGATGATGCTTTTCCTGCTGCAAAGGGAGTCCTGCTCCCAGGAAATTTGTAAAAATGGTAAGTTTTAGAAGTGGAAAGAACCACAAACACCCAAGAATGGTTTTCCTTCTCCAACCTGGGGCAAGACCTTGACAGGATCCAGCAGAAGAGGAAAACCAGACCCAGCAGTCCAGAAGAAGACAGGGGTCTCCTCACCCCCCACCACTGGGGCAGCGTCCGGCAGCACAGCAGAGTCAGGAGCTGGTTGGAACCTCTTTGCCAACCCAGACAGACTCATCCAATCCCCCAAGCACGTGGAGAGCCAGAGCAGGGAGGAGGCCATCAGATGCCATCCCCAGAGCCCATAAATTACAGCAGGGAACAGAGTTGCATTTGCCCTATTTCTTATCTGCTTGGAAATTGCACCGCTTTCCCAGCTGCAAAGGCAGCTCTGTTCCCAAGAATTTCAGCAAAGCCATGACCTCTTTCCAGGATCGTACAGTATATGGTGGCGGGGAGCCAAGGCTAATTATAGGCACAGGAAAAGGGGAGAGAGGCGTTTGGAAAAGCTCTACCTTCCCAGCAGCAGGGAGTGGGGTGGCATGGCCCAGCCAAGCCCACAGCAGAAGCACCCCAAAGGGCTGTGAAACCCAGGAAAGGAGAGCAAAGGCCAGAGACACAGTGCTCCTGGACATCACTATCCCCCTTTCCTGGAAGGATAAAAACCAGCCTAAGTCACAACACTCCCCAATTCCTACGTGCTCTGGTGTAGAAGGAAAGATCCTCATGGGGAGTGGGACCACAACTGCCCCAGCATAGGTTGAGCACCAGCACAGCATTGCCTCGGTTGCAGGAATAAACGTGGCAAGAACTAAGGTGGCTCAGACATACACTGGGAATCTGAGTTTGGGTTCCCTGTGAAGACCCCACCTCCCGTGGCTGAGTGATGCCACAAGCCCCTCACCATGCCCTCATGGCCCAGCACTGCCCAAAAGCTCAACCTGCAGAGATGCTCCCCAACCTGGAGGCAAATAAATGTGCATTAATTCAAACGCCGGCCAAGGCTCTTGGGCAAAGCCACGTGCAGGCTTGGAGCTGAGTTCGTTGTCACTTGCTGGGCAATGTCACAGGAGCCACCTCCCTCTCCCGACCCTCTGCAGAAATGGACAAGGACATGGAGACACACATGCCCACGAGACCTTCCAGCAGGGAGGAAGCTGGGCAGGAAAGCACAAAACAGGCAGCAACTCATTTAGCCACCAGGCTCCTCTTCAGAGCCAGGTTTCTCTGCACAAAACAAAACCCAGGGAAGGTAAAAATCCCACCTATTATTTTCTTGAGGGAGGAAAAAGAAAAGCCAGGAACCCTCTTGCTTGCCACAATGGTTTTCATTTTCCACCAAACCAAATCGAGTCTCGACTCCGGCTGCCGGCGGATCCCCTCCCTGCCTGCTCGCTGCCTGTGTGCCTGCGCATGTGGGAACGTGTGGGTGTGTGGGTTTTGTTTTGCTTTCTGCACCCGCTCTGCAGACCATCTCCTGCTCTCGCAGATCGCAGCCTGTGAGGCTCAGCCCTGCTCCTTCATCCAGCGGGGTGGACTTCCCATCTCTCCAGCTTTAGCCTCATGCGAATTTTCTCTCCTCCCCCAAAAACTTCTAGAAATATGGCGTGCAGGTATCCCAGCCTGCTGGGTGCTGCAGAGCTGTTGCCATTGCCAGACACCCTGAGAAGGTCCCTGTGTGGAGGGGAGGGTGTCCAAGCTGGGTGCTGCAGAGGGGGAGTGTGGCTGTGCCAGGCTGGGACAGGGGAGCAGGGGGCCTGGAGCAGGGAACCAGCTCAGCCCCCCAGCAGGAAAGCAGCCGCTCACTAAGGGAAGGAATCTGCCCGTGCACGCTGGGCCCAAACGATGATGCCCTTCTTTAAGGCTCCTGTGGCAGCGGGAAGGGGGTTCAGTGAGCACTGAGCCCACCTGGCTCCTGGTGAGCCCCTCGGGGTCACCTCCCACCAGATCCCCAGATAACCCCGGCTAAAACCTCACCTTTAGCACCCGGCCCTACTGCAGTGGGAGCTCCCAGAAATGCTCCCAAGGCCAACCAAGCCTTGGTGCAAACCAAACCCAGCACCTTTCACATGACAACCCCATCCCCAGCTCTGACACTCCAGTTGGGCACATCCAGGGATGGAGGGGAAGATGAATAGAAACGGCTTCCCCACAGTCCACACCAAAGACCCTGGGACTGCCAGCGCTCGGTGCCTGCCCAGCACCCACTCCTCTGCAGCAGCGGGGCTGAAGGGCAGGACCCATCCCCACTTTGCCCAGCACTGCCAGCACGTCCCAGCAGAGCACGTGGCCTCGGCAGGGCCGACACAGCCCCTTCCCGCCCGGCTCCGTGGGCGCCGCCGCGCACGGCTCAGCCCTAACGGGATAACAAGCTCACAATGAGATCCTAATGAAGGATTAGCGAAATACAGTTTAAAGAGATTAAGGCTGGGTGCAGCACTGAAACTTTCTTATTTATTTAATTTTTTTCCTGAGAGCCCGGCAGAGGTGAGACCCGGACTGCAGCCAGCTCGGATGGAACTGGCATTTGCCACCAGCTCCAGCGACGTGGGATGGTTTTTCCATTGCATTCGTGCAAAGAGGGGCCGGGGCTGCAAAGAGGGTGGAAGAACTCACAAAAAATGGCTCGTGGCGCCTGCAAGCCCTGCCCGAGGCGCTTCACAGCGAGCCAGAGGCTTCCTTCATCTCTCCCCTCCCACACCAGTCCCTTCCCATCTGCATCCCAGCTGCGCGCGATGCTCTCAGTCCTGTTCATAATGACTGTTGATGTTATCCGCCGGAGCCTTCCAAGGAGCCCCAGGGAAGCAGGTACTCAACTCTCATTCAGGGAAAGTTATTAATAGTAATTTCTTGGCTCTACACAAACAGAGCAAGAAGTCAGCCCTGGCCTCGGAGAGCTCGGCATGACTGCCAGCCCCACGCGCTCTGAAAGGTCAGGAGTCTGGTTCGCCCCCAAATCAAACGAGAATGTTTAAAATAGAAAGCAACACATCTGGGGTAGCTTTTTGGGTTGCTTTGGGCACTCGTATTTTTTTCTGCAACCACCAATACCACAAATTTTCTCCTCCCAAGAAAGGGCAACGTGACTGTCACCCCATCACAGGAATCCAGGAGTGGGAATTTGCTAAACCAAGACTGGTAATACCCAAGGCGTACAGGGTGAGCAAGGCTGGTGCCGGGGCATGGGCTTGTCCCACGGGCAGTGGGGCAACTGCTCAAAGCCCACCCCTCATTTCAACCAAGTCCTCAAAAGCCACACGCCAAGAGGGAGGTGGGGAGCTGAGAAACATCCCTGTTGAGAGACTACAAAACAAATCAAATGAAGATGTTTGGAGCAGATCCAGATGTTTATTAGTGACGCACATGGAGGTATAAATAATTATCCGGTAGGAATTTTGTTCACAGGCAACTCTCCCTTATCTAATCAGATCTTAGCGCGACACAGCCCCAGCCTCCCCCCG
Source organism: Myrmophylax atrothorax (assembly GCA_026770055.1). Classification (NCBI taxonomy): domain Eukaryota; kingdom Metazoa; phylum Chordata; class Aves; order Passeriformes; family Thamnophilidae; genus Myrmophylax; species Myrmophylax atrothorax. The sequence goes on from JAOXXN010000446.1 coordinate 5,926,364, forward strand.
CTTAAAAAGTCTTGAGAAAACCAGATGCAAAATAAAAAACCTCACTAGGGGCACCAATTTAATCCCATTAATCACTGGACACTGAGAGCAGAGCTGCCAGCACTCAGATCTCATACAGGCACAGCTTGAGGGAAGGATTTTTCCCCCAGTGGGAGCACTGACAGAGGGTCAGATCCTGGGTGAAGGGGCAGAGCAGAGCCAGGAGCTGAACCCTCGCACCCTGGCACAGGTAAAGCGGCATATGTGGGGACAGGAGCCACCATGCCATCAGCTGGGCCCCTCCACATGAGCATAAGGAGCTTGCCAGGCTTTTGCCTGTAAGAAACCAACTGCCTAAAATACATTGACCAACAAACCCCTCCCTTGTCCGGCTGCGTGGTACTGACCAGCCACTCCAGTGCCTGGACACTGCAATTACCTAAAAATAAATGGACCACAAACCTCAAGAGGCCAAATGGCTGAGTGGGATGAGGATGGCAGGGAAGGTGCCCCAGCGGCACCGAGTCCAACAAGCCAGAGGGATGGGCAGCTACAAACAGCTGCCACAACACTGCCAGGTTGCCCAAGATGAAGGGTTCACATGCAACCAAAGAACAGGCAGAAAAAAGGCTTTAACATCTCAAAAATCCCACCTAAGCTGATTTTTCCTGGCCCTTAGCATCACCTAACCCGTGGGAGGTGCCAGCCCACAGAGCCACACCACCACCCCCCTGCCAGCAGCCCTCACCAACTTTAACACGGTAATTTCTACATGACCAGATTATATCATTATATTATGAGCCACAGTCATGGTTGAAGAAGCATTCTTTAATCTGAAAGTCCCTTTATGCTGATTTATAACTTCCTCTAAGTGATTTCCTAATTTTCCCAAAGCTCCAGACTAGAATGTGTTTAGAAAGGGCCATTAAAGAGCGTGATGGCAACAGGGATGAAGTTTTTCATCTGAGTCAGGGAGTCTTGTGTCCTGCAAGGAATTTCTCTCCCTAGTGCTTTCTGCATTGTGGGAACAGTTTATCTTGTCCTTGAGGATAATTCAGGAATGCATCGATGGAAATGGGAATAGTGACACTGTTGGATCTTCTGGTTTGTCCTAGCAGTGATATTCTCCAAAAACCTTACATACCAGTCCCTACACTTCTTCCTTCCCCTGCAGCATTCCCTCTGACTTGTTTTGCTGTTTTGTTGGTTTTTTGAAGGGATTGATCACTGGATAATACAATTTTACTAGGAAAGCATTTCTGCATCAGTGTAAGTTTAAGCATATCCTAAGCCAGTAAGTAGAAAGGGGTTTAAGAGGAAAGAGGGGGGCTCTTTTGGAGCTGCTCTGCAATGATTTTTAATTCTTCCCAGGATTCTGGAGGCAGATGTGGCCAGGGTGACTCTCTGGAGTCTTACAGACAAGGAGGCTGATGGGACTCCTGAATCACAAAGACCTTTTATGATTCACAGATGGTGCCAAATTTTGGACTAAATCCATTGCAGAATTACCAAGGAATGTTGTCTTTTTGGAAAACGCTGCTAAAATGTGGCTCTGTGTTTGACAGGGACAAAGTACATCTCCTGGTTTGCTGGAATTAAAACTTAATTAGGCCAGGTTTCTCTGAGAACCCCTAACAACTGCCTTCTCCCTTAAAACCCGCAGGTTTATGAATAATAGAAGGGGAAGATTGAGCATGGCTATCTAAACTTTTTTTTTGTCTTTTCACTTTTTCTTCTGTGCCTTCCTGGGGTATCTGTTTGAAGCATCAAGGGAGCATCATTAGTTTCACAGTGATTAACACTATGGCATGTAAAAGAAGTGCAAATGCTGTCTCGTGGAGCTGTTTTGCTGCTTTCAGGTCCATAGGTTTGCAACACCACCCTGTCTCATATTTGATAGGGAATCTGCTGAACATGGGAAAATGTTCCCATGGAATGATGGTCAATATTCCACCAATAAATGCTAGAGGGGGAAGTTCAAGCCCTGGTGTTCTCTGAATCATCTCCTCAGTCATGTCCACGATCTTTCCTGCGTTTCATAAGTGTCCTGACCACAGGAACACACACTCCTCTTACTCACTCCCAGATGGGCAGATTGTTGGAGTGAAACCTGGGGCTTCTTGAAGCCCAAGACAGTTTTGTCAGGGATTTCTTGTCCAACTGGAAAGGAAATATGTGATGGTATCCCTTTGTGCTTTGGTTATGCCCCATCCTATATGAGCAGTCTGCAGATTTTGAAACCCTGTTTTCCTCGTGCTGTCTGTTACCTGCTATTGCTTCCCAACACATTATTTAATCCAAGGGTTATTTGCAGATGTGTTTGATAGAGAGTTGCAAGTTTCAAAACAAGTAGGTTTGTGCACATTTTTGTAAGCTCATGTCCAGAGAGAGGCTAAAGCCTCTGTGAGGGTGGGGAAATCCAGGGAGACTCAACCATTCCATATTTTGTTGGAATCCTGTGCCTGGCAGTATTTTAGATCAGAATAACACGTGTGGCTTTTACCCTGCCTTCAAATCCCAAAGGTCTGGGTTGGAGATGGGGAAGAACTGAGTGTGGAGTAAGTGAAGGGAGACCAGAATTCTGGGGCTTTCTGGAGATACAGGGAGGGTCTGAAAAGTATTGAAAATGCCACCCATCATTTTACTCTTGGTTTCCCTCTCTATATTTTCCTATTTCTTGTCCATCTCCTTTATGAAGCACATAAAATCCTCTGATATAAAAAAAAACTACTGTGTGAAGCCTTGAGGAATTTTTTCATGTGATAAAAACTCTTGCTTTCAAGTGATGTCTGGTCTTAAAAACTTTGCTCAGTGAGATCTTTATTCAAAACAAATATTCTTGTAATATCTGTGTCTGTGCTGATATGCACATAAGGTAATAATGGAGAAGGAATGATATATTGGTACTCAACAAAAAAATTCCTAGGTATTTTCAACAAAAAAAATCATGTAGGGAGTGCAGTTCAATAGAGAAAACTGTCTTTCAGAAGGTTGTGAATGTCACTTTTTACAACATCAACTTTATCTCACTGAATTTTGTACAATAATATTTTAAAAAATATGTTGTGGAGTTGTTTATATAAATGATTTCAGTGGGCAAGTAGGTTTGTTCAGACAAAGCAATGCTGAGTCCAGAACTTGCATGTGTGTGAACTAATTAAAATCATATTGTGCAACAGGTCAATAGATCAGGAAGTTGGCCTTCTAATTAGAAGATACAGATGTATAAAAACCCCCTATTCTTGTTGGAAAGAAATAGCAAAATTAAGACAAGGAATCTGGATGTGAGGAAAAGAAATCAGAGCCCTGGCTGTCTGCTGAAGTCTGAGTTAAAAGTGAGCCCTTTCTTTTTTCGCCTCACCCCATGAGTTACCTAGTGAGAGAGCTGAGGCTTCAGATGGTCCTTCATTAAGGGTCGTTGGGCTCATCCCTGTGGTGGCAGCTCCTGCCCAGGCTGTGCATCCCTCAAGCCCCAGAGAACAAACACCAGCCTGGGCACCCCACGTGGAGAATCCACATCTGGGTTGTATTTGCTGTCAGCTGAGACCTTTCATCCTCCCTGATGCTTCAGCTACACCTATTTTGTGGTTCCTGTTATCACCACAAACAGGCCCTTTGCCAGCCTGGAGAGGTGTCATCTTGGGACTGTTTTCGTGTGAGCCTTTTGAGCCAGTTATTGTTTGGCTCTCTCTCTTCCATCTTAATAATTGAAAAACGTTTATTTTCAATAACATGTGGGTGTTGGGTGCTGTTCTACCCCGGAGCATAAACATAATTAGTAAAAATAATAACAATAAACAGAGTTGAGATGGTAGAAGTGCTCCTCAACTTTTTTGGGATGTTTTCATCACTTCAGGAGGATGGAAAGCAGATCTGGTGCAACCAGGGATTTGTTTTCTGAGGACAACCTGAGCAGGGAGTGGGACTGCATAACCTGCAGGGTCCTGTCCAGCCTGATTTACTCTCTGACTCTGTGAAAAGACATACTTTGAAAACAAAAGGCATTAATAGTATTAAAGCTAGTAAATCTAAGATGTTCTTTTACCAGAGTGAAAGACATCATCTTTCCATGGGACCTTGACCAGCTTTTCTTTACAGTGTGATCCTGGAATATTTATGGTATGGGACCATAAGTTAACCACAGGTCTACTGGAGACTGTCTTGTAAAACTGTGACTCATGCAGGTTGTGGGGCTCAGTAACAAACTGCAGGATTCTGGTTTATTTGGGTGTGAGAATGGGGGTTTTCCCCCTTTATTTGCAGGTGCACTAACTCAGGCATTGCTAAAAATCCTGAAAAATTCAAATAAATGAAATAAATGCCAACCCAACCCAATTCTTAAAGGGTGCGTTTACCTTGTTGTTTATTCTTAGGGCCTTGAATGTGCTTTTGAAGGAAATCCCCTGACTCTCCTCACTGCTTTGGTATTCCCAGACTGTTCTGAGCTGGAAGGGACCCACAAGGATCATCGAGTCCAACTCTCAAGTCAATGGCCCACACAGGGGATTGAACCCATGACCTTGGCGTTATTACAACCAAGTTTTAAGGAGCACTTGCACTGGGTTTCTTTGGGAAAAGTAGGCTGGAGAAAGTGTCCCTCATACATTCCACTGTAAATCTGGCATTCAGCCCTAGGACCAGATAAGCCCTAGCCCCAAATAAAAATAAATAAACCACCTCAAACAAACAAAAACCCCTCTCCACCACCAAAAAGCACCTAAACCCTGCATGGTATTTGTACAACAGCTTCTCCCCACCAGCTGTCCTACTCCACAGGTGTGCTCGTATTGGTTCCCTGTGTTTGCTAATGAAGATGTACCCAAAGTGGTCAATTTTAATGGAAAAATGCAGATGAGCCTTAATGGGCCCTTTGTATAGGTGGCAGCTCACAATGCCTTGCCCAATTCCATGTGGTCTCTTTTCATAACCCAGAGTACAACTTGCTATTTGCAAGCCTTTGGCTACTGTGAGAGTAAGTGGGCAAAGCTGTTGTTAAAAGTTTACCTTCTGGCAGTGGGTGGATTAATATAAGGAATTATGTTGAAATTTGTTCTGCATTTGACACTATTGACATAAGCTATTAAACTTGTTTTGTTGTTTTCTAAATATAAATGATGATTCTGTGCTATGAATGCTTCCAGAAAGGAGGATGATATTGAAGTGGAATTTTTTTCCCAGGGTCCATCACGGGTTTTTTGAGCTTTGGAAAGCCAGTGTTGCCTTTCCTTTCACTTTATTCTTTGGCATGTCAGAGTAATTTCTTCTTTCTAATGGTATTTGGCTGCAGTTTGGATATGAACTACCTGTGGGTGAAAACCCAGGCAATGCAATGTCTCTGAAACACTCCAATGTAACTTTGCAGAAACAGATCAGCTCCTTGTGATTTTTCCATCTCTTTAGTACAATGCTATAAATGTACCTCATTTCTCCCTCCTCACTTTAAGAAAAGCTGGGAAGGAAAATCTGGAGGCTTAAGTATAATACCAAATATCATAGGACTGTTCAGTCTTTCTACTCATGATCATTTGTGCTGTCTTTAAAGCTGTGTTTTTACATATTGGAAATATGCACATATTGGAATATGTTTACTACAACTTTTATGGGCTCATGTTGAGCTGTTTTTCCACTTTAAAGCCATGTCTTGATGCTCCTGTATCATTTCACTAATGTTGCTCAGACTGCAGAGCACTCGAGATGCTTTGGCCAAAGTGTTGTTCAGAATTACCTCTCTCAGAAATCAGTGGGTATCGATCCATATCTGTGGAATGTTGCTGTGGAATGGCTGCTGTTTGCTCCTTAATCACTGCAGCTCCCAGTGCTGGCACCGGGGCTTGTTTGTTACGTGTGACCATCACTTTATAAATGTCAATAAAATCAAGACAAAGCCCTCTAGTACAACTGGAAGTAGCAACTCAGTGTTTTCCTCATTATTTTTGGCAGCAGAGTAGTCTTACAAAGCTGTATGCAATAAAACACCAGCCAACAGAGTCCCACACTGTGGCTATAATTACATATTTTTGCTTGCTAATCAGTAGAATTTTTCTGTGTACACTATTATACTTTAATGGTTCTGTTGCAACACCAAATTTACTACAATGTTCTCTTGAAGAAAATGGCACATAATGATTTTGTATTTACTACAAGAAGGTATTAAACTAAATAATACATAATGATGCTGCACAGATTAACCAGCTCTTTAGTTCTTCTGTTCCTTATCTATCCTTTAATGGTGTTATAGCACAAACATAAAGTTATTTGGGAGGGAATTACCAGAATTGCCAAACTGGTAAAATAGCCATCTGAGTGGGATGTCTTGTTTCTTACTCCAAAACTATTAGATTGTAAATTCAAGCTCTGCTTAGGACTTTAATTTCCCTTCCCACAACTCATGGAGCATAAGGAGGGGTTGCAGCCAGCTCAGATAAGTAATAAGTTCATTAATTACAGCCTTGCCTTTCTTGTAGGTTAAAAAAGCTTGTGTGGGACTTGATTAAACAAGCTGTTGTGGTGTGGCTGGGGAGGGAACAGCTCAGGGAAGAAGCTCCTCCTGCAACTTCTGGAATCAGAGGCTTCCATTCACTCTAAAGGTCACTTGCTCTTGTCAGGCTTTGTGTCCTTCTCCTTTTTTTTATATTATTTGGGTCCAAAGCGTTTACACTGCAAAAAAAGCCAAGTAAAGGACAATGTGGAAGCTGTGCTATCTCACATTCTTGCCATTATCTTGGTTTTAATTCTGGCATTAAATAAATAAATAAGCAAAACACTCAAGGGTTTTAATTCCTTTTGGTTTTATTCATGGGTTGCTTAATTTCCACTTGATCATTATGAATATATCTGACAATTTTAAGTTAGTATAAGGCTTTTTCCATTTGCCTTGGAAACAGAACTTCCCTGTCAGAGGCAATCTGTGCAGGGGTGGGAAAGGAAGGCCTGGGCTGCTGGTGGCAGCTTCCCCCTTTGCTGCACATCCACTTAATTATGTGTGAAGGTTGTGCTGATGCCTCTAATATTTTTATAGGTTTGTCAGATTCTGCGATGCAATCTGACTTATTAGGAGGGTAAATGGCTTCTCTTCTGCATTGGATTTGCATTGTGAGTCTGTACCAGGGCACGAGACTGTTTTTATAGGGGATGTTGTACTTTGTGTATGTGTTTTTCTTGCGTGTGGCTGGAAAACATTTGACATTTCAGCGTTGCTGAGTGTTGATTGTGTCCCAGATCTCTTAAGTTATCTTTTGGCAAGATCTTCTGAGTTATCTTTGTCTTGCTTGTGTTGCACATATGATTTGTCACAGCCTCTCAACAAAAGGAAGGAATATTTGAGACTTTTTATGGGTAATTAGTTCTCAGGCTTGTGTTAAAACGCTGTCTGAAAGAACCTTCTTCATACATCATTTTCCGGCTAATCTAGTGTTTACCTTTTGCTTCCCTTGTATTTATTCCATTAGAATACATTGTAATGTGTTCAATTGGATTTACCTATTGCAAAGCAATTTCTGTATAATTAATACTGTTAATTAATCTGGCTTGAAACAGCACTCCAAATTGAGAGGATGTTTCTGTGATTGCAGACTGACAAGTTTTTTTCCCTTCAGTGGTTCATGATAGAAGTAACTTAGCACAAATGAAAATGGTCCAGGAAACAGGAAAACCCTCTGCTCCTCATTAAATAACCTGGAGCATTCCTGGAGCCTTTCAGCCTTGCTGCAGGCCAGAGTATCTCTGTGTTGGTACTCAGTCTTACTCCTTTGCTCGTTCCAGCTGCTGCCCTAGTTCAGAATTCCTCCAATCCCTGTGTTTTTTTTAAGTCCCTTTTGAAGTGTGCCCAGCATTGGGTGTGCTCTGCCTCTGTAACTCACCTTTCCTCTGGTGCTTCCTCTGTCCTCTCTCTCTCACAGAAGGTGTATCATGGAAATCTCCATGCAGATTCCGTGCTGCTGCATGTTCAGGTTGAACCTATCTGGGTTAGAGGGGAAGGGAAGAGATGACTCTTGAAAACAAACAAAGAAATCGCTTAAAAACCTGCTTAGAATATAATATTTGAAGTTGTAAGTCACGAAAGCTTTTTCTTGGCGGATCTGCAGGATTTTTCAGGGAAGTGGAGCCATTCACCTTGCACCACATACATCCTTTGTCTGGCTCAGGCTCAGGGTCTTCTCCCAGCTTTTCTCAAAAGCTTGAATGATTTCTTTTATTCCAGCAGTGATATTTACTGTTCTGGTGCTTGGTGCACCCTATGGCTAAAATAGAAAAATCACCTTCTCCCATGTCTGGATTCATTTTATTTACTTAGAAGTCTTTTTTCCTTATGGAAGGCTTCAAAGCCACAAAGACCTATGTGAAAACACCTTTCCTTCCATGCTCTCTGTCAAGAAGGGCTTGGATCACATCCCCTTGCATTTCCTTGGGAAATTTTGTTTTAAATTTTCACTATACATTTAAAATTCTTCAGAATGACATGCCAGCAGCCTTTTGGGCTGTGAGGATGCACCGCTGTTATGAGGCTCCCTTTTACACAGTCATTTTACAATTATTACTTGGTAGCCTTGCTCTGTCTAAATCCTTGACCTCTGCCTGTCAACTGCTGGCTGATCATGGTGAATAAATTTGTATAATCACTGCGTGATAACTGCTTAATAACTGCACTCCAAATATGCAAATACATCCTCTGGCTTCATACAATTCATCTGCTGTGACCAGCCCGTGCACTTGGTGGTTTTGAAACATTTGCAAGTAACAGAACACACCATTGTGGTGTCCTGTCCTTCCATGCTGAGCCCTAAAGGACTGGAAGCTACAGGGAAGGAAAAGATGTCATTACAAAACAAACAAACAAAACCTCGAGAAAAAGACACATCAAACAACAGAGGAAAGGCTGAGAAAACTGAGATTGTCCAGCCTGGAAAAGGGAAGGCTTTGGTATGACTGAGTGGTGGCTTTCCAATACCCGAAGGGAGCCCACAGGAAAGATGGGGAGAGACTTTCCATAAGGGCCTGGAGCGACAGGACAAGGAGGATGGATCCAAACTGAAAGAGAGTAGTTTAGATTTGACATCAGGAGGAAGTTCTTTGCTTTGAGGGTGGTGAGGCCCTGGCACACGTTGCCCAGAGAAATTTTGGCTGCCCCATCCCTGGAAGTGTCCAAGGCCAGGTTGGACAGGGCTTGGATCAGCCTGGGAGAGTGGAAGGTGTCCCTGCCCATGGCAGGGCATTGGAACTGCATGGTCTTTAAGGTCCCTTCCAACCCAAACCATTCCCTGGTTCTGTCTGTGTGTGTTATAAATAGGGGTGAAACCCCCCAAAGCTTCTTTAAAGACTATAGAAAGTATTTCTATTTTCATCCTGTTTTTCTAGGTTAGCAGCATGCCTTTCCTCAGAATAACCTGCAGTATTTATTTCCTTCCTAATGATGCTGTCTGCATTACACAGGGAGCTACATAAAATGAGGAGATACAAATTCAGATGCTGGGATGAGTCTGAGATGCTCACAAAATGCTGACCAAAAAAACCTCAAAACACAAAACACCAAGGGAAAAAGCAGGTCCAGAATGATACAGAAAAGACATCTTGCTCAGCTTTGTGGTTTTCCAGGAGGAATAACCTGTGGAAGTTTGGTCATTCCTTTCTCTGATCTTGCCCTCCTCTTTTAAGCATTTCCTTTGCCCTTAACATGAGATTGGTTGTTGAGACAGATAGACAATGAGTCTCACCAGTTTGCCCATTTCTGTGTTCTTTGTTGCAGAACATTTGCAAATAGCTTTTTAAAAATGAAATCTGATTTTCATTGCCCTTTCGGGCCTGCTTTTTGTCTTATTATTAAATACTTATTCCTTCACTATTTCTCAGAATTTAACTTAATATTTCCAAACAATGTAGGAGGAAGAATAGACTAAAATACACTAGACAGAGGTTGTTATGATGGTAGTAGCCTGATGTCTTCAATGGCTTACTAGCCATTGTGGCTAGAGAGAATTTCAGGGAGATTTTAAAGGCAATAGTGTGGTATTTACTGAAGAATGAGAGTCCTGGAATAGTAGCAGAGTAACATGAATAAAAATCCAGGGCAAAGGAGGCATCCCAGCAGTGAAATGTAGATAAACCTTTTTAATTCTGTGCATTATCCAGCTGGAAACAAAGTGCTGTGAGGGAAGGATTTTGGAGTGGCCAAACCCGCTTCTTCAGGGTGATACCCCATAAAAAACCTTGCAGGTTCTTAATAGTTTGGGAAGCCACGGGAGCAAGTTGGGAGGAACAGGAGCTGAGTTTGCTTTGAGAGCAGCCTGAATTTCCCCAGCCTGAATTCAGCTCATCACTTCCCTCCTTGTAAACAACAGCAAGTTTTGTGCTCGCTGCAGGGAGGTGTTTGGGGCTGAGCTGTCTCCCTTCCATCTGGAGAGGAGTGTGGCGTGTCAGGTGTCTCAGCACTAACACAGTTAAAAGGGAGGGGATGGTTCCTTCACACATGCCTTAATGTCAGCAGTTTGGACTGGGGGAAAAAAAAAAGCAAAAACGGGAAAAACACTATTGGAGCTTTTCCTACTTTTTTTTTTTTGCCTGCCAAAAGTGTGACATTCAGACAGGTTTATCAGCCCCGTGTTTCTCTGAGCCCTTATGCTGCCTGAGTGGGCTGACAAAAAGTGTGAATCCTCCTGACATTATAAATCCATCCCCAAAATTGGAGCGGAGCGCTTGGAGACTACAAAAGATGATGTCAGAAGTGTGAGATAAAATGAACACCTTCTTTATTGTTGGGTCGTTTATGGGAGGAATTGGCCAGTTGTGACAGAACAACTTTTACTTGGCTTTTCCTTTGTTTTCAACACGAGGCTCAGGGATCCCGAGATATTTAACAAAAATAAAAAAGCTGCCAAAATTTGTGAGTTTATTGCTGGTTTGTGTTTTTGTCAAAGCAAGAATAATTGGCTGTGTGCAGTAAAGGTGGGGCACTTAAAATTTAACAGGTCCGTGGGTAAGTGAACTTTATTTTGAATCATTGTTGATTCCTTTATCCATGTGTTTTTTGGCAGTTTATAGCATGGACATTGATTGTGTTGGATCCTTGAGCTGCTTTTGTAGTGCTTGACTGTGAAGTGCATCCAGCTAAGGACAACCTTCTCCTCAAACAACCAGGTTTTAAAATTTAATTCCCAGCACTTTTCACCATGGCAGGAGATTCCTGGTGCTTTTTAATGCTAAATTTGGAGGATTTCAGCTAAACAGTTCTATAAAACACAAGTTGCCCACGTCAGACTTTGCAATAAGGAGTAGTTTGGTTCTTTGCAGCGG